>OY720444.1:93058677-93501545 GCA_963082915.1 Dolichopus griseipennis
TTTCAAAAGTGGTAAAAGAAGGGAAAAGTAAAGAGTTCTACTTACTAGAACACAATTGAAGTTATTAATAACTTGTTCTACTTACTGAATTTATATAATATTCCATTTTGACTTAAATGTATACTGTGCGAGTAGAGTAAACTTCAGTTTTAATATCTGTCTGTGGAACTTTTGCAACTAATTGCTTAAACGCATAAAACTAAACTTTAATTAATATCTGTTTCTAAAAAAAAAATAGAAGCTTGAACTAATATATATTTTTGTTTTAGAAAGTGATATTATGAATTCTGGATTTTATTTATTTTAAAAAATAATTTATTAGTATAATTTATGTTTTAATTAATTCGCTAACAATTAATTTAATTATTTAGATAACAATTAATTAAAAAAAAAATACTAAATAAATTTAAAAATATGAAAGAAATAAAAACTAGTAATTTCCTTTAAATTTCACTAAAATTATTTATTTTTCCAAATACCAGTATTTCGTCTCTGACATGCAAACAAGTTAAGCTGACAAATGACACAATCTTTGTATCAAAAATAGGCATTGCCAGACTGTATATAGCTTTTTTTATTTTGATAAAATTTCTTAGCTATATTTTATTATTGCAATTATTATTAAGTTTTTAGAATGAAAGTACCAGAAAGTTTTTATTTTTTTCGAACTTTGACGTAAGAAGTTATTATTTTTTTTGGAATATTTATATAAACTTCTATTTAATTCAAAGAAGCGTATACTTGATTTGTACTGTCAAGAATAATTGATTTACATCCCATACATAAATTTTCAGTATGTTGTAATTTTTTATTCGTGTGTTTTGAGATTTGATGAGATTTGATAGAAACCTTCAATTTCCATACGATTAGTTTCCTGTTATAGATGCATATGGTGATATTATTATATATGAGAATATTATTATGAAAGACCACAACCTTAGCTAGCAACTCATACTCAAATGGTTCTTCTATGTGTACATAGGCAAAGAAAACCGTTCGAAATATACTCTACTGTCCAAAACAATTTTGATACGTTACCAACTCTTTCAAGTTCTATCTTGCTTACCATTGAGTTCCGGACACCATGTTTATATTATATCCTATGATTGATAATGGATTTTTTTTAAAAAATTTGCTTCTATTTAAATTTTTACTTAATGCCTATTTTTATTAAAAAAACAAATAAAGGAAAAGGGAAACTATGAATGTATTCCGGGTTCATGAAAAGATGAGATATGTATTATTTTTAGATTTTCATTTTTATTTTTCGATTTCTCGCTTCTTAATCTTTAACGGTTCTTAAATATAAATACAGGAAAAATCAATTTTATGAATTTTATTTGTTGAAAAAAAAACAACAAATTTTTTTTTATTAAAAATAATATTACAAAAAAAAAATTATTAAAAGTAAATAGAAATTTTTTTTTATATATATATATAGAAAGAAAAGAAGATATATTGAATTCTAAAGATAAAAATTTGTTACCTATAAAATCGAATTAAAATTTATTATAAATATAGGGTTGTATTTCATAGTATAAAATAAAAATCGATTACTGGGTCAAAAATTTTAAAACTGTTTTTTGAAACGTTTTTAAAAAAGGTTCACCAATTAAACTTGACATTTATTTTGTAGTTCGTGGCCTGTAAGTAGGGCTGATATAATTTTTTTAAAAATTAACAGATAAATGAATAGGAAGTAGTCGAAATAAAATGATAGGGGTGTCATCTTTTCAATCGAAAGCTGTAGGGTTGGATAGGAAAATTATTTAATTAATAAATAGTATATATACATATTTCTATTATTTATAATTATATAAAATAAATAATAATTAATTATTGTATTAGATAATTGATGACACACAAATATATAATGTATTTTTTTCTTTACGAGTTTCTTTCGGAGCGAAAGAGAGGGGCTGAAAGTTGAATAGCCAAAAAGTATAACTCCTAAATATATCTTTTCAAAAATTTTAAATTAAGAGGTTTTTTTTATATTTATTTGCGAATTTAACTACTATTTAGTCATTTGGGTAATAGTGTTATCTTAATCAATTCAATCACACACTAAACTTTAGTCTCACACTAAAGTTTGATTCAAAAAGGGTCGTGGTTTTGGTGAGCTAAAGTTGCACGCTACGTAAATAAGCATCGGGCAGTTGCAATAGGTTGCTCTTGAGCAATCCCCTAGGGGATTTATGACCCTTAGAGTGTTGACTCAGAAAGGTAATAAACTCTCTTATACAGTTCTCAGCTGAAGGGTTATTAAAAACATTAAGACTAGTATTAATTTTAATTATATATAGCATCAGTGAGGGGTACGAATATCTATAGACTTTCTTGAACTGTAATATCAAAAATAATTAACACATATTCTGCAGTTAGATTCAAAATCAGGGTATTCTCAAAATTAAAAAAAAACAATAATTTTCCATATAAACTAAGTTTTGGAAGGCTATTTTGAAAAAAAAGGGCAATCTTGATTTTGTAACCATGGTTTCGCATACATGATTTCATTAATACTCTAGAAAAAGCGTCAACACATGTCCCGTTAGATGGGGTTGTTAGGTTAAAGCTTATGTTGCACTAAATTAGTAATAAGTCACTGAAGAATTTATGACCGTGGGAGCTATGTCTATCATTTCATTCGCATAGGATTGATTTTAAAACTTTTCAATCTATTTTTGCATATACACATATCTCTAAGTATTTAAAATCCAAACTTATTCAAAGATTATTATAAGGTGGTTATGTCAGGTCTGCAACTTGTCATTATAATCCTGGAATGGATTATTTATGACATCATATCAAAAATAAAATTTCAATTAGATTAATATTGTTTTATTACATCTAAATATAATTGTGGCTTTTCTGTGGTTGTTTTTTGTTTTTAAATTGACCACAGGTCATTCTGATATATAAATAGGTATATATATATATATATTTATTTTGCGGTTTCTAACATATTTTCAAGATATTTACAAAAAAATTATTCTTCATAGTTTACTTTGTCTGTCAGTCTGTTGTTAATAAATTAACATGAATTGTATTGAAGTACAAGTACAGTTTTTATTGAGGCACTTTTTTAGTTTCTATTGCAGTATTAAGGACTAGGTTTTTCAATTCATATCAGTTCAGCTTTTGAGTCTCAAGATTCGGCGCATTTTTAAAAAAAGATCAAATTGATTTGAACAAAAACGAATTTCATTTAAATATGTACCAATTAAATACAAAAAGAAGAGCCTTTGTTAGAAGTGCCAGGTATTTGAAAATCAGCGTGAATAGACCCTCAGCAGGGCTTATTTTCTTCACTTTTGAAAATCTTTGCCTCTAACAACTCTTTATATCATATACTACCTTAATAATTAATAACTATGTATAGGTAGTTTCTATATCCTGCAATTGGATAAACTTGAACTAAAGTCCAGTGAACTCATATCATGTGAAAAATTAAATAAAAGTTACTTTGAAATAAATACAAAAAAAGTTAAATATGAAAATTGATTTCCATAAAACGAAGGGAAAACTTCAAGTATTTTTTTGTTTTGCAAGAAAATTGTTGTGAGAAAATTTTGCGGTTTTAATGGTTAATTTGTTATGTTAGGAAGATACTTTTATTTAAATAAGAAGGTCGTTAGTTGTCAATTATTGGTTTTTGATTATAATTTGGTGGATAATTGGTATTTCAATTTATTTTCAACTTTCTAAACAGTTTTAATAAATAATTTTTTGATTATATGGTAGTTGGAAGGATAATTGTTTAACGATATATTTATTTGTTAAATGTAATTTTTAGCATATTTGTACCTGTAACATGATTTTGCAAATTACTTGGGAACTAGTTAAATAGTTAGTTTTAACTTGATCCAATAACTTTAACGCTAAATTTAAAATACCGAAAGAAAGCAAACTAAATATGGAAAAGGGCATGTATTTTTTAACAGTGTCACTTCCTGGTTATATTTAGGAATATAAGTTCGTCTGTTAGACCGTTGAATCAAAAAAAGGTGGTGTTATCTTGATAAAATTTATACTAAGTTACTATTGATGAAAGAAGGGCCGGGTTTGCAAATAGGTAAAATCAGACCATGGGTTCGGATGCTGGAAGCCTGACTTCGAACAAGATCAAACGAGCATTACTACGAACCTAATAACAATTTTGGTAAAAAGGCATATTGCTTCCTATTTTTCTTAAATTCCTAGATGTAAGATAAATTGAAGTTGTGGTTCGGGTTACTCGCACACATCTGAAATCACGTTACACACCAACATAAATATTTTATTGATTTTAAATTTAAATTGAATTTAATTCAGGTGCAAGGTATTATAAAATCGGTTGCATCAACATACTTTTTTTCATAACTTGTTTTTAAGAGTTTTTGTATTCATCTATTGAAATTTACACTTTTGGAATGTGGTCCAATCAAAAAGTTTTTTTTACGAGCTCCAGAAATATTTTAGAAAGTGTTTCAAGTCTTACTAACAACCGTAACATATTGATCCATTGACATATCGTATAAGAGTATATTAGCCATATATTATCAAAACTTGAGTTTAAGAAAGTAATGTTAAAACTCTAAAGGCTGAAGCTATCCTTTATTGCATCATAAAACTCTTATAACAACTTCCAAACTCTCTTCTGGGGAAGAAGTGTTAGAACATCAGATATAATGCTTAATAGATTAACTGTCTATGCTACTAGTTAAGTTTCCTGCCGATATATAATTATTAATTATTGATTAAGCCATTAATTTAAGTTCAATGGTAGCTGAGTCGAGTTAAAAACCAGAAAAGTTTTTTCACTTTTACTGGGATTCGAACCCGTCCCTTTCACATGAAGCTTTTAATATACTCCTTGTATAATACTACCTAACGGGATTTTAAGGACATCAACTTCATACTAAAAGTCTCTATTGAGCGGAGCTAATCTGAACAACGCAGCTACACCTGCCTTAATTACGCTGATTCCAGCCCTACTCTCCGAAACGAATATTTAACAAAAATTTTTGATTCGATTAAAAGACATAAGACATCTTGATCATCTTGCAATCATACAGATAATATTTTAACACTGGTGTCGTCATTAATTCCACCCCTGCTTTCTGAGACGAGCACTTTCATCATTTGTCAAATCTTAGTTGAATATCATAGATACTTACCATTAAATGTAATTGTTTTTTTTTTTTTGAAATAAAATTATAAATATACATTATAATCTATTTTAATTATTATTTTAATACATTTAAAATAAATTTTTTATTTCACCTCAAAACAATTTAAATCCTTGGAATAAAAAAAAAAAGAGCATTTAACAAAATACGGATTAAAAATGTTAAATACATCCCTTTTTGCATTTAATATTAATAAAAATAAAAATGTACATCCTTTTTTTGCTTATTTTGGTTAATAATCCACCTGTATCCATGTTTTAATTCTATTTTAATTCTATATATATATATCTCTTTCTTCCTATTTTTTGTTAAACAGGATAAAATCTTCCTTGAAAATAAATTTTTTTTTCATTTCTCCTAGAAAAAATGAAAAATGTCATAATTAATCCCATTAAAAAAGATTTATTACTCTTAATTTCAACATAAATAAGAAAATTCCGCCGCATTTAATATGATTTTTTTTTTTTTTTTTTTAAATAGAAACAAAAAAAATAGAAATTAAAAATAATTATAAAAATAAAATATAAACATAAATAATTGTTAATGAAAAAAATAAAAAAACAAAATTTAAACAATAAAAATTAAATTCATTTTTGTAATAATTTATTTCGCAATTTGATGTTTTTTTGTTTTTTTTTTTTTTTGAATATGAAAAATTTAAAATTAAATAAGTTTTGGTATTCTTTTATTGTTTAGATATGATATTTTAATTGGAATCATAAAATTTCACCCCTTATTAAGAATACTCTAAGATGGGAGGTCATACGTATATATGTATACTTATAACATAGATTATAAAATAAAACTACCCACAATTGCTTGTCTTATGCTTGTCTTAATATACGTAATAGATTTTTTGATTCTGCCACCCCTGTTATTTTAAGGAATATTATGACATTGATATAGAAGTTTAATCAGTGGCGTCTCCTTACAATTTAACGAGGGTGTGTGAACATTTTGAATGTACATATAAATTTTGTCAAAACACAAATACTAAAAACTTTTGGATTCATCTTTTGGTTATTAAAAACTGTATTAAGAATAGAATCAAGCTTAATCGAATTTAATTTTATAATGGGATCAAAAAATGGAATTGGATAAGTTGTGCGCTAAAAAAAAAGGAAAAAATATATTATTTTGTCTTAGAATGGATTCTCAAATATAGAAGAAGATGTGGGCATCTCAGCGGTTTTAGTCGATTTAAACCAATGCAGCAATGTTTGGTGGATAATTTTAGATTTGCTAAGTGTACAATGTTCACCTTTTTCTTTTGTTGAAAACGCCTATGAAAGTACATATCAGTCCTTATTTTATATAAAGTTTTGTACATATACACTAAAATAATTCGCAAAGTATGCAATGATCACCTTCCTCTCTTGTTGAAGCCGCCTATGCAAGTACATATGAATTCTTATTTCATATAAAGTTTTGTACATATACATTTATATATATATATTTTTTAGTGTTTATAATATATGTTTTTATTTATTTAGCTAAAGAATCTTAAGATATTGTATCGCGTAAAAGTATATCGCAATAAAATTAAATTAAAAAATAAAAACTGATTTTTTTTTGGTGTTCTTTTTGTATTTAGTGTGTGTTAATTCATTTATTTTATGATTCAGAGGATATGATCTTTTAAGTTACATTTTGGTACATTTTAATTCAAGTTTTTTTGTATACAGTTATTAACAGTTTTATTTTGTCATTCTGTTTGTCATAATATCAGTTTAATATTTTGTAATGTACTTTTTTCACTACACATCGATAATTAGACAATGTAGTCGATATATAGAGGAGACAAGGATTTATCACACTGACGCCTGTCAATTATTAATATTAATATTTTATAAATCTATTAATAGATTTGCGATCAAAACAAAAAGCTTTTTTTAAATTCAAAAAAAAATTTTTTTGAAAATTCTGACAAAATAAAATAATTTTATTTTATCAACTTTCTTTGACATTACGCACGTCATAGTTGCCAAAATTGTGTTTCGTTTTGTATGTTATGTCAAAAATGTAAAATATTCTGTATATTATATTAGATTGACTTTAATTTTCAATAAGTTGCCAATTAGCTGTGTGTTAAAATCTTAACTAGCACTGACATTTGAATCAGATTCTATCTGTTAATCAACTATGAACTTCAATTTATAAATATATGAAGGCCCAATTTAGATATATAGTATATACTAATTGGCTGGCATAGTTTTTAATAGAAAATTGATCTTCAATAAAAAAATTTTAATAATTAGTATAAGTAAAGATTTATTAGATTCAAAAATGAATCATTTGACATTTTACTACCTGCTCTACCAGTTTTATTCTAAAATGAAAAGTACTAATGTTTGTTCTATGAAAATGCTCAGAATCCAAAATTTAGAATCAAATTTAAGTATAATTATGAAATGAGCTTTATTAAAACCTTACAATTTAATTTTTAACTTTTAAAATTAATTTGAATATAAAGGAATTTTAATGTGTAATTTTAATAGCATGTATTAGATTGTGTAATGGGAACACCCCATCTATGTTTGCATTTATAATTTTTTTTTTCATTTCTTCTTTTTGAAAACACTATAATCGTGTCTTAAAATTAAAATAATTAAATTTAATTTGGTTTTTTCTCCATTTTTATATTCATTTGAGAATTAAATATAAGTGTGTTATAAAAAAAAAAATAAAAAAATTCACCTTTGATTCAAGAATTTTTGAATATGGCACGAGTATATTTTTGTAATATGACAATAAAAAAATATGTATAAATTTTAAATTATTTCAATTATATGCATTATTATATTAAAATTTACATATTTATATAAATTTAATATTATTCATATTTCAGCATAAAATATTCATTATGATTTTATTTTCATATTCATAAAATCTGAGGTGTTAATTAAAAATAAAATTGTTATAAAAACAATCCACAAAAAAAAAATGAAGGTATTTATTAAAGTTTAGTATGTTCAAATTAATATGGAAAGGGTTTTTGAAGAAGAGTATTTTTAGAATATTTGTGTTATGCAAGTTTTAAGTTTAAAAACATGTCGAGTTGTATTTATTTATTTATTTATGTACAGTACCCTACCACATACAATGTGATAAGTAAGTGAATCTGCCAGCTGCCTTTCCTTTTCACATGTGACAGTTAAATTTATTTTATATTATGATATAAACTATTGCGATATCAATTATAAATTATATTTTTTTATTAGATATGAATTTGAATCTGAAACTTTTCGATTGAAAAGCCGCCACTTTAGATATATTTTAGGCATATCTAAGCAAATGTGAACAAATAGTTAAAGATATGCAAGAATAAAAATACAAGTATTTGAAATGGAAACATTTAATAGGCGCATATTAAAAATACCAATGATAGATTCTATTAAATCGGTAATGTATGATAAGTTGGTAGGTAATGTGTATGTGTACGGTTTATCCAATGTCACCCTTCCCCATATTCCTTTAATCTTAAATTTCCAAAATCCGATTCCCAAAAATGCTTTTAGATCCCTATTCTTAAAACCAAATTACAGGTCTCATCCAAAAGTTTAGTTCAAAAAGCTATTTTGTTGGTTTTGCTGTGTTGAAGTCACATACTACCTATAGGAACTATACGCAAAATTTCAATAGGTAGTTTTTGGAAGCCTTCCATTTCCTTTCCGTCCTGCGAAAAAAAGGTTAATTAATTTGGTTGTTTGAAATGGATTTTGGGAAGTCAAAATAGTTGCATATTTTAGTCATAGTATTATGAAAAATTAATTTCTCCAATTATTTATATAAGAAAAAATTTCAGGTATAAATGAGGTAAACAATGAAGTACACGAGGTGTATATTTGAAATCAATTAAGGACAATCGGAAAATAGATTCGTTCAGAATTGAAGGTAGATATTACAATGCATAACAAACATATTCCACGCTTTCCTTCAATGGATAGCGAAAAAGGAAAGGATTAAGGCCTAAGTCTTACTTTTCCCCACCTTATCTCTCATATTACAATATTTACTTATTTTAAAAGTTAATTATAACAATTTATAATCAAAAATGACATTAAAATACTTTACTTAATATCTAAAATTTTTCGCATATACCTTGGTCTGAAATGTATTTTCTTATGCATTTAAAGGTCTTCGAACATAAAAATTTTGTAAATAAAAATATGAAACCTTTAGTTTCTATATTTATTATTTACCTCTTATTAATTTTTCTTTTGTTTTTCCATTTTCATTTTCAATTCTTTCAATTTTGATTTATGTTTTCTATTTATTTTATTTTAGTTTTTTTTTGCCAATAACAATAAAAACCCAAAAACATATAATTTGTATTTTTTTTTTATATCTAAAGATTATTTTTCTAAATAAAAATAAAATAAATAAATAGTATCTTAAGATAAAAGAAATAAAAAATCAAAAAAAAAAATTATTAATATCTAATAAAAAATAAAAATTTACTACAGTATATAAAAATATCTTAAATTGAATCCTTTCTATCGTTTAACATTTCATGAAATTCATTTGATCCTGTTGTTTTGATTCTGATGCTAGCATTTTATATAGTTTATAGAAATTGGTCAGTTTTTTTTTTATTTTTCATAGATTCAAAGAAGAGGGTTTCCATTTTATTGGGGGCAAATTTAGAACAATAATCTTAATAGAAAATAAAAGTTTATTCTGACAGCGATTGTCTCAATGATAGCATTTGTAATAATAAAAACATGTAACGAATATTTATATAGGGTGATTCACAGGGAAGTTCATTTCATATAAGAGCCTTTAACCTTAAAGATAAAGACTTTGTCTCCTTAAAATCAGGAGACAAAGTCTTTATTAAGGGAACTAACTTTATTCTGGATTTTTATAAACCTCTGCTGTCTTTCTTTATACTTCAGTCAAACTTCAGGTACGAATTCCTTTTTGTTTTTTTTTTTAAGTAGGAAATTTTTTTCAGGAATATAGGATAGGAGAGAAGAGTTGGGGGAGACTAGAACTTAAATTCTTTTTGAAACGTTGCAAATAGTATAATGGTATATTTATATCGAAGAGGAACCCAATTGGTGGAAGAATGTTCTCTATTCTAGCAGTTCCCAAAATAAATAAATGTTTCTATAACCTGTTTTGAGCCACGTAGGAATTTCCATTGTGTAGAAATGAGCACTTGAAGTCTTCCTGATTTTTCCCTAGAATTGTTTAAAAAGACATATAATTGATTTCAATCCAATAGAAGAAGTGTCAATACCTACAAGATAATAAGAAGTTAACGCTCCGATATTTCGACGGCTGCTAAGAGGAGTGAAAGTCGCAAGGATGGAGAGGTCACCAGTTAGGTATTGCATCATTTTGGATATTATGCAGGTAGATTAATGAAATTCCGGCAGCACCAGCCTATATGTTTGAAGTAGACTCCATCTTATGACGTATGTCGGCTTTACAGATATTTTTTTTAGTGTTCTGAACAAGTTTTTAGAAATTTTAATTTTTCTTCCAAACTGTAAAAAAAAAATATAACATAACCAAAATTAGTTGTATACCAAATTAGAGCTTACGAAAAGGGATCTTTTGACTTGAGTTCCAACTAAGATAAACAGGGGCTAGAGGGGCAAGAAAGAAAGAGTTTTAAATGAATAAATTTGGAACAGCTACTTTCCAATGCTCGAAAAACAAGAAACGATTCCTAATCACTTTCAAGGCCTCAAAACACTGAAATTTTTGGGATTACAATAAATTCCCCAATTAAAAATTTCTCGTCTCCAAATTATTCCCAAAGTGGAGGAACTAACTTATGAATCACACTGTATAAAACTAAAATATATAGAAACATGAAATTATTATATTGATGGTGTTACTAAAAGATATACACATTGTATCTTTAGATCTGTATTGAATGTTATCAAAAGAATTCAAATAAAAACAACTGAGTATTATTACAAAGTTAATAGAAATAATAAATTTTAATTTTTTTTATTTTATTTATATGATTTTTGTTTTTTTCTGTTGAAAATTAAAACTCACCTTCGGCAATATAACTGTTGTTTCTATTTTCGATTTAGAATTTGTGAACTGGGAAAAACTCTTGGTGTTATTTGAAAATTTGTGAGATTTTGAAATCTTCGTTTATTTTTTTTTTTGGTATTTAATGGATTACAATACCAGCAAGAAAATAATACCTAAAAACAAACCAAAAAATATAAAAAAATAATGGAAAAGAAATTTTCATTACTGTCAAATTTGTAAATTTATGAGGCAACTCTCAGCCTCCACCACAATACGTACAAAAACTAAAAACGCAGGAAAAATTAAATTGAAATATTGTACGGAAACAAACTTAAAAAGGGTGTAAAATTATTTTCATGCGTGAGTATGGTTTTTATTCAACTGCTAAATAATCATAAGATACTATTCAACTGTGTAATAATTCACAAGTTTTTCGAGATGTAAATTTTGTTAACACTTTTAAATTTTAGAATCTTTTTTTCTGAAAAGATCATTGGAAAACTTTTTATTCTTCTATTCGAAGCAACACTTCTATTCGTTCCACTGGCTGCTATGATAATTGATCTATCCTTTTATTGAATAAAAAAAGAAATTGTTTTAGAAAACTAAATAAACTTTAAGCAGGCAATGAAACAACAGTAAGTTGATGCAAATAATTTTATAATATTCTACACCTGAGAAATTCAATTGACAGATAGACGAACCTCCAATTGAATTCATCTCACATGAAGTAAATAAGACAGAACTTATCATTTTTCTAAATTTTGTTAATTTCTAAGATATGCTGGTTAGGCCTGTAGAAGGTGTGTAGAAGCTATTAGAACCACTACTTCAATTCATCTAAAATTTCTAAAACATAAAGAAAACTGGTAAAACACACTATCCAGCCAATATCTTTATCAATTCCGAAGATATGCTTTTAAGTTTTGGGAGGTGTGTGGGATGTACCCGAACCTTAATTCCTATTCATTTCAAAGCTAAGGAACAAAAGGGAAACAGGAAGAAATACTCTTGTAATAGATTTGAAGATTATCTTTATTGGTTTTAAGATATGATCTTTTGTTTCGGTCAGAAGCTTCCAGAATTTGGATCCATGGTCCAGTCTCACTCATTTGTAATTCTGTCCTTACTTTCGTCACTATTAACCTACAATATAAATTTAATCAAAAAAGCATCACTACTTTTTAAGGTATTCGACGCACGGAGGAACATCGCCAAATCAACGTATTAAATTTGAAGTCAATAGCTAGAACAGAAAAAGAAGACAAAGCGTGGTTGTTCTATTTCGACCTGAAAAAATAAGGTTGAAAATTTCCAATTTTTTAGCAAAAAATGTATGTTATAGCTCTTTAAAAATAATAGCAACTCTATGTAGATATAATTGATTAACAGAAGGTCAAAATTAACAGATGTTGAATGAATTTAATTAGTCAACTAAAAATTTCAATTGAAAATTTTATAGTTCCAAAATAAATTTTGTTTATTACTTTGTACTAAAAAATGTATAATGATTCTTAGATTGTGTTGGTGTCTGCGATATTAATGTTATTTATTCATTTTTCTACAAAACAAAATAAAATATTTCCCATTTTACCATTTATCAAAAAAAAGAAAATAAAAATTTTTAAATTAATAATAATTTTACTGCAAAAAAAAAGGAAAATCAAATTCTCAAAACATATTCTCCAAACATAATAGGAAGTTTTCAGTCTGCCATTTCCGAGACCACAATGATGACACTAAATTGAGAGTTTTATATTTACCTGAAGATATAGCCTAACTTATATTTTAGCGGGTCTTGCCCGAAATTCAGCTTTACCAAATCCCGCTTAATCAAATTCCGCTTTCCCAAAATCCTGCTTTTTCAAGATCCCACCAAGACAAAAGCCCCCTTTTCAGTTGTTTTTCTTTTTATTCCACAATTATTAAATCTAATTCTAAAATGCCTTAATTTAGAATCTCACTTATATATATATATATAAATATTCTGGTAAATGGGAAAATACCCCAATTTCGTAACCAACTCTAAAATCTTTTCTAATTGAGAATCCCACATAACTATATGCATAAATATTTTAGAAAAAGGTAATACCTTGATGTTGTAACCAACTCTGAAATTCTTCCTAACTTTAAGTAAGTCAACAACGAAGCATTTAATATAATCAAACCCCCGCTAAACAAATTATTGCAGCCCTGATTTCATAAGCATTTCTAAAATCCTTCCTAATTTAGAATCCTAGTTATACATATATAAGTAAATATTTTAAAAGGCGTAAAACCCAAATAATGTGCGTAATACAAAGTAAAAGAAAAATTAAAAAATTAAAAAATAGCGGGATTTTGAGAAATAGGGATTTTTGAAAAGCGCGATTTTGGGAAAGCGGGATTTGATAAAGCTGGATTACAGGCCGCTTCCAGTTGTTATGTGAGCATTTCGAAAGTCAATTTCAAACAGAACTTGATTAATTATGTCAAGTACCGATCATCGAAAGAATGTAGAACTCATCAGGACAAGAGTAAGATTATGTAAAATGGTTCGACACTTTCAATTCCCGTGATTTCAAAGTTCAGTGAAAAATGTTATGGCACAATGGCATACTGAAATCCATTTAAACATATTTTAACTCAGTAAAAACATAATATGAATAAGTTAAGAGTTCGACATTATGAACGCTTTTAGAAAATTTTAGGATATTTAAAAAATTTAGAAAATTTCAAATAATGCCAAAAAAAAAGTGAGAATAATTTATTGAGACTTTTGAACAATTTTTCGCGAAAAAAATGGCATTATCAAAAAAAAACCCCATAGATAAAAATATAAACTTTATAATGTGTTTTCTAATTTTTTAATTTTTTTATTTTTTTTTTTTTTTTTTTTTACGTAGGTTGGAATGGAATCTTCAAAAGACACAATGAGCCCCGTAGCTTGACATTGCGTGTGGGATTCTTACCCACTAAACCACACCTTTCCTCTATTGCGATCTAGTCCGATAGGGCTAATGAGCAATTTTTCTTCTGGCTTTATTTTAGTTTTAAATGTAGATTCCATCCAGCGATGTCTATCTAACTGTTTCTTTCTCTTATTATAGCTACACTAACTCAAAAGGCTTTACTCTTTTGAGTCGTCTGGCTATATTTGTATTATCCAGAAGCTGGACTACCTCGACATTTACATGGTTTTGGAGTCTTTTTTCGTGACTTCTTGCAAAATTTTGGATTTCTTTATCTACAAATTCTATTTGCATATCTCTATGTAGGTCATAGTTTCTGATGAACCAGGGCGCGTTCACAATATTTCTTAGAACTTTATTCTGGAACCTCTGAATAACATCTCTATTACTCTTTTTGCTGCATCCCCATAGCTGGATGCCATATGACCATACTGGTTTCAATATTTGTTTATAGAGCAGAAGTTTATTTTGTATTGTCAAGGTAGAATGCTTACCTATGAGCCAGTACATTTTTCTATAACGGATTTGTAACTCTTCCTTCTTGTTTTTGATGTGGGCTTTCCAGCGAAGCTTCGCATCTAATGTCATACCAAGATATTTGGCAGTATTTGAATAAGGTATTTCTTGACCATTTATATATACTGGTTTATGGTCAATTTTTTTATTTGTGAAATCCACATGAATTGACTTACCTTCATTTAATTTTAGCCTCCACCTTTTAGTATAATTTTGGATTTTTGTCATAGCTCTCTGCAGTTTTTCTGTAGATTCTTCATTATTTTCTCCGACAGGCAAAACCGCTGTATCATCAGCAAACGTCGCAATTATATTATTTTCAAGTGCAGGAAAATCACAAGTATACAACAGATACAGTATTGGACCGAGTACACTTCCTTGAGGAACTCCAGCACTGATTTCTTTAAGATCGGAATATTCTCCTTCTTGTTTTATGTAGAAGTATCTGTCTGATAGATAGCTTTCTATCATTTCCGAATGCTCTTTTGGAAGGATTGTTCTCAGTTTACAATTCAATCCCTTGTGCCACACCTTATCGAATGCCTGGGTCACATCCAAAAAGATTGCTGAACAGACTTTCTTCTCCTCTAAAGCTTTTTCAATAGTGTTTGTTATTCTGTGTACCTGGTCTATTGTTGCATGTTTTTCTCTAAAGCCGAATTGGTGGTCCGGAATTAGATTCTTCCTTTCAATAATCGGTTTTAGTCTTCTCAAATAAATTTTTTCAAATAGTTTTGACATTATAGGTAGCAATGAGATTGGTCTATAAGACGTTATCTCATTTGGTGGTTTTCCTGCTTTGGGTATCATAATGACCTCGGCCACTTTCCACAATTTCGGCACATATTTCAGCCTGAATGCAGCATTTATAAGATTTGTTATTTTAACTATTGCCTTCTCTGGTAGCTGCTTCAGAATTTGTCCGGTTATTAAATCATATCCCGGAGCTTTTTTAGATTTAATGTTGTTTTTAATTTCTTTTTTCACTTCAGCTGGATTTGTTAATGCGATTTCCTCTTGCTCTTGAATTTGTTCTACATCTAGATCTTCCTCTTCTTCACCAGTGTTTACTTGAAATATCTTTTCTAGGTGTTCCGCAAATAATTTGGCTTTTTCTTTATTATCTCTCGCCCACTTTCCGTCCAGTTTTCTAATTGGAGGAATAGCTGCAATAGGTTTTTTCAGATTTTTAGCTGCCTTCCAAAGAGAGTAATCAGTACTTTTATCATTTGTTAGTTTTTCCAAATATAAATTTATCGATTTGTTTTTCACTTCCTTAATTCTTCTTCTTAGTTGTTGGGTGAGATTATTCAGCCTAGTTTTATCTTGTGGAGCTCTAGTTTGGTGCCATTTTTTCCTTGCTCTGCGTTTTATTGCAATTAGTTCTAAGATTTCGGCTGGATATTTATTTTCTTTTACTCTTTGTTTAATTACTGGAGTATTTTCCCACACTGTAAGTTGTATATCGTTAATGTAGTTTTCCACCTCCGCATCCAATTGTTCTTTGTATTGCAACGGTACAGCTAGTTGTATTTTTTCTTCCAGACACACTTTAAAGCTTTCCCAGTCAGTGTATTTATTGGCGAGAATCGGAATGCTCTGCTTTTCAATAGCGTTTTCACTTACAGTTAGCAGAATTGGTGAGTGGTCAGAGTCCATTTCCTGCCTATCTTCTATCTGTATGAAATTATTCGAAATGTTTTTAGTAATGAAAAAATCTATTAAATCAGGTATTTTATTTGGATCTGTAGGCCAATATGTAGGTTTTCCTGTTGATATGGTTTCACACCCAAATTCGCTTGTTGCTTGGAATAATTCTCTGCCTTTGGTTGTTGTTAGCCGTGATCCCCAGTGTGTATTTTTGGCATTAAAATCACCTCCTATAACAAACTTTTTTCCTAGTTTCTTAAAAAGATCCAAATAATGATGTTTCTTCAGAGAGTACTTAGGTGGACAATATATACTTGCTACTACAATAAAGTAGTTTTTGCATTTTACGTTTACGGCCATAGCTTGTATTTCTTCTGTTTCAAATTTGGCTTCTTCAAAATGTTGTATACTTTGTTTTATAATTACTGCACTTCCTCCTCTAGCAGAGTTACCTGGATGTATGCTATGATAAACTTTATAACCATGAAAATTAATATGCGTTTGTTTGTTAGAGTGTGTTTCTGCTATAAGACAAACATCTATATTATTTATGTCAAGGACTGCTTGTAGCTCTTGTTGGTGTTGTAGCAGTCCATTGGCATTCCATGAAAAAATTTTTAGTTCATTCATCTTTTCGATTTCGAAGCAGGTTTTTGGTACTGCCCTCTAGTGCTCCTATTCTACAATCCGTATCGACCATAGAACTTTCTATTTTGGTTACTTTTTTTAGTATAAGCAGAATGGATTGTTTTAAATCATTTTCTTGTTCGCTATTATTATTAAGTTTTTTACCCGCAACAACTTGGGCATAAGTTTTACTGCTTCTATTTGTCTGGAAATCTTGCTTCACTTGCGACGTTTGCAGATGGTTTCTGATTTGTTTTTTAGCGTATTGTGGAGTATTCCTTTGTTGTGAATTTGGGCTCATATTCTTAAATTTGATTTTTTGCATTTCTTTTGCGATTATGCAGCCTCTATAATTAGCTGGATGTTGATTTCCGCAATGAACACATTTTGGTGGTTCAGTTTTAGGTTTTAAACATTCCCTGGTATGGTGCCTACCTGCACATTTTACACATCTTGGGGTTTTTCCACAATATTTTTGTGTGTGACCATATGCTTGGCATGATTTACATTGTACTACAAGCTTATTTTTTCTTAAAGGCTCGATATTCACAATACATTTTAGAATACTTTTAATCTCGTATATTCTGCTAATATCTTCTTCTGCTTTGAAGGTTAACATAAACATGTTTAATGGTTCTTTATTCTTCCAGCTACATTTATTTGCAGCTCCTATTATTTTATATTCTCTATTTTCAAGATCTTTAATTATTTCTTCTGTTTTACACGAGTGAGGCAGGTTCTTGACCATAACTCGTATTGGCCTTTGCTGTTTGCTTTCGTATGAGTGCCAACTATATTTGTACTCTGATAGCGCTTTTGTTAAAGTTCTGTAAGCATCTTCATCTAACAAATTGATTTTTATACAATTCTTTCCAAGGAGTTTCATCTCAAACTGTTTTTCTGTTATTACTTTTTTTACTCTCTCGCAGAATTCGTTATAGTTATTAAATTCATCCACAATTATTGGCGGTGGAGATTGTTTTTTCTTAACTTTTTCCGGATCGGTTATTTTTTTTGGCGAAATAACCTTTTTTGGAGCAGTTTCTTTACTTGGAGTGGTTTTATAGTCCATCTTTTTTGCGTTTGGAGGGGTAAGTGAGTCATTTAACTTCCTTTTTTGTTTCTGCTTCACCCTTATCCATTCAGTCTCTTTCGCTAATTCTTCCTCATCTGTAGAGTATACTATTTTTTTACTGTTTTCTGACTTTGATAAGTGTTGAACTTGTGAAGCTTGTAGAACTGTGGTTTCTGCATCTTGTGGTTTCTGCATCTTTAAATCAGTAATTTCATTTTTAAGATCCTGTATTTGTTTTTCCATATTGCTTATCAACTTCTTTAGTTGTGTTGTTTCATCGACAGCCTTCTGCCATTTGTTATACAGTGATTGTTTATTTTTTAATGGAAAAATATAATTTTAATTTTTTTTATAATTTTTTTTTTACTTTAATTGTAATATGTTTTATGGTGGAGTTGAATTTTATTTTACTAAAATTTTAAATTCATTATATTGTACCAACTGAGAAAATAAAATTGCGAGTCCTGTATGAATCACTAGTGCAGGGTTATAACTCACTGGATCGTAATTCACTTAGGCATTTATTACTCATTTAGAGTGGGACATAGGTCCCTAAGGAAGCTATAACTCATAGCAATGAGCTATAACACCTTAGGGGGCTTGTGACCCTGAGAGTGTGGACTCAGAGGGATGGGTCATAACTCCTTTATAAAGTTCTCAGCTAAGGGGGTTATTACTAATATTAAAATAAATATTGTGTTTAATTCTATAACGTCAGTAACGCGTACGACTTTTTTCAACTATAGTATCAAAACTAATTAGGACACATTTTGGAGTAGAATTCTAAATCAGGGTATTCCTTTTTACCTAAATTAAGAAAATATTTATAATTTTACATATAAACTACATTTTGAAAGACTAATTTCAAAATAGGGCAATCGTATAAACCCTTAGTAAAGGGAATTATAACTCATTTAATGGGTCATAACTTCCAAAAAGAACTAATGACCCACTTGTCCCTTTAACTAATCCCCTCTAAATGAGTTATAAATTCCAAGGTCTTGTGACTCTGGAAGTTATGATCCTGCATCAATTCAGTATTGAACTTATTAGACAAAAAAGACGTTGTCATAAGACAACGTCTTTTTTGTCTAATAAGTTCAATACTGAATTGATGCAGGATCATAACTTATAGAGTTAATATCTAACTAACTACTATATAAAAACTATAAGTGAGGAAATGTTCTATGCCATACGGATCACAAACCCGATTTTCGAAAGGTTTAACTAAAATAAATACCCAAAATTTTTTTGGAGATGGCAATTGGTCCACACATTATTAAGACGTTAAATTTGTCAATTGAAAAACAGAGGTATATTTTATTAAAATTGCAAATATCAAACTATTCTGGGTGTCATGTACTTTATTGGTACGAGTTGTCCCATTTGAGTTCAGATTAAACAATTGTAATGACGTACACGTCGCTAGCATTTGACCAATGGCGCAGTGGCAAAGACGCCACTTTCATGCGGAAGTTCTCTGGTTCAAATCCCGGTCAAATTATATCTAATAAATAAATACCGTGAAATTGTATAATTGTATCGTAATAGTTTATATCGTAATAAAAAATAAGATTTAATAAAAAGATATAAATAATCCTTGTGTAAGATTATAGATGGCGCACAAAGTTAACATTTGTGCATTAATAATCTTATACTATAGCTACAGTCGAGTAACTAACGGCTTAGTGAATATAACGATTAAAGAAAATGAAGCTTAGTTTAAGTGAACTTGGTGAATGCCCTACACTCTCTAAAGGAGTTGAAAAGGATCAAAACTCTAACACGCCAAAAAAGACACTCCATGAAAGTGTGCTGGTCACCTATATTCTAAAGACCGGTCAACTCTAATACTTTCAAATATCTATTCGTATTTGCTGAAAAATCTTTAGATACAGTCACATGATACTTTTGTTTATTTACAAATATTTTGTCCATTCATTTTTCTTCACTTCAAACATTAAAACAAAATACAAATAAAAAAAAAACTAAATTAGAAGGACAACTCAAATTACATTCCCCATTACTTTCCCCAATTATATTTATTTTCTCTGTTTTTTTTTTGGGGAGAGTGTTAAAAGTAATAACAAGTTTCTAAAGAAAAACAAATATAAAACACAAAAATCAGATTCTGATTTTCAATGCTTCAGATTATTAACAGAAAACAGAGGAAGAAAATATTCTAGTCATTCCTGTCGGAAATGGAATGGGGACCAAAATTCCTAGAAGAAAATTCGACAGTTGTAAATAAAATCATTTTCTCTGGTTTAATTCTATTTTTTTTTTTATAATATAATAAAATTAAAGGACATTACACAATTAAGGATCAAATATATATATTAGAGTATTTTGACTTTTTTTTTAATAGATGGAAACACTTAGATGGAGATTTGGACAAAAAAAAAGAAAAAGAAGATGAAATTAAATAGAAATATTTGCACTTCCTCAATAACAGTTTTCTTAATTAGGATCAAAACACTTCTTTGATGTTATCTAATTAACACAAATAAAATGTTTATATTATTTATGTAATATGTATAGGTATGTATTTGTGTATTAAATGTATACTTTATTACGTTATTACTTTATTATTAAAGTATATTTTTGATTATTTCTTATTAAAGTTGGAGTTTTTTGATTGGAATGTTATAGGGTGTAAGAAGTAATTTGAGTGGTAGAATTTTTAAATCCTTCAATTTATTTTCTTTACTTGAAGTTATGAATCTTCTTAAATAACAGTAAAAGCTTAAAATGTTTTATTTTAGGCATTGAAGCACTGGATAATAAAGTTGCCTGGAGCTTTATCTTCTCTAGAATTTCAGTTTTTTTGTTTAAGTTATAAGTAGTACGATTTGAGGTTCAAGGAATCGTGGAGATTCCTCTTATGCTACTATTGAAGTATGCTAACATCTATGTTTCTTAGGTTTTTAGAGGTAGGAATAGGCCAAAGATTTTATTTAAACGATGGGACTAACATTTCAGGTAAAAAACAATGAAGAATTAACAATGAATAACTTTCGTAGGATTTAAGTTAAGGAGTAGTTAAAAAGAAAACTTTTTAAATACAAGATTCTTCAGTATATACAACTTTTCTAAGAAGTCTTGGATAAAAATTTGGTGCAGGGCTCAAAAAATATTAGAGTGACAATGAGTTGCATTCTATTACCAATTGCAGCGGCTTGCCTGAACAAGTATTTAAACTAATAAATTTTAAATCTAGAATCCAGCAGTTGGTTTTTCCCTTATATTTTACCAGTCGAAGATAGAAATGCAGATAGAAACGCAGATTTTATATAAAAGCCCTTAAAAAGCAAATTTTTGTTTCACTTATATTTGTTTTAAAGGATCTTATGCTTAGAGGAAGAAATTCAGCTTGTCTTAAGGTCTTGGACTTGTCTCAAACAAAAAAAGAGATTTATCAACAGATTTTCTGATGACACGGCTACGAAATCCCAAACAACCTAGTGTTAAACAGTAAAAATTACAAGAAGCTATACATATTATATAAAGTCCCTGGTAGTGTGTTTCTGTCCTACTAACGGGAACTATAATGGATAAAAAATATGAATGGAAAAAAGATAGGACAGTTTTGTTTAGCTAATTCCAAATACCTAAAATTTTAGATGAATATTTTATAATTTTTATTAACTTTGTAGTACTTCTTTTTCTTCTTTATAAAAACTATGTAAAATTAAATCTACACATGTTACATCCACATCATCTTTGTCTCCGATATTCATACAGTTGAATAGATGAAATTAAAAATGAAGAAATGAAGCATAAAAATCGCTCTATCGCACCATGTTATAGTTGAAGCAACATGACTCAATGACAATTAAAACTTTATTAGGAGACAAAGTCAATAAAGCAACGCGGTTTAAATAACTAGAAAATGAAGAACCATATAGAACCCGAATGTCATTGAATAAGAAATTATTAAAGTCATCACAGTACTATTTAAATCGATTGTAGTCTAATGATTCCACTGATGGTTGTCAAAGTTCCACTGTAATCGATATGCTTTTATTCCCATTCCCCAACTAAAGGAGAAAAAAAAGTTGCATCTATATTTTCTTTAAACCTTATAATAACCCTAGAAAGCTTATTTATTATATATTTATTAAAAATTTAAAGGGATAAAATTAATGGACTTCTTTCAAATGTTGGCCAACCTAGAAAACTTGGGTCTACCTAAATTCTATATTAATCGAAACGACGTTCTACTTTGGTAAACTTTGGTATAGTTAAATATTGATTTATTTGCATTCTAATTTTACACCCATGATTTCCAAAATCAAAGAAACTATTAAGTTCAATAGAATGGGCCTCAAATAATGACATTCAAATTGCATTATAATTAATTCAAAGTTATATTAGCTCGAATAATAAACAAATATACTAATTTGAACTCTTCTGGTTCTTTCTCACATTCTATTGTCCTTTTATTGACATTTTAAAAATATTACAACTCTCTATTACTCTCTATATTAATTTAAATTTCCTCTATTTAATTAATTAGAACCTTATAAAAACAAAAATGTAAGACCACAAATAAATGAAAAAATACAAAATAAATATTAAATATATTTTACATTAATTTTTAAATGTCAATAAAATACTCGTAAATAATAAAAAAAACAATAAAAATTTTAAATGTTTTGGAAAAATCATTTGAAATAATAAAAACAATTTTTGTTTTTATACCCAAATGTTTATTTAACACACCCATTTTTTAAATTAAATACAAAATACCAAAGTCCAAAACTCTATTTAAAAATAAAAACCCAATAAATAGAATTGGCATCATTTGCCTGCCAATCATCACCACAACATTTCATTATTTGATGCCATAATATCCTCTAAATTCTATATCCACCACTTCTTGACCATAAATTTTATATAAAAGTTTCTATTTTATATATATATGTATATATATAAATAAAAAAATATATGTATAAATCATAATAAACTGACCGTCCAGACCCCCTATAAAAGTAATAAAGCAGTGGTAAAATTAACAAATAAACAATAATAAAAATAAAAATCAAAATTGAAATGAAAAATAATAATGTTTTGATTTCAGGATTTCAGGATAATATCAGAATGTCCTATAAAAATTCAACTCCGCCTTACCTTCTCTCTGTTTTAAATATACATATATATATATATATATATATATAAACTCTGTTTCAAATCTAATATATGTTTACTTAAATGATTTTCTGTCTCTTTCTAACAATTTGTTAATTTATTGCTTATATAAAAAAAAAAAAAAAACAAAATAAAAATCTTTTAGTCCTTTCGGCTTTTGATTGTTTGTTTATTCGTTCAAATACGAAAAATTTACATAAAAAAGGCCAATGGCTATTTTAATTTATTTTGGATTTTTTTTTTTGGTTCTTCCCCATTTGATTTTTATACAGTTATAAAGAGGTCTGTTAAAATATGTCGATTTTTAAAATGTCGATTCCAAAATGTCGATATCAAATATGTCGAGTTGTTCAATATAACGATCCTCGAAATGTTTCTAGACCTATACACATAAAATATATATACGCGTAATACTGTGTGATCATTGTAAAATAATGAAAATAATAATTGAATCGCGTAAAATACTGTGTGATCATTGCTAAAGTTATTTTTATCGATATATCTCCAAACTATTGGCCCTACAGACACGGTTATATTTTTCCTGACCCGGATTCATATCAACTTTTAAATTAAGGTATCACTTATGAAAATAGGGCTTATAGTTACAGTGTGGATGTATAAACCTGCTGTTTAGTCGTAACCAGTCGTAGCCTAAATTTTCTGGAAATGGGATATAATAACGATTTTGAAATCAACCCTAAAATTCCTTCTAGTTTACATCTAATATTTTTTTTTGATAATTTACAGTTAAAACTCAAAAGACACTAATTTTAACACTTGTCTATGGTGGTGAAACTTGGTTGAATACAAACAGGATCAGACATATTTACGAATAAGTGTCAAAGAATCACATGTAGAATATTCTGGCCCAACACCATCAGTAATAGGGACTATGGCAGCTAACAAGTGAAGTAGGAAACAGGTAGTAGAATGCGCGGCTGACCCAACCAAACATGGCGTCGAAAAGCTACGGCTGAACCAGCGAAAAACGGAAAAACTTTGGAGGAAATCAAGATGTTCGCGAACGATCGGATCCAGTGGAGGAGACAAGTGGATGCTCTATGCTTCCACGCGGAGTAACAGGAACAAAAAAAAAAAATTGACACACACTATTTTCTACTAAAAATCAAAGGTGAAACTTCCGGAAAGGGGTTGTGAGCTTTCAAGATGACGTCATCACATAACGGTACTAAATATCTCAAAGTTTTCGAATATATATACCATTAGTGGCGATGGCGCCATCTAGTGGTCGAAAAATGCATTACAAAATGTTCCTAAGATTTTGTAGCATTTTTATTAAAATGTTATATTTTTCCTGTTAGTCCATAAACTGGAACCAACTACTTACACTATTGTAGGGCATGCTATTGTCTTTCATAAACATCTTGTTTCATCTGGATCGGTGCTACCATTTTTGAGATATTGCAATTTAAAGTGAAAATTTAAAACAAAAAAAAAAAAAAAATCAAACTTTCAAAAAAACTACTATAACTGTGAAATATTCAAAAACACCCTGTATTATTATTATACCATTAGAAAGGTCTCTTAAAACTCTTTCCAACGGTATATAATAAGTATGGCATATGTTGACAAATAGCCCCACCAGAGAACATAAATGCAAAAATGACGCAACAATTTTATTAAAAAATACATTTTCATACTTTATTTGTCATAAATTTATTTTGCCTTTTTGTTTTCCATTTGAAACATTTATTTTAAAATTTAAGAATGTACTTTATAGTTTGATACAATATTGAGTTGGGTTTTGTTTAGAGGATTTTTGAGGTATTTATATGTATGTAAAGTATAATTAGAAAGGACCTTAGAGTTGGTTATAAAGTCAGAATTATACGCTTTTTCCAGAATATTTATATACTAAGATTTTGAAGATTGACAGGGTTTTGAGTTGGATATAAAATTACGCTTATACTGTTCCAACAACCTGTACAACATTCAAATGCGAAATAAAGCCATATCGAGAATTTTTTTACGTATGGCTTTATTTTGCATTTGAATGCGAAATAAAGCCATATCATTTTCTAAAATTTTACCAAATAAAGCCATATAGTAAAATTGATACAAATTCTAACACTAAAATGAAAAGAATGGTATAAGAATTCGGATACCTAATTCATTCAAAAAATTAATAAGTTTCTAATTTTTTTAATACACTGTAATAAAACATGTTAAATAATATTATATTTTCATTACGGGGGCTGCCGCCCCCATCCTCGCTAACTCAATTATTGAAGCTAGATTTTGAATCCAACACTAAAATGAAAAGAATGGTATAAGAATTCGGATACCTAATTCATTCAAAAAATTAATAAGTTTCTAATTTTTTTAATACACTGTAATAAAACATGTTAAATAATATTATATTTTCATTACGGGGGCTGCCGCCCCCGAACCCCCGCTAACTCAATTATTGAAGCTAGATTTTGAATCCAACACTAAAATGAAAAGAATGGTATAAGAATTCGGATACCTATTTCATTAAAAAAATTAATAAGTTTGAAATTTTTTTAATACACTGTAATAAAACATGTTAAATAATATTATATTTTCATTACGGGGGCTGCCGCCCCCGAACCCCCGCTAACTCAATTATTGAAACTAGATTTTGAATCCAACACTATAATGAAAAGAATGGTATGAGAATTCGGCATAGCTATTTCATACAAAAAATAATCAACCCTAATTAATAAATATAAATATTCTGGAAAAGGGGGCAATCCTGCTTTTGAATCCAACTCCAAAATCCCTCCTAATTGAGAATCCCACATATACACATATATATAAATATTCTGGAAAAAGCGGCAATCCTGCTTTTGAATCCAACTCTAAAATCCCTCCTAATTGAGAATCCCACATATACACATATATAAATATTCTGGAAAAAGCGTAAAACCCTGCTTTTGAAACCAACTCTAAAACTCCTTCCTAACTATTTAAATAAAAAAGTTTGGAAAATTAAATTGCTTCTATTTTCACAAATAAAATTACTTCTGATTTTGTAGCCTAAGGGCCTTTCTAATTATATTTTTACATACATATTTAAATAAAAAAAATTTTAAAACTTTGAGGTTGTCACCTCCAAAATCCCTCAAAACAAATTGTCAGAACCAAACTCAATATTGTATCCAAACCTAAAATGCATTCTTACATTTTTAAATTTGCCAAAAAGGCAAAATAAATTTATGACAAATAAAGTATGAAAATGTATTTTTTAATAAAATTGTTGCGTCATTTTTGCATTTATGTTCTCTGGTGCGGCTATTTGTCAACATATGCCATACTTATTATATACCGTTGGAAAGAGTTTTAAGAGACCTTTCTAATGGTATAATAATAATACAGGGTGTTTTTGAAAATTTCACAGTTATAGTAGTTTTTTTGAAAGTTTAATTTTTTTTTTTTTTTAAATTTTCACTTTAAATTGCAATATCTTAAAAACGGTAGCACCGATTCAGATAAAACCGGATTTATATGAAAGGCAATATCAATCTCTACAATATTTTATGATGTTGGTTCTAGTTTATGGTCTTACAGGAAAAATATAGCATTTTAATTAAAATGCTACAAAATCTTAGGAAATTTTTGTAATGCATTTTTCGACCACTAGATGGTGCCATCGCCACTAATGGCATATATATTCGGAAACTTTGAGATATTTAGTACCGTTATGTGATGACGTCATCTTGATAGCTCACAACCCCTTTGCGGAAGTTTTGCCAAATCAAATATTGTAAAAATCTATGATCTAGTCGATATTTTAAGAGTCAACATTTTGCCAGTGGATATAATGAAAGTCCATATAAAGGATCCCATTATAAATTTCAGTTTATTATTCAAAGGTGATATTTACAAATTTACACAAACACATGTGTTTTTTTATTTTTTTTGGAAATAAAAATTAATTTGGAATTTAAGAACGTTTGATATAAATGTACCTACATCCAAAAGATATGACTTATCATTTTATGATGATTGTAATTATCTTGGATTTGTTTATTTTTTAAATTTTATATTATGTTTTGTTTTTGTTTTTGTTTTTTTTTCCAAACAAACTTTTAAATGGTCAAACCAATTTGATATACAACATATACAAACTTGCATTATTTAACAGTTAAATGAAAAAAAAAAAAAATAAAACGGAATAATTTTACGCGAGTCCTATTCAAACAAAAAAACGGTATTTTTCGCTTCTCCGTTTGTTTTTAATTTTTTTTTTTTTTTATTTATCTTTGTCGGTCAATCATAGATGAACATGAATCTATTTTAGTGTGATTGTGTATGTTTTTGTATGGACAAGGGTGTGTAAAAGCTTTAAACAAAAGAAAAAAAATCAACCAAAACTTCATTTGATGACGCTGTGAATTTTAATTGTTTTTCATTACATTCATATACGTTTATATATGAATGAAAATTTGCATAAACACATGGTTCAGCATAATGATTGAGCCACGTTTACTTTGATAAATATAATTAAGGAGATCTATTAAGTGTCGAATGGAATAGTTTATCAAAAAATAATTGAGAATAACCTAATTAAAGGTGAGAATTGGCTCTTATCAAAATATAGAAGGATCTAAGAGATGTAGAGTATAAAATGACATGTAAAGAATATTTTGTGTATAAATACTTTTAAAGACAAGTATGTATTAAATTTTATTAAAAATCAAATTAAAGAACTTGCCACAGATTTCAATTAATACGTAAATAGATCTTGTGAAGATCAAAACTCGCTTACATTCCATCATATAATATAAATAGCAAAAACATTGAATACATTGAATAAATATAAATTATACATTCATTGAAAAAAAATATAACAAAAAAAATTCAAGAAGAAAAAATTGCTATAAAATTGCTATAATACGATATAATATTGAATTGTATGTATAATTGATATTCAAACCCAGGGCCGGCGCTTCCATATGCACAGATGGCACAGTAAAACCGGGCGCCAGAATTTTGGGGGCGCCAAATTTATTGTAAAAATTATGTACCTACCGACCTAAAATAATTTTTTTTTTTTTTTGAAAATAATTAATAAATTTACATACCAAAATTTAAAAATTAAAATTATTCCTTTGAATTAATTCTTTCAAATTCTGTTCAAATTAATTCTTCTTAACTCAAATCAGATATATTTTATTTTATCATTCATTTTATAGGTACCTACCTACTGTTTAAGTTCTTCTTGCTTTGATTCTACTTAGTTAAAATAACAATTTAAAAATATGCTCCAACACATAAACAAAATCATATAAAGCAAAATATAAATGTTTTTCGGTTTTTCCTATACATTTTTTTATTTAAGGTTCAATCATTTTTTATTGTTCCTTAAATTATTTATCTATTATAAAAAAAAGAAATAGAAGAGACCATAAGAAAATAAATTCAATTCTCTTTTTTAGTCTTCTTTCAATAAAATCAAATAGTTTAAATATACCTTATGCACAGTTTAAAAAAGTGCTCCATATACATAAGCAAAATCATATAAAACAAAAAAATGTTTTTCGGTTTTGTACTGCATTTTTTTTATTTAAGGTTCAATTATTTTTGACTGTTCCTTAAATTATTTATATATTAAAGAAAAAAGAAATAGAAGAGACAATAAGAAAGTAAATTAAATTCTCTTTATTAGTCTTCTTTCAATACAATCAAATAGTTTAAATAGCTTTTGTTCTGCCTTCTACCTTCTGCACAATTTAAAAAAGTGCTCCATATACATAAGCAAAATCATATAAAACAAAAAAAATGTTTTTCGGTACAAAACCACATTTTTTTATTTAATGTTCAATTATTTTTGACTGTTCCTTAAACTATTCACCTAGGTATATAGAAAATAGAAATAGAAGAGCCAAAGAGAATAAGAAATAAAAAACGTTCTCTTAAATTTTTCTTTTACATTGATTTGCATTTGATTTATATATTATAAATACATACTTAATAATTTTTTCTCTTATAAAATTATTTCTAGTATGTAGTAGAGAAATAAAGAGTTAATAAAATAACATATATTTATTTTATATGTTATTTTATTAACTCTTTATTTCTCATCGTATTGAATAAAAAATTGTAAAGTAGTATTGTATTGTAATGTTGTATAATGTAAAATAATGAAATTTTGAATATGTGCACTTGTTTTTTCTCAATTTTTAAAGCAGTTTTTGCAATGGTCGTCAATAAAATATATATCTATGTATATTACATGCATAAAGTAAATGTACTTCTACCTATTTATATTTTGGACAATCCAATTTTGTTTTAGAAAATAAAATTTATGACCATGGCCATGAAGTATGAGATTTATGTATAGTGTGGTTGAAATTATGAATTATACGAAAAATACAAAATTTATAATAATTATGTTTGTCTATAAAAATAAAAACAATCTTATCTTGTAGAATAGGTTTATTTTAAAAGAATTTATTTAAAAAAAAAGATTTATTTGTTCATTACTAATTTGGTTTAAAATTTTAGAAAAAATTAATATAGTTAGTAAATATTTGCAAAGTCCAGGAATTTGTTTAACGACTGCTGTTAATATTTTGCTCACAACTAAAGAATTTTTGAGCAATTTGAGAACGGACGAACATTTTTATGATTTCATTGCGCAAGCTAAACAAATCGCTATAAAATTAGATGTAACAGCGTCGTTTCCTCCCGTTTCAACACTTAGAAGTCGTAAAAAGTCTCGGCTTCTTTCATACGAAGGCAGGGATGAAGTTATTGAGAATCCGGAAGTTAGGTTTAAAGTAGAATTTTATTTTAAAATACTAGATCAAGCTCTTCAGTCAGTTACAGAACGGTTTGAACAAATTTCCGCGCATAATAGTATATTTAAATTTTTACATGAAATTTCCATCATTTCGTCATATACTTCAAGTGATCTGTTTAATTATTGTTCCTCTTTAGAGAAAAATCTAACACACGATGGTTACTCTGACATAAATGGAGTAGAGCTATTTGAAGAGCTTAAAATATTTCCTACTTTGGTTTTGAAAAACCACCTTCATCCCCTCTTGAAACTTTAAACTTTATTTTTGATAAAAAATTAGAAACATTATTTCCCAACCTTGTTATTGCTCTAAAAATTTTATTGATAATACCCGTTACAGTAGCTTCTGCGGAACGTAGCTTTTCAAAATTAAAAATTATTAAAAATTATTTGAGAACTACAATGACTCAAGACAGATTAGTAGGATTAGCAACTATATCTATTGAAAAAGAACTTCTTGAAAATTTGGACTACAACGATTTAGTTAACGATTTTGCCAATATAAAAGCGCGAAGAATTAATTTTTAATATTTTCGTTTTATTAAAGTTATTAAATTATGTGATATATAGTTTTTCCTCGCGTTTTCCTTTTGAATTAAATTTCTTTCATTCAAGTAAAGCGCTATTTCTTCTAACTAAATTTTTTATTTTCAATTTAAAACTATTTTCTTTTTTAAATTAACTTATTTTTTAAAGACGTTATACCTCCGTGGGACTACCTCTATAAAAAAAATGCATCGATAATCCTACCTCATGGGTGATGTGGAAATGGATTTTTTAGGGCGGCGTTTTAGAAAAGTGCACCGGGTGACAAAATGCTTAGCGCCGGCACTGTTCAAACCATATACGAAAAAAGTTTTCACTTATCAATATAAAACAATTTAAGGAACCCTGATCAAATATTAAAAATTTTTAAACAAAAATAGGCACCCCATTAAAAAAATAACCTAAATCTGGTAAAAATGCATGATATATATTAAACCAGTGTAAGTGATTTTCGTAACTGTTAGTTTACGTTTTTATTACTTTTAAGACAAATATGTCTCATTTAATGTTCCAAATACTAAAATCCCACGATATATCAAATCTTTAATTGTTCCAAGTGTCCTTGGAATGCAACTATTATATATAATTATTTGTTTAACAAACAAATCACTGTTTAAAGAAATTGCTTGTCGAAGTTTAGCTTGCTCGAGTAAAATAGAATAAATTTCAAAAGTCACTATAATTGCATAGTTAAAGGCGCTAAATCAATATATTAGGATTCATTAGTTGAATAAATTTTCCCAACTCTTATATCTTACTGAAAATGATATTAAAGAACAAAGAACGATGGCTTCTAGGTAAATCTCAAAATAAAGCACAAAGGTAAACGGCTGACTTTATATACTAAGCATAATTATTCGATCGTCAACTGTGTTTTTCCAACGCAACAGTCATTTTCAATCAAGTGCGATACAAGAGAAAGAAAAATGTAGTTTCCAGATAAATCTCACATTAAAAGAGATCTTCGTAAAAGACTGTTCGTAATCTACAACTTATTATATTTTAAATACATTATACACCTTTTGCTACAGAACTACGGGGTAATATGTTAGAAAATGACTAACTAACACGGTTTTCTAAATGTCACGGTTTTCAAAATGAACAACTTACTCAAACTTTTGAGCTTTAAATATTTTAGATCGAAACATTTTCTACCAAGTGTAGGCATAATATTTTCATTTGTTTTCATTGAAATAAAAACAAATAATTAAAAAAAAAACACCAAAAACCAAAGTGAATATAAAATTTTGTTTTAACATTATAAATTTCATATGTGTGTTTGTTAAAGGATATTATCATCATTATTATTGTTATTGACGTGTCCTTTTAAATTGCTGTTTAAGCAAATTAATAAAAAAAAAGGATGTTTAAATTAAAATACAAAAAAAAAAAAAGTGTCGATTTCAATATTGTGAACGTCTGTGACAATTTGATAGGTGTGGGCGTTATGTGGTTCTTACTTTGTTTTTTTTTTTTCTTTTTATTATTTACTTAGCAAAGTAATTAAAAAGTGGCTCTTAATTATTGTTAAATACGGTTTTGATTGAAAACGGACAATTTTGATATTACAATGATTTTGTTTAATGTCCTGTATGAACGTTTAAAATGTAATTTGGATTAATATTAAAGATTGAAAGAATATATTTGGAATATATATTTTGATTTTTAAGTCATAATAGACAACAACAAGTTTGAAGTTAATTTCTGGAACTGATTGTATAGGTTACATTACAAAATATGTTTAGGATTAAAATAATGGTATTTTAATTCACTAGAATTGTAAAATACATGTCCCAACATTAAATCTACATGTTGGCCTCCACTAGACATTTCCATCGAACTCAATTACATGCTGTTGCTTTTGCCCTCTCCTAGGTTATATCTAACTGTTTATCTTCAAAAACACAAAACAACAAGGTTCCAAAGGATGATTTGCGTCAATTGTGATATATATTTTTGAAAAAGTGACTCACAAAGTACCATTAGCATTCACTAACTTTGCTCTACGCAAGTCCGTTGTCTTCAGAAAAGCCGTGGTATATTTATTTACACAATAACGAACATATATACAGTTTTACATTCTGTCTATATATATGCAGATTTCATTTCCTTGATTTCCTGATTTATTTTCTCTCTTAGTATATGAAAATTTAGTTGCATCAAGAGCTTGCTGTAAAGATTGTGCATACAGGTTCAGTTACCACAGTTTTTTCTGTTTTTAAAGCAATTTTTCACTGATCTAGGATAGAAGTATCCTCTCCAATTAGATTTTCAAGGTACTCCTCCAGTTTTATTTTCTGAACGCGGTGGAAACCTTTAAAATTCTGAAGACAACCTCAAGATTTGGTAAAGTGTGTGGGTCCGACTCACTAAATCTACCTTGCAACGTAGTGAAGTTTGTGGCAGATAAGTCCAAACTGCTTTCGTAGTATGCAAGGCTGAGGAGAAAGGATAGGACAGGATTGTTTAACCAAGGGATTGAACAATAAACTTAAAAGTAGTTAGTCGAATGCCAGCTGCGTTTAAGAACTTCAATTAATAAACTCAAATGATGTTTTTGTGTTTTCTTCCCATCTAAGAAATTAAAATTCTCTAAATGCCATACTTTTTAAAATACTTCTTTTATTTCGAATTGATTGAAGTTACAGAATGAGAAACATATTTTAGCTTGCAATTATTTTCTAACAATTATTTTGATTATATTTCTATAACTTTTCCGAAAATGAAAAATTAAATTAAGTTTTTTACACCCTATTCATTATACAGTATATACCCTAAAACTTACTTTTTAAAAGATTGTCTCGCAGTGTCTGATTCAAAAACTATAAATTTCACGCCTGTGGATTTTGATGACTATATGCTTTTTTAATTATCGTATTCCTTGTCCTATCTTATAACTTTTCTCAATAATAAAGAGACCCACCCTTTAAACTAAAAAAAATTCCAAGACAAAAAAATATAAATTTCCAAAAGATTTTCTTATGAGTAAGTATAGGTATATTATATTAACTACTAACAATTTTTGGTTTAATTTACTTCTTTTACATTGATATATTTATATACATGTGTATAATACATGATATGTATTTAGATGTTAATATATGTGTTGTAATGTAATTATCCTTGACATAAAATACCAAAAAAAAAGAAATTCTTTAAGTGCCTACTTTTGGGGTCAAAAAATTATTTTAAGAATATTATTTTTTTTTTTCATTACTTATGACGCTTAGGTCTTATAAGAATCAAGGTCTTATAAAAATGACTACAATCCCCTACCCTTATTTTTACTAGTATTTAATATACGTTTATTATCCTTTTTTATTTATGTACGTTTAAATACAATAGTGTATATGGTTTGTATATATAGTGGTTGTAAATGAAATATAAACTACAAGGATATTAACGCAATAAAAATGTAATAAAAATTTTGATTTTTGTAATGGAATTATATTAAAAAATTGTTGATAGCTGTCCTGCCATTTCTTTGTCATTTAAAATTTAAACTAACGGTAATTGCAATGCTTAGTTAGTTGCGATTTCGTAGTTAGTTTTGCTTATTATCTATCTTTGCGACATGGATCACAGTCTCCAGGACTTTGAGAACTGATACGTCTGAAGATTTGTAGCGGTTCTAGGCATTTATTATTTATATTTTAAAATGCTTGTCTGCATGCAAATGTTTTGGCGAGAGAGCCACATCTGAAATGAACAGAATAGAGATTGTTCATGTGGGCCTGATATAGACTTATACACTTTTCAGTTTTACAGCCTGTTTTGGCATAAGAAAATTTCGATATTTCTGTTCTGGCCGAGACTTAAGAGCTTTAAACTCGGTTAATTCATTGCAACCTAAGAGGTTTTAAAGAAATTTTGGTTTCTTCGCCATCAAAACGGACTTTCTAACTTCAAACTGTTCAACTGTTAGACCAATAAGCTCAAGAACAGGAGGGAAGGTATTGTAAATATAATATTCTTTTTATTAAGATTGATCTTAATGAATTTGAAAATTAATTAATAAGTCGCCGTCTTCAATAATTACAGTTCTCTTTGTTATATATTGTTTTAATTTTATATTTAAATTTTAAGGTATTTATTCAATATTATTCAAAATTATTTGTTCACATTTTCATGAATTTGTTTATATTATTATGCTAATGTATTTTTAGATTTTGCAGATACAGAATTGTCAATTATTGGTTAGGTCACTGATTTGAACGCAATTAGTAATGGTAGCTGGATCAAGTGCAAAACCAAATAAATTTATTTCTCAATTTTATTAATGGGATTTGAAGCCGGGCCTCTCGAATGAAAGATCTACACTTTAAACACTGAGCCATCCAGTTTTTAAATGGATTACATTAAATTTTTCATAAGTGTTGCTCTTTACAATGGAGTTGACTGTTAACACATTTCTAAATTTTGTTAACCTCTTTCGGAATAACGTTCGTTTAAAAATTCTTGTTTCCACAGAATTGGTGAAATCGAAAGAAAAACCTTTTTTGCAGTTAAACAGTTGACAACAATTTTGCTCGCTTTTTTGCACAAAATTTTTAAAATGATTTGACAGAAAAAATGGGAGCATTGCCAGGTGGTATTGGTATTATATTAAAAAAATTTATTACAGGCAATTATAAATACAATATTCTAAAATTTCCTTGATTTTATTTTTATGTTTTAAGAGTGATATATATATAATAAAATTTTATTGTTATATTGGCGGATTTTTTGATAGCTTTTAATTAAGTTTGTAACATGCGTAAACATCCCATAAAAAACGGTTGTTTTATTGTTGTGTGAACAATGTTCACATATCATTCAAATTGTTTTTATATTTATTTTTTGTTTTAATTTCATTTTCCAGTTTTGTTTTACAACTTTTGAAAATAAACGATTACATAATAAACTGAATATTTGTTTTTTTTTTTTCAATATATACATTTATATAATAAAAGTAAATATATATATGAATTAATTTATGTATATAAATTAAAGGATAAAAGATTTGGAAAAGAATATAATAAAGAGTTTTGTAATATAATTAAAATGACATTATAGTAAAAATAGTTTTGATTTTTATAAGATGAAAGATAAAAATTAGTTTTTTTCGAAATTATTAAAATTAAAAATTTTATGGGAAAAGCGTACTAAAACTAAATGTTTAAATTTAATATATAAAAGTATTAGTTTTGAATAATACACTAGATTGACACTTGAAGATTCACATATCTTAATGAATAACTAGAGCGATCGACTTAAAACTTCGTTTATCTAAATAAAAGAAACTGCATGTACAATATGTTGGATTGGTTAACTTATTGGTTCAAAAATTCATTACCTTCTAATCATGTAAGAAATTCGCTCCGTTTTTTTGAAACTAGAGTTACGTAGCGTATAGTAAAATGTATGCTTAAGTATCATTTGATATGCGTGTCACTATTCAAATTATCAAATATTTAATGAATTTCTTACATGGTTAGGCACCTGTATGGTAGCCGAACTCGCACCCATCTACACCTAATTTTTTTTCCAATATTTGTTTTGTTTTATCTTTCAGTTTTTGCACACCGCTGTACGCTGTAAATCTTTTAAAAAAACCATACTACCTTTCAAACTAAAGTTTATCATCACAAATTTTATATTATCACTTTTGGATTCAAAGCGCTTTTGTAAACTTATTTTGTGTAAAATAAGTCATTATTTGATTTTGAGTGATGAATTTGAGTAATATTTAGAATAAGCTCTTCATTAATCTTATTATTAGGGCAAATAAAAATATGCATTAGCATCTTTTTTTCCTTATGTCTTATCATTTTATCAATAAATGAACAAGATAGTAATTCGTTTCAACAAAAATTATGAATTTTAAGCTAGATTTGTTGGGGCATATTTTTGCATATTTCACTTGTTAGAGCATATTTTGCATATTTTAACTTTTAAGAGCATATTTTGGTTTATTTTGACAACTTTTGTTCAAAAGATCATAAGAAATCTCTATGTATGCATGTACATATACATATTTATTTTATTATTCATTTCAACTTGATTCAGAAACTTCCAACTTGATTAAAAACTATATCTGCAGCTTTGACTGGTAAAGCGATACAAAATGCTACGATAAATTACCCGACAAACGAAGCTATTGCATTTAAATTCGCACCAATTAACTAAGTTAATGTAGAAAGGAGATTTTAAATGTACAAAAGCGTCCTACTATCGAACCGGAAGAATTTCTTATTTAAAAATTTAAGTGAAATGTTTGTGATATATTGCAACCAAAATTTCAGTTAAACTTAATTTTTAATTTTAGTAGAAATTTTTGTAAAATTTTCGTTATTTGGATTAATTTTTATTTTAATTTATGTTTATTTAATTAAAGTTTACTTAATTTATGTTTATTTATTTAATTTAATTTTAACTTATTCTACTCTCTAATTTATCTTTTTATCTTTTTTTAATATTTTAGTTTCATGATTTAATTTTATTTTATTTCATTAAATTTAATTTTAAAATAAAAAATTATAATAAAAATAATATATTAAAAAGTAAAAAACTATCTGCTTTTTTACTAAAATTAAATTTAAAAAACTTTTGAAGATGGTGTTACTAGTCTAACATTATTAATACTTATTTTATTTGAAAATTTCTAAGTAATGGATCCTTTTTTATGTATTTGATATCCTTTCATAGAGCATATTTTAAATGCTTAAAATAGACTTTTTAGAGCATATTTTAAGCGCTTAAAACGGATTTTTTAGAGCATATTTTTATTTGCCCTACTTATTATTATTACTATCCTTTGCTAACATTATAATTATATTTACACTGGCTTAACTAATATTTTAATAAATTTTAAAAATTAAAATATCAATTTCATAAGTTTTTGTTATTGACTCTTTTTTCAATAATCGATTTATACTTTCATGATTCATTGAGTGACATCTCTCTTATTCATTGATTGACAGTTTTCTTATTGAATACCAAGTTGTTATTTGACAGTTCAATTTATTAATTATTTATTTAACCAATAAATAGAGATAAATTTACGATTTTATTTACTTCATTTTATTTGATTGAAAATGTTTGAAGAAATATTATTTTGGTTTTTATACCCGTGCATACATATATGACATCGGGTATATTAGATTTGCTGCTCCGTTTGTAACGCATCGATCTAGACGAGCTAGATATAGTGTCAAGGGTACGTATCGGCTCAGAATCGAAAAATTAGTCGATCTAGCTATGTGTGTCTGTCCGTCCGTGTGTCAGCACGATAACTCAAAAACTAAAAGGGCTAGAGTCTTGAAATTCACACAAAGTCATTTTTAGACAATTTCTAGGTTCCCTATTGTTTTTGGTTAAAATCGGACCAAGGCTTCGGGGAGCTGCCATACAACTTTTTTGCACCAATATGAATTTCTTCAAAACTAATTATACTACGGGGATAAAAATTACACCCGGTTAGTTTTATAATGACTCCGGCACTTATGAAGTTTCAAAATGTTAGGGCCTCATTTTCGGGGGGCTGCCATACAACTTCTTTGCACTAATATGAATTTCTTCAAAACTAATTATACTACGCGGATGAAAATTACACATAGTTAGTTATATAATGAATCGAGCACTTATATGAAGTTTCAAAATGTTAGGGCCCCATTTTCGGGGGGCTGCCATACAACTTCTTTGCACCAATATGAATTTCTGCAAAACTAATTATACTACGAGGCTGAAAATTACACACGGTTAGTTATATAATGAATCGAGCACTTATATGAAGTTTCAAAATGTTAGGGCCTCATTTTCGGGGGGCCGCCATACGACTTATTTGCACCAATATGAATTTCTTCAAAACTAATTATAGTACGACGATAAAAATTACACACGGTTATTTATATAATGAATCGAGCACTTATATGAAGTTTCAAAATGTTACGGCCCCATTTTGGGGGGGCTGCCATACAAAGCTTTCGATTCAATAACTGCGAATCTAATGAAGCTACAAGGTTAAAATTAAAATTGGGCAGGTAAAGTAATAGGGCAAGTTAGTTGGCAAAGTCGGACATCACTCGGACCATCGGAATTTTAGGGTGGGCCATTTTTTTTTTTTTGTTTTTTTTTTGTTTTTTTTTTTTTTTTTTTAAGCTAAAGTTATGGGACAATGAATGAAAATTTTGTTTTTTTTTTTGTGATTTTTTTTTTTGTTAATTTATTTTTTTTTTGTTAAATTTTTTTTTTTTTTTTTTTTTTAAGCTAAAGTTATGGGACAATGAATGAAAATTTTGTTTTATGTTTTGTGATTTTTTTTTTTTTTGTTTTACGTCAAAATTATGGAGTAATGAGTTAAATGTATAAGGGAAGTATATTACGGTTTATTTTATACACCATAGTGGGTATGCACGGGTATCTAAAAGTTGACAAGGGCAACTATAATCTTCCTCGTTTTTCATTAAAATTACATTAATTTGACATAAAGTTTTTATATTATAGTAATTAGTTTTTTTATAAATTTAAATTAATATAACCTTTGAGTAGTTATTATTTATAATGTAGTTTTCAAGTTATTCTTAATAAGTTAATACAACAAGTTATTAAATAAAGTGGAGAAATTTAGTGGTATGTATATATTATTTAAAGTTCATTTTCAATCTACTTTTTGGTTTAAAAAGAAAATGGACCCCGGAAACGAGTAACATGAATATGCCCCAAAATTGCTTAAATAATCTTAACTGCTTTGCCAGATTTAAACCAAGTTTCTGTATGATATAAATTTCTCCGGTATTCTTTATTCAGAATTTGAAGTACCTATATTGCTTCTATTTCATTAATTTAGGTTTTTAATCTATTTAAAATTGGGTTTAAACTTATTATTAAGATTTAAATGAATATCTAATTTGAATTTCTCAATTAATAAAATATTAGAATAACTTTTATTGAATAATGTCTATAAGTGGGGAAAGATATTAATGTCTTTAAATCTATTTCGCCATTCCCAACTATTTCAAAACTATTTGTAATAGGTAACTTTAGAACTTTATATAAAATTAATATTAAAATTTATATTTGGTGTTTTTTAATATTTTGAAAAATGTTTCATTCGATGAGAAGAATTTGTATAGTGAAGTAGTTAATTATCCTAGAATAGTCGAAGAGTTGGCTGAAAACTTTCTTTAATAAGTTCTTTCAAGTACGTTGTAATACTAAAACGGAGGTTTTCTATGAGAGGTGAACCCGTTAGATGGAAGAATATATCATTATATAGCATTACACGTAATTTAAGAATTCTACGAGACTTAAACGAAAAACTTTACATAAACTTAGAATAATGAGTTCAGTTTGTTTTAACTTTAGATCCTCCTAAATTGTTACAAATATTTAAACATGAAAAGTTAAGATCTGTTTCTAAGAGATTAAAAAAAAGGTAAAAGATCAATTCAAAAAAACGTTTAAAAATTAACTATTTTAATGCAAAGTACTTATACGAATCCAAAAATATCTATTTTTTTTTATATTTTAATAATTCTGTTTATCCCTTAATTTCTAAATAAACAAACTCCATTACCATTTTTTTATATTTTTAATATTATTTATAAAATTTTTCAATTTTTGGCAAAATTTATATGTAAATAAAATAAAATAAACTCTTCAAAATTATTTAGACCGCAAATTTTGTTATAAAAACATATTCTCATCCTATAATCAAAATAAAAATAACAACCCTGAAATATCCCTGAAAAATTAAAAATTCAGGATTCAAATATGGATTAAAGAATCCTTTATCTAATTCAAAAATCATATCTACAAGCAATCTGTTTTATTTTTTGTATTATTATTATTCTTGTAAGAGGAAACGGAAGCAAATCTCCAAACAATACAAAAAGACTTAAAGGAAAGAAGAATAAAAAAAATAAAAAATAAAATAAGAAAATCCTTACAAGGAAATGCGTGGTTAACTTAAAACATATTTCTATTTTTATTTTATTTTTTTTAAAAAATTTTTATTCTATTCCGTTTTTTAAGTTTCAATATTTTGACTTTTATATATCTCCCTTCGAAAGGATGTTTATGTTGAAAGGACAAGTCGTTTAAGTCCAAAATATCAGTTTTTGAATTAAAAATTTTTTTTTTCAATATTAAAATTTTTAATAATTTGATTAACTTTTTATTTATATCGTGCAATGGCATTTAACATCGATGTGATTTTTCTTTTTCTTCTTCTTTCTCTCATTCTTTTTTTTCTATTCATAGAAATGCAATTTGGAAAGCTCTGCAGCATAGGAACGTTCTAAGGAAAATAATCAACATAATAAAAACGATGTATAACAATGTGGAACTTTCAGTATTACACAATGGAAATATCAGTGATTAATTAGTTCACAATTAATATGGGTGGGAAACAAGGACGCCCCTCTGCCCGCTATTATTTGCTATCGTATTAGACGATATCCTGAGGGAAACCAACAGAACCTAGACTTCGCAGAAAACATATATACAGGCGGCACCAAAGAAAGATGTGCAAAACAGGATTGATATAGTTAGAATAGCCTACGGTAGACTTTGGAACAGTTTGCAAATGTTCCCCATATGGAACAGTTTGCAAATATCAGTATGAACCAAATTAACAATATTTAATTCGTGTTCGTAAAATCTATATTAATATATGGCTGCAAATCATGGTTGCTTACTAATTCCATTGAGAATAAATGACAGGATTTCATAAATAAACATATCATCTCAAGAAACAGTATTCAGTATGAAATATGCTGGAATGAAATAGAAGAAAAGGCTATGAATAGAAATGAATCAAAACTTCAAGCTGAAGCCCTACGCTCCCAAGTGGAGTAACAGAAATTTATTATTTATTAAAGATGGACTTAGTCGATTTCAACATTGACTGAAAAATATTAAAATTTTTGAAATTTGTAATACCAAGTACTACTATATAATATTAATGTAAATGTGATTACTTGAAAACACATTCGATTAATGTTATTTTATACTATACAAATAGCCAAAGGATCAAAAAATAAAAAAAAAAATAAAACAGAAAAACAAAAAGGATTCTTAAGGAATAGTTTTAAGGAAACTTTTAAGAATAAAGAAAGAAATAAAAAAAAATATGTTCAAGTAAAGAAAACTTTCAAAAGATTGAATAATATCCGGGAAAATATTCAAATTATATATTTAAATATTATAAGGAAATTTAAAATCTGAAACCATACGTTCTAACTTTTAATAATAAATAGAACATATATGGAGTACATGTACAGTTTTCTATACAATATCAAAAAAAAAGGTTCTAAGAAATACAAAAAATATAATTTAAATTTATTTGTAGTAGTATGCATAACATAATATTTTTGAGTTTTCTGAAATTTGAAACGTTATTCTATATTTAAAAATTTCTATTAGATTTTGTTTGTCCATATTTTGGTTTTCTGGACAGACGAAGTTATGGTGTTTTTAAAGTAATATACATTGCTTGACTTTCTACTTAAATATTCTTGATTTTATTTAAACGAATTTTAATTGAGACAATGGTGGTTTAACTTAACAGGTAATCAAGAAATTTCTACTGAACTTTTAAGAAGAAAGTGCTGATGTCGAGCATTTAATTAAATTAAAATTTATTTTAGGACTTACTTGCTTCATTTTGAAATGTAGATATTGAAATACAGTGTTTCTACAAAACTTAAAAGAATTAAAAGTAAGGTAAAAATTTCGAGATTAACAAGTAGAATATACTTAGTACTGTTACTACACGTTTATGTTATTTTTATATTATGAATCCAATTATATATGTATAAATTGCAATTATGGATTGGTAAATTAGTCAAAAAGGATTTATCTCTTCATATGGTATAGAAAATTATTCTGTCTAAGATATTTTACATGTAGTATGTATATATAGAATATTTATGAACACTTAGGTGTACTGATTGTAACACTGAATGGTAGTCATATTTAGAGTCTCGTAATAGATTTAAAAAACAAAATCTGCATTGAATCAATAAGATGGTTTTGGGGACAAGTCTATACAAATCACTACATCTAACTTCTACCACGCAGCATACCCACACTACTTTCATCTTACGCAACATCTAAAAAGCATCTTAATCTAAAACAACTATACGCAACCTTTTCTACCTTGATTCTACACAACATCTATCTTCTACGCTACTTTCATCCTACACAATATCTAAACAGTATCTCAATCTAAAACATCTATGCAACCTTTTCTACTTTCGGGTATTGGACCCACCTAATTAAGGATCAGGTAGCTATAACCCTTATTTCCAATTTGAAATATGGAGTGCTATTATAATGTCTTATATTTTTTTTCTTTATTAGATATGAACTGACCTGGGTATGAACCTGAGACAAATCGTTTGAAAGGCCGATGTCCTAACCACAATGCCTTAGGTCGGATAGATATGCTATAACTATACTCTAAATTTGATTTTTCAAAATAACGGTATAAACTGTAAATCAAATGATTTTGAAGGACATAATGGCTTGATTATTTTGTAGGAAGACAACAAATTTTAAAATATTTCAACGGGTTGACAGTTTTACTGTGATATAAAGATTATATAATCCGGTTAATAACTTTTGGCAAAATTTCAGACACCCAGTTTCATTAGGTTTAGAAGAAGGAGTTGTATGGAAGCTTCTCGAACCCGTGGACCAAAATGGCTGAATTTTAAGAGCGATGACGGCTATTGCAAAAAAAAACAAATTTGTGAAAATTTCAAAACCCTAGCTCCTTTAATTTTTGAGTTATCGCGCGGACGAACCGATACACGGAGAGACGGACGTACATACATAGCTAAATCGCTTTATTTTTCAATTCTGATCCGATCCACACCCTTGAGTCTATATCTACCCCTCTCCTTCTCTGCGTCACAAATGTAAGGGCAAATTGAGTATTCTCTTTAACAGATGGAGTTACACATAAAAGTCATTTGGAAAACAGGTGAATAGACAAATGGACAGATTGACAAACAGAGTTAAACTAAGACTTTATTTCCTGCTCAGGCCCGTTTGCGCCTGATACGTAAAAGTAATTTTTAAAAAATACGCTTAAAAGAAAAAAAATAGGATATGAAATTGTTTATTTTGTACAACTCTTAATTTAAATTAAAATTGTATACCAAACAATGTTTGTATACAATTTTGAAACAATTCAACAAATCATATGGGAAAATTTGAAAAAAATATACGAGTACTCAAATATAAAATTTATTTCATTAAATCAATTCTTTTTCATATTAAACGAGTGTATAAATATAAAAGAAAAGCGAATTAATGTGTACCTACATTATATATTGTATATTTTTACATTTCATTTTAATATTTTGTTAATTTCGAATTAAAAATGAAAATAATCAAGGGAAAACGCAAAAACATTCCATCAAATAAAAAATAATTCTTTTTGTACAATTTAACAGTTCCTTTGAACTTTACATAAACATTTCTCTGTTGTTTTTTTTTTTTAAAGAAAAACAATTTAAATCCTTAAGAAAAATTCCTTAGAGTCCTGGTAAAAAAAAATATTATTATGACAATAATACATACATACATATATATATATTTATATAAGTACATATGAATATAATGAATTGTTGTTAATAAAAAAGAATTGCATGAAGAATAACTTTTATATTGTATGCTTTCTGTAAATTTGTATATATTGATATATATATATGTATACATTTTCAAATATTTTAACATAACCCCAATTGTTAAAAAGTAAAACCAGAAACCTTAACAAAAAACAACAATACAAAACTTTATTAAACTTTTTAACAATAACAATAATATTAACTAATAAAAACAGTAATTTTATAATCCTGTGTGTAATTCATATGAACAATTTTATGCAGAAGAACTTGAAATAATCAAAATATCGCGAAATCATATTATTTTTATGTTTTATTCAGTTTATTTTTTAAAATTTATAAGATTTTAGAAAATTTGTAAATTCCCTTGATTAAATTCGTAAGGGGAATCGAAATATATTCGAACTAAGAAATAGAATTACAAATTATAGAAATGGAATAATTCAAAGTTTGCTTCGGGTCGAGATCGAGGTCGGGGACTTGCATTGATTAACGACTAAGATATCGTTGGGTTATTAAAAATGTTCTCAGAGGCTGTAACAACTGGCATGGGATTACACTTCTCAATACAGCGTACAAGATCATAGCAACTTTCGTACAAGGCAGAATACAGGAGAAATCAAACCAAAGTAACGCAATGAGCAAGCTTGATTCCACCCCACAGTAGATGCGTAGATCAAGCAACCACGCTAGGATACGAATCATCATTTAGCAATCGATGCTCCCATATCACACGAGCTGCGTAGATCAAGCAACCATGCTACGAATCATCATTTACCAATTGATTGAAGAGTGGTCTTCCAACTACTTCTTATTGTTCAGCTTTAAGAAAGCCTTCGACACTGTTAAAAGAGTTACCATATGGAAAGTATTAAAAGATAAAGGCTTGATATGCAAAATAATCCGGATAATAAGAGAATTATACGAGAGTTCGAAACTAGGGGTCCATCACAATAGGAATATCAGTAAATCCAGACAAATACCGGTGTCAAACGGGGGTGTCCGCTATTACAACTAATGTAGAATTGTCCACAATATAATGTCCGAAGTTTGTAAATCGAAAAAAGGTATCACTTGGAAATATACTCACAACCCAGAGGAATTAGACTAATTAGGCGGACGACATAAACTTTTAGCACACAGGATCAGCGCTATGCAATCTAAACTAGAACAACGTGAAAAACTGACACTTGACTTGAAAACGTGCAGATTTCGAAATTAATTTCAATAAAACTAAGGCGACAAAAATCAATAGCATAAGCAACTAACTCATCATCCGGAAAAAACTACCGGTGGTGTACATAAACCAGTTTAATTAATTTCGTAGTATAATGACCATTCACGAAAGTGGAGGATGTTTTCATCAACAGACTCAACAAAGCCATGGCAGCTTTTGGACGATTGTATCTAACAAGGAGAAACATATTGATCTCAAGGACAGCAAAGCATAGGATATTCACTACTTGTGTAAAAACAGTGCTAATGAATAGAATAAGCAACGATATGAAGAGCTGAATACCCCATATACTAAGAAAAGATCACAAAAACATAATTCGCATTATCTTGGAATGAAATCCTCAAGGAAGTAGAAGATGCGAGCGTTCAATTATTCTATGGTTATTTGAGTTAAATTGTTTTTGTCCAGTAGTGTGTCAGCTTTGTTATTTGCATTTCGCGGAAACATATTTATGAAGCAAATCTAAGTTATATTATATTAACTTATTTATTAATAACCAACATAAGAATTGAAATATTTTTAGTTTAATATTTCTTAAGTTTTTTGTGGTTTATCATTTATCAAAGAATCCGTCTAAGCTGTTATAAATAGTAGAGTCCTTGATGGAGATGAAAGAATCTTTTGATTAATACGGAAGGATTGTATGGGGATCAAGAAATAGTACGAAAACGTGTAAAACCTGATTAATTTGTTCCTAGAATTTGGCATCACTTTGATTTCATGCTTTGCAGGATTATTTATGTCCTTCAAAGTATATCTATATTCTTTCAAAAGAAAAATTGTATTCCTGTACCACAGTAAAATTATAAGATCAACTAAAAAATATTTCAATTCGTTGTCATAAAATAATTTTGGTTTAAATTATTTTTTCCCCTTTTTGCAAACAAATATATTTGCAACTTTTAACATCTGAAGTTGAAATTATTGTTGCCGCTGATGACATTCTTATGACATTCATATGTTCCTTTCGTATACACAGTTTAAATAAATATGTACATAAATAAGTTTCACAAGAATATTACATTTATAAAAAATCACACTGTTAAGATGTGATAAAAATCTGTACTTCAGAAAGGTACAATACACACTTTGTAAGTATAAATACTAGTATGTATAAAACAATTCATATTCTGATACTCATTGGTAAAAAACAATTCATAATAAGCCACCATACTGTTGTTTTTAAGAAAATTTAACAATAAAATCGCGGAGTATAAAATATCCATACAATTTCATATGAATAATCACATACAAAATAATCAAAGAGAATAATGTTAAATATATGAAAAAATTGGTATCCTAACCACTATAAGATATTTTTCAATTATTTTTCAAATAGAAAACCAAATAAATCCAATCTATAGCAACGCCACAATAACCTATTAGGAAGAAGAACTTAAACAACATAGCCGAAAGTCTAAAACAAAAAACATCCAAAGGTACACTTGGATTTGAAATGTTGACGAATATCATGAGGAGACATTATTTAGGTGAGGGGAGTGAAAATTATCGAAAGACATGTCGGAACCTTCAAGAGAAACCTTTATCAGCTAATTTAAATCCGTTGGTAGGTTGAAGGTTCTACTACCTATATCCATGTTTTCCTCATTAATTTTCCGAAAAAATAATCTAAACTGCCTTGCCTATTGTAGTATCTGAGAGATAATTATGGAAAAGTGTTAGAGCGTTGCAATAATTTGTTTTAAATATGATTTGATTGAAAAAGTTTAGGTAGGATAAGGTGACATACATTTTGAGTCTTCTAAAATTATAGATAGTCATTTTTCTTCTAAAATATCTTTAACATTCGGAACGTTCACAATTTTGATCATTTTACTTTTAATCATATGGACCGGTTGATCTCCTGATTTATAAGTAGGAAAATCTTTTTAATTCTAATCTGTATTCATTCCTTCAGATAGTGTAATTTCTTCTTCAATATATTTATTACTTTCGGGAAATGACTAAGAATATGGATTTGGTCACTCAGGTCCTTAATCGCCTCATGACAAAATCCAGCTTTCATTTTAGAAATCATACTCTTTCCATAGGGGATCTTGTGATGGATGAACTTTGAAAAGTGAAATCTTTAAAAAATTAATTTTTTGAAAAATAATTGGAATATCATGTACATTGTTTGCACTTCCGACAATTTTTCAGCATTCGCGACTCCTTATTCTTCGAACTCTCTTCAAAGACCTTTTAAATGCTAAAATCGTTATTCTAAACGAAAATATTAATGCTCTACTTTGACTTGAATGGCAAATTGTTGTTTTACATACAAAAAAGGGGACCAAAGAAATCAAAGTAGCAAAGATTATATTAAAAATTACACTCTTATACCGTTATTGTTACAATTTTATTGTTTCTTGTTAATAATTCCCATTTTGTTTTCTTTACAATAATTGTGATTGTTTTGATTGTTGTGACAGGATACATTTTATAAGTACTCAGTTGTACAAAAAAATTCATATAAGTACTTATTACATTACACAAGAGTATTCAAAATGTAAAAAAAAAAAAGAATTTACGAGTATGTCTTTTTGTTTTTTTACCCGATTGTTTAAAAAATAAAAACATTTTCCGCGAAAAAAAAAACAGTTATATTTGTTGGTTGATGAATAAGAGGAAAGTATTCAAAGAAAACTTAAACAAATTAAATAAATGAGTAGTTACTTATTTGATGACAAAAAGGAACAACTTTTTCAAATGTAATTAGGTTTTTATAAAAACATTTTAAGAAATTTTAAAATTACTTTTCAAAGTTAAAAATATAAAAGTAATCGGAAACAAATCGGAAGTTTAAATTGTATTTCAAATTTGTTGTTTCTGTATATACTATATGTTCTGGTTAATGTTCTGGTTAATGTTCTGGTGTGCAACATATGATTTTAAGTAATGAAGGAATCAGATTTTCTTCAGATTTTCAGAACTTAAAATTTGATATAAATTTATATGTAATTAAAATTTTTCCCGGAAAATATTTTTTAATAACTGTAAAACCTAATCAACAAGGACACGGTTAATGAATCTAAGAAATTTTAGTTTGGCGTCTGTGGAATTGAAGTTGAAAAAAATTTTTTATCCAAAGTCTATTGTTTTTCTTCAGACTTCAGTCTGACTTTTGAATTTCAATATTTACTTATTCTACCGCACTTCCTTAAAATATAGTACAATATTATTCTCAATGTTGCTGGGTTCATATATTCGTCTTATCAGATGGGTAGGAACCGTTGGAAGCCACCAAGAACAGATAATCTCATGATAATCACAATAAACTCACCTTTTCTTAACACAAAATTCTGGAATAAACGCCTAAATACATGCCCAATATCTGACATGAAGGGAAACATTCTGAAACGGTTGAGGAGTAACGGAAGTAAAGTGACTGAAGGTTTCTAATACCTAAATACTAAAGTGGTAAACTGTATTTAATATAGTTGTAATATAACATATTGCATGTTGACATTGAAACTTAACCACATTATTTATTAAACCGAATTTAATACAGTATGAAAAAAAACTGTTTTTCGAATCTTATCTTATCGGTTTCTTACAAAAAAAAAGAAGAAAAACTTATCAACAACTACATATCTGATATATAATAAAGTGACTCACAGAAGTTTTAAAGCGGCGTTGCAAATGATTGTTATAGAAACTGGGACAGCTTTACTAACTGTAATGATGCATTTGGTTTATTTTCTTTCCAGAAGTGTTTTTGACAATCAAAGCCTTTCAAAATCACTAGATAAGATCTACATAAAAGACATTGCTATTAGGTAATGCTTAAAAACCAAGCCTTGGACAGTCAATTGGACAATTTTAAAGAATATGTGTAAAATGTTAATTTATAATGTCATTAAAGCTTTAACATACGTTTTGTATATACATATAATTTTATATATAAATGTTGTAAAAGTTGCAGAATCAAGTTGCCGAAATGTATGTATGCAACAGATACAATAATAGATGAAACAATTTTATTTCATTCAAATTCAAATCGAAATCTTTTTAAATAATAGTCAGAAAACCAACTTACAACTTTTTCAAACTATTTTTAATTTTAAAACAAATCAAAAACTTATCAACCCTTTATTTTTCCATAAGTCAAAATTAATTTAATATTAATAGCTTAATGTCTACGGATAATTGAGGGATGAGATATTTTTCTTGAATATTTAAGAAAATAATTTTGAAAATAGAATTTATATTGATTTTGAAAATCTTTATTTATTTTGTATCTTTTTTTTTTTATAAATATTAAAAACTTTGCACTTAAATGTTGTATCTTTATAACTGTATATTATAATGAAAGATGATTTATATCTTACATTTATCTATTATCTATTGTCTTCAGTATATTTAAAAATAAAAATCTTTTAAAAATATTTAAATTCGAAAATTATATTCCTAGATAGAAAGGAATCTTTAAGAATCAAAAAATATTTTTAATCCCCAATATTTTAGAAATTATCTCTCATAGAATATTTTATATTTACTTTTAGAATTATTTTAGCTCCATTAAAGAAAATCATTATTGAAATTTAATTTTATTTTAAAGTTTTTTTCTTTTAATTTTAATATATTTAACCTTTACAGTAAAGTTTTTATTTTAAATAGTCTTAAGACATTACGCATTATTACTTAAGATGGGTTTTTTTTTCTTCTTATTTTTCTATACTTACTATTCCGATTTCCCTCTTTTTCTGATATGATTCACCACTAATGTTTCCGAATTATTTACAAATTAAGGAATGTTATTTTTATATTTTTTTTATTATTTTATTGTTTGTCTAAAAAGGTTTGTTAGAAATGAATAAAACTAAAGTTTTTTCTTTGATGGTTAGTCCAGCTTTTGTTGCAGGTTTTACCGTTAGAAAGTTAAAAATTGAAGTTGCAGTATATTTCAATCTAATCGTATATCAGGGAAGTTTAAACTTACCTTTTATCTAGTGGCATTTATGAGTTATTATATAGTTGAAGTTTCTAATGAACAGCAACCTATAATATAGGTCTATATTCAATTTTTTAAAAGTACTTAACACTATATCCCTGCGGATAGAATGTCTTCGAAATAAATTATTTAACGTTTTCTAGTTCTCTCAATTGATTTTGAGATATTAAAGGTTAAGAAACTAGATTTGTTTTCATACGATTGTGAACTGTCCAAAATCCCAGTTTTAAATAATATTTTAGAAAGTCGTACTTTACACCAAACCGGTTGCTTGTACTGAACTTATAAATTTATAGTCTAATAATGTCTAAATTTATGAAGTTTTCTGCAATGCAATGGTCAAAAAAAATCTTTTTATTGGTTTATGACGGAATAATTGGTGTTCTTCTGCAAAATTTAAGCTGGGTGATTAGAACTGGTCAAGAAAACTCATTTATATTGAGAAGCCTCCTCGTTGCCTACACATTTATTGTGCAATTTGTTGGGAAAATAATTAAGACTTTCTGGTTTCTAGCATACCTTCTAAGTCATTTCTAAATTTTTTTCCTTCCTCCCAAAACACACTTCCCTTTATCTAAGTCTACAATGATATTATATAAAAATATCCTATCGCTGAGGTTGGATAGTACGAAAAATTAAATTGCCTGCTATCTGACGAATTGAAATATCCGTCTAAAATATTTTGTTATTTAAACGTCTTGAAGCTTCCAAAACTTATTCCCGTACAATATTGAGGTGAACCTAAAGAAAGGCGACAGCAGAATGCATCTGTAACAAAAATAGACCCAATCATATTTTAAATTAAGTTCTAAAAGCTAAATACAGATATAGCCACTGCAATTATTACAACGAAACAATTTTTAACTTTCTTACATCACTTTTCATACTTATTACAAAATTAATTCAATTGTGTTTAATATCTTCATTTGATTTCATTTACATTTTCAATTAAGAATCCATCAACGCGTTTTATAGATATATACATATTCATATATATATATATATACAAAGTTGATATCCTTTTTTTTATTAATTTTTATAGGTTTATGTGAATGTATTTCAATATATAAATTTTAAAATCATAGAAATTGAATCTTTAATCCTTTCTTTTTTCATTCCCATCTTCAAAATATATTCTCGTAAGAAGTGTACAGCTCTTCCGAAGAAGAGGAGGAGGGGGCCAGAAATGAAAATTACTCAATTTTTAAAAGTTCTTAAAAAGTCTTTTTATTTGTTGTTTTTCTTTTTGTATTTTTTTTTTTTAGAAAATATTTAAGGATATTATTAAAGGATATAATGTTTTCTTTTGGGAAAAGCTACTTTAGGTTTCACCCCATTCATAAAATAAAAAAAAAAAAACAAACAAAACCATTATACATTGTCTTGTCTTGTTGCGAAAATGTTTATCTAACTGTTCTTTCTTGTGGTGTTTTTGCTTTTCTTTCTTGTTTTTTCCGTTCTTCTTATTTTAAAATTATTGAGTATTTCTTCTTCTTATAGACCCGACCCGGTCCAATTCCGCAATCAACCCATTTTTTATTTTTAAAATAAAATAAGATTTTTATTTTGGAAATCGTTTTAACCAGAGAAAAACATAAACTAAAGACATTTTATAGAAAAGGTCGTCTTGTTAACCCTTTTACCAAATAATTTTTGCGAAATTTACAATAAAAAAAAAAAAAAAAATAAAAAAACAGTTAGTGGTACATTATGTTTGTAAACAGTCAGAAAAAAAAGGATGGAGGGCGAACGTTTATAACTATAGTATATTCTAGAGTAGATAAGTTGTATGTTGTATGGAGTTATGAACTGAGGAAGGAAGTTCTAAGGAAAAGAATTAAATATTTTTAAAAAAGTTTAATTGATAAAGTGGGGAATATACATATATAGACCGAATCCTTAAGGCTATAAGATGTTTTTTTTTTGGAAAAGAAAATTTACTGTTATTATTGTTACTTAAAATTCTATTTTTAATTTTTTTAAGACTTCCATAGATATAATTGAGGCAAGGGTAGTATTTATACAGAAGTTAATGAATTTATTTTGGAAAAAAATTGTCTAATAATTTTTTTGCTTAATTGGAAACAAAATATTGAAAATAATTGTAAAATATTATGTTCCTGTCAATTTTCAAATTGGTTTGTATTTGGATATAAGTCCTCAAATTCCAAATATCTCCAAAACGGCAGCACCTATCGTCATCAAATAAGCGGTAAAATATTCTCCAGACCGTCATCTTAATTATTAGATTGAACTGAATACATATATATTGAACAGATCGCTAGTTATAATAGACTAAAATAACAAGGATACTTTTAAATGTCCTTTTCGTCCTTAAAGGATGATATGCGCCATTAAAGCTATATATTTTTTGAAAGCTGGCAACACCAGCTATCTTTTATATTTAGTCATTTGGTCCTACGCGGATACTAGTTAAACCTTAGAATAGCCTAGGTTTTTACTGTTTCGGATATTTTTTAAAGTTCCAGTTTGATGAACGATTTTATTGAGAATTTTCTCTAAGAGGGCTGTTCATGAAAAGCAGTTTGTTCCAAATACGGAATTGAATAAAGCGTTAGTACTATTTTATTGCAGGATTTAAGCACCTAAAAATAACCATCTATAAAACTCAGATTACAAAATCTAATTGTGCCACTAAACTATTATAAAATCAAGAATTTTAATTGTTCTTGATACCCTAGAGTTTTCCCCATTTTTTTTTTCAGACCGGATCTAGTCTTTAGAGTTGGTAAAATAAATTTTCAAAACTAAAAAAATCTGCTGATTAAACGAAAAAGATCTAACACTAATTAAACATTGCATTCAGCGCTGAAACTGTTATAATATTGTATTTGGTAGAACTTGCACAGGTGCATTATAGCCGTTGCAGAGTGTAGACATGTTCAATTAAAATTCCCTGTAGTCAATTTTAATTTCGTTTTAATTAATGGTAATTTACCACATTCAATGTGATAGGTGAGTGGGTCAGGCTTTCCTTTTCTCGTGAGATAGGACTAGTAGGTATATAAGTTATATTACGATATAAATTATATTTATTTTTATTAGTTATGTTCTGTCCAGAGCCCTGTTCCAGCAACCATACCTTATATTTTGATAAGTGAATGCTTTTTATTAATCAAACTTCATTGGGTTTTTGGTGTAAATTTATAAAAAATATGATTATTTGATAACTTGTTGGTTCAATAGGATCCACGGCTTAAGCCCAAAAGTTTTCCACTGAAGATCAACGTCCTAACGCCATTGTTTGGAAAGGCTTGAGATATGGAAGGAGAATGTTCGAAGAATATTAAAAAGTATCTGTTCAATTTCCTATAATTATAGGGGAATTCATGAAGAATTTGGGTTTCAATTCAATTTTATAAATTAATAAAAGTAAGTATGTTTTAGAAGCGTTCTTTTGGATTTTTTTTTTATCATTTTATTATAATAATTTTATTATATTCTTAAACACTTTAAATTTATATCGAAAGTATGATTTATTTACAAATTTAATTTTAACAATGTTTTTTTTTTTATATACTTAAAGATTACATGCGATTATAGTATTAATTATTATTATTAATTTTTTTTTTCATTAATTTTATTAATTATTTTTTTTTTTCAGTTATTATTTATTTTAATTATTTAATTATTATTTAATTAATTCTACAAAAAAAATTTAATTCCTTATTTTGTTTTTTATTATAATTAATTATTTTCGATAATTTTAAGTTTTAATTAGATTTTAAATTTTTCTTCTTTTTCAGATTCATCATCAGATTGTGTTTTATCTGTTTGATGTTGTTGATATTCTTGATGTTGCTGCTGCTGTTGTTGTTGTTGTTGCTGCTGTTGTTGTGATTGATTTTGTTGCTGTTGTTTTTCATCCTTATGTTGTTCTTCATCTTGTCGTTTGTCTTTACTACTCAAATTGGTTTTTTTCGAACGCATTTTCATTTCAAATCTTCGTTTTAATTTGATACCCAATTTATGTTCTCGCCTGTATCTCTTTTGATATAAAATTCTTAATTTACGTTCATCTTCTAATTGTTTTTCCAATGAATCTTTAACTTCTTTCTCTTTAACAATATCCATTTTTAATTCAGCTTTTTCATATAGCATTTGTTTTTCATGTTGACGTGCATTATCAGTTGCCATTTTTAATAAACTTTGTATATTCCATAATAATGTACCAATTGATATATTACCATCTGATTCAAAATCATTTGGTGGTGGTATCATATCATCAACTCTATCATAACCTAAATTTTTATTTACAATTTCATTGGCTCTACGTTTCAATTCCTTATTATAATCTGTAGGATTATTATCAGATTTTTCTTCATCTGATATTAATGATAAATCATCAGTTGATTCATTACGCATATCAGTGGTTGAATGATTTGAATGACGTTGTGGCGGTGGTGTTGGTGAATCACTTCTATTACTAATATTATAAACACTTTCACCATCTGTTATATTATCTTTAATATGATGATCTGATGTTGATTTTGATGATAAATTTAATGCTGGATTATCACGTTCATGACTATGATCTCGTGTATTATGATCTGATGATGTAGAGGATTTAACAAGTTCACCTAATCTGTAACTGTATATAATTTAATTTCAAAATTTCTTGATTAATTAATTAATTCAAATTTATTTAAATTTTATTATTCTGTTTTTAGTGTTAAAATTTTTTTTTTTTTTTTTAATTTATCATTTTAAAATTTTGAAAAAACTTACCGTTCCAAATTTTTAATTAAATCTTCATTTGATGATTGTCCCCACATACCAGAACGTATCATAGCTTCAAGTTCATCAGGTGGCATACCAGTTTGTATAGCTAATTTTAACATAATTGAACTATCAAGGCGTGCCAAATTATCCAATGGGCGTTGATGTAAAGCATTACCTAAACCAAATGTTTGATTATCTTGTTGTTGTTGACGTGCTGACGAACTAAATTGCCGCATTAATGCTAATTGATTTAGTTGTTGTTGTTGCTGTTGTTGCTGTTGTTGTTGTTGATTATATTGAAATTGTGCTGATTCATTATTAAAGCTTTTTGACATTAAATGTGATGTTGAATGATTTTCTAGAATGGAAAAATAAAATATTAAAGAGTGAGAAAGAGAAAGATTGTGGTGATTAAAACTATATTAGGTATATGTTATGTTTTTTGTTTTTTTTTTTGGGGGTTTGTTATAAAAATTGATTAAATGAAAGATTGTCTGCCACTTAGAATTAAACAGACATCATTATATAAAGGTATATTAAATAATTATATATTTACCATTATTAAAGAAATTATCAGGAGAATCAGTTTTATATTTTGAAAGATCAGAATAATCACCAAATTCACCTGCTGAAAAGATTTTTTTTGCTGGTCTGCCTGCTTTTGATCTGGAAATTAGAAAGGAAAAAAAATGTTATATTTTATTATAATTAAAAACTTTTAGTAAATTATATTACATATAAAGACTAATGAAATAAATAACAGAATATTAAAGTCATAGTACAGAGAAGTGTTATTGCATAACAGCACGATTTTAAATCAATGGTTGTAGTTTTAAGAATTATCATTAGATTTTAGTCTAGCTTTTTCTCTCAAAAATGGTTTTGCTTACTTTTGATTATTTACTGCCTCATTAAGATTATATTAGTTTCCGTAATATGACATGTTAAGTACCTAAACCTTGTTTTTTAGTCAATCTGAAAATATTCAATCGTGTACGAATCAACTTTATCTCTTTGAACCTTGGTTTCTGTCGTCGGAGCAGAATATGTTTCTATAACACACAAAATGTATTGATTGTCGAATACGAACATCGGATTTACCTAGACCTTGCAATTTAATATCGTCACTACAATGAAAGTTTCCTTCTTAAATGTACCGCAAGCTACTTTTCATATGTAGCATTGGTCTTTCAAGCCTTGGTTTTGTGTAGAATTAGAAAATACAGTTTCAATCAAAAGAAAGAGGTATTACAGTAATATTTATTCATTTCCTCCAAAAAAAAAGTTTGAGGATGTTGCAGAAACTGTACAATTCGAAGTTTCCTTTTCAAATACTCCGAAAGTTGCCTTTCAAACTTTGCTGCGGATTTTCAAACCTTGTATTAAAGTTGTGTCGATTCTTTCTAAAAATCAATCAATTTTCTAATGTCTTTTGTCACATCAAAGAATGGGGAATTACCGTTATTTTTATTTATTTCTTACTAGAGAAATAAAAATAACAAAAACTTGTGAATATTTCGAAGCCGAAAATTGTAAACTTAACTAGGCTATCCTTACTATCCATAGAATTTTAATAAAAACAGACTTGGAAATCATTTAATATTAAATTTCTGTAGTATTGAGAAAAAACAAATTATTCAACTAATGTAAATATTTTCAATAATTTTTACAAATGAAGTAGTCATACTCATGTGTAAAAGTAATAAATGAATACAAAAACTAATCAATTTGCCCGTAAAAGTCATAAAAAGAACCTGCAAAATATTCTTTATTATTGCAGGTTCTTAAAATGTTAAAAAAGATTGAAATAACACAAATTATTTGCATGTTCATTAAGGTAATATTTAAAAATTGAAGAATTCCGAAATGTTTATGTTCAAACATTAAAAAAAGAATCTGTTGCAAAGAAAACCAAAAATGAAACTACTTGTAAATTAAGTTTTAAAGTCAATTTTCCAATCATTTAAAAAAAATTGAAACCACAAAAATTGTGACTTCTGTTTTGTTTTTTTTTTCTTCATTTTTGCACCTTCAAAAGAAAAATTCCGCCACAATTTTAATATTATTTTTCACCTTTTCAACAAAATCTTTATAAAAAGAAAAAATTATATGATTATTTTTTTAACTGACAATGGGTACCTTTTGGCATATTGGTATAAAAAAAAAACTTAAACAGACGAACAGAGAGAAACCCATTTAAAATGATTGATTGGTTGGAGCTACAAATAAAAAAAAGAAGTTAATACATATCACTTTTCACCAGAAAGTGTTGGAGTGATTTTTTTTTCACTTGTTTTCGTTACAATTTGTAAAGTATAATTCAGGCTTTATAAAAAAGGTCTTATTATATATCACTTGAAGTTCGCATTTGAAGGAAAGAATAAATGGTAGTTATATTTCTCTATATTTTTAGAATTATTATTAACAAATTTTTCTGTGTTTAAATAAAACAATTTAAATGAGTGATTGAACGATTTAAATGAACAATAACTATTTTAACTTTATTGTTACCGACTTACAAAATAATAACTATCTCTAGAATTTTTATGAATTTAATGAATATTAGTTAGTTGTTGCGATTATTGAAATTGTCATTAAATGACAAAACTCAGCAAAATAAAAGAATGACAATTTTGTATCTGACCTTATACATATGTATATAGAAACTAATACTTAGGTTGCCTGTGAGTTTATAAATGCATATATTTGGGCTGGAACCCCCCAAACTACGCTGGGATATCTCGATAAAGTGCAAAATAGAGCTATCCGTCTTATAAATGATCCTCAGTGATGATCCCAGAAATGATCGATCACTCTACTTAACCATCGGCGAACCGTTTGCCACTAACTCTGTTTTATAGATACCTCGTAGGGACGAACACCTGTTCCAATGAAATCAAACAATTAATGCCTCCCCTGAAAGTTTCTCAACGTGAAACAAGTGGTGCGACACTGTTGAATTAGTAAGATGACGAAACACGGCTTATGGAAATTCGTTTGTTGTTCGCACATCGCGATTATGCAATGTGTTTCCCATGATCTTACCATGTTACCATGTGTTTCCCAAAGTTGGTAGTTGTTATATGTACGATCCAATAAAGTTTAAGAAGAACATTAACATCCTTCTTCATGACTTTCCTTTAAATTAATTCCTTTTTCTTTCATAATCCCAATTCCTAACCCCAATTTCCTTTCCAATCCCGATACTAAAAACCAAACAATACATATGCATTTAAGGTCCATACCAAGTTTGGTTTTACAAAAAGGGGGTGGTTTTAGTTGGTTAAAGTCCAACACTCCACAGATAAACCCCGTACACTGATTCTGGGTGGCTTTCGATACTTTCCATCAACCCTCGAAAAAAAACAAAAAGCAGTTTTATATAAAATATAATCTGATTTAATTAAAATGCAGTACTCAAGCAACACCTAAATTAATAATGATAAGAAAATACCAATATGGTTCTTGTGCATTCTGTATAATATTTGACATAAAAATACTCCTTCAAATTGAATTTAATACGAGTACCAGATAAAGCTTCAACAGTAATAAGGCCAAATAAGTATGTATATACTTCCATAACTATTTTAAGGATTCAGCCTTTGAATTTACTATAAGAGATCTCTGTTGCATGTTTCCTTTCTAGTTGTGATTATTAAAAAGTATGAAATTATTTTACAAGATACAGGTTGGCAGAAAATGCAACTTCCTAGTTTCTAGAAGCTGTTTGATGTCATCTATAAGGATGAATAAGGATGAATAACTGTCATACTCCTTTTTATCACGATGCAAAATTTTAAGTTGAACAAGTGTGTTTAAGTTAGCTGTTTTTCCTTCCCTACTGGTAATTTATAAATAAAAGAGAATCGCTAAAGTGTTCTAGAATGCGGTGTTCTGGAATTGTGATAAGTCTGTTGATTGCTGCAAAATATTTTTTCTATTGATTAATTAGCTGTAATATTGAAACAGCTAAGTTTTGCAACAATTTTTGAGTATATGCAGCATCATCCGCACTGCATTCAGTGATTGTGGGCATTAAAAGACAGTTTTTAAAGTTCCTTAGATTTTTCACAAATAATAATCTATAACTACCAAATATTTTTTTCTCTATTTAAAGCTCTCTAGAGCAAGCTGTTCAAAAGTTATAGATTTCCTTAGGAAAACTCTTTAAGAATACTTAAGAGTCTCATATCTTAATAATGATCTAAAATAGGCCTCACCACTTTCCAATAAAATTTTTTGTTTGTTTTAATGCACCCAATCACTAACTGCAGTGCGGATACTTGAGGGGGATACACCCTATATATTTTACGAGGAAATTTACTACAAAATTCAAGATAATATTTTTCAAGTTGAAGCAACAGAAAGAAGTACAAAGAAAAAGTAAATTTCGGATAAGTGGGTTTAAGATTATCAGATGTAGCCTTGTCATAAAGATTTCAAATTTAAAGAAATGATCACGAAACAAAGACCTATTAGTTACAATTGTTTTTGACTTACTGGTTAAGGAATAAACCAATATAGGGTTAACCGGCAAGCTAATCGGCTACTCTTCTTTCATAGCAATAACATGCTACTTGTTGTGATTGTGTTTTTAAAGTTCATTCATCTTAATTAATGAAAACTATTGAACTATTTAGTACCTACAACATTAAAATTTTACATGAAAAAATTTTTTACAATATTATCCAAAAATATCACTTTTTCTTTGTTCACTGTACAATAATATTTTTCTCGCTTTAATGCGTTATTTTACCAATTAATCCTATTTCTACTTTTTTATTTCGATTCATTCCTATTCATTGAATTTCTATTATAAATTTGTATTTTTTTTAAATGTTAATTGAAATCGCGACAGAAAAGACATATACTTTTTTATATAATTGCACACGCTCTTTTTTACTTTATCAAATAAATATTGACAGAACATATACGCCATCTATATTATATTTAAAAAAAAATTTAAAATCTAATTTAAGTTAAAAATGTTTTATAAATTAGATTGAAAAAAAAAATATTTTTGTAGAAATGTGTGTTTGTATACAGAAAAGTGCGAAAAAATTATTTACTCTGATATAATTAAAATACTTACATATAAATGATAATATATATAAATATATATACACACTTATATTAAAGTGAAAATACCGCATGCATGTGGAAAAAAATTGTGATTAATTTCAAACAAAATTAATATATACATTATACACACAATTAAAAATAAAAATAATTATATTTTATTTTTTGTTTTGCTTTTGAGTCCACCTGAGTGTGTAAAGAATTTCACACCTAGTTGATTAGTCAAAAGAAGAATTGGCTTTAACACCTTCATTTTAATTTTATTTATATTTTATATTTAATTTTCAGTTTTTTTTTTTTTTTTCTTTATTTTATTTTATTAATTTTCTATTTCGTTTCACTTTTTTACGGTTATATATATATATATATATATATATTTTTTTGTCTCTTTCTATTTTTGTTTGTTTCTTTTTGGTTTTGATTGTTATCATCGCATTTTATTTGAAGTGAAATTTAACAGAAAGGACAACAAATTATTTTTATAAAAGACTAAAATAAAACAAATTGTTTTTTTTATAAATTATAACAGTGATGGCCAAATTTTCGGTAAAACTTTTTTGTTATGATTTTATTGGTTTCAATAAAAAAGTATGAAGTGAGGGTTAAATTTAAAGGGTTGCTAGTGAAAATAAAGAAAACACGTAGAAAAAAAGAACATAGGAGGAAGCCACGTGAACATTAGATGTATTGATTGGAAATTCCTTCTTAGATACCTTTTAGCAGATTAGAAGTGAACCATTCCTTCTTAATTAATATGTGTATATAAGATTGAGAAAAGTTAATAAAACTTTAGTTGTATATTCGAGTATTTATAAATAATGTTATTATTAATTAGTAATATTTTTCGGAAACTTAGTTTTGATTAAAAATTATTTTCATATATCCACAGGCAGATTAACATGCACTGCTTCAATTTACTTTCTGAGTACCTATTACTCATTGTCAGTGGTTCAGTCACTAACTTTGAGTAAAGATTATTTAGGTTTTCAATTCAATATGCAGTGAATAACATTATCTTCAAAATTGACGTAACAATACGATAAGGGGAACTACCGTTATATTTTTCAATTCTTACGTAATTTTTATCATAGAACTACAGTCAGTAATGTTGTACGATATCTAGCTTTACGAGTACACCACAAACAAAGAACACGCACAATCTAGTTAGCTATAGATAACTTAGCTATTATAAATGGTTTATAAATTATTAAATCAAAAAATGATCAGAACATCTACTGTTATTTAGAGCTCTGAAGAGATAAAATGAATGAATGATTGGACACAAACGGCATCATCAAGTAAATAAAAAATTTGTGTGTCGGGTATGAAAGAAAAGAGCTTCGTTGTGCTTAATTAAAAAGAAAGTTTGAATTGACCATTATTTGAGGTACTAAACCTACCGCCTAATAACTAAATGTTATGAGAGATTAAACTGAAATAATACTAAACTCGATTTATTACATTGATCAAACTAACCGAATGATTAAGATTTTTATTAAAATAACAAAGCGGAGGAATGCTGTATACATCAAAATAATTTTTTTAACTACTTTTTTTCCTGTTTGGAGGCACCCTAGGTATGGATCTAGGGAAAAATAAGCGCTATAAAGCAATATTTTTTTTTTTGAAAATTGATATAAATGGAAAAATTAAGATTGAGAAGGAAAAAAACAACTGATAATTACAACTTAAATTTTATCCGTAACTGTATTTACAAATATGTGCGTTTGATTGTGTATATCAACATAAAACAAAATCATTTTTATTAATGATTATAATCACAAAAGGAACAAAAACAACAAAAAAAAAACACGAACACTGGAATGAGAGGATTTTCTATATATCAGAGTCAGAGTCCTTAAAGTGATGATAAATTAGATGAACATTAGGGATCTTTGTGTACCTTTTTTTGTGTTGTGTATAGTTCCATGGATGCGATACATTTGTTGAACACAAAAAAAAAGGATCAAATATAAACTATACATATATATATATATATATACAATATATACCTACAAAGAAATAAATAAATAAATAAATAAACTTTCATATTATGGTTGAATCGTTTAAATTTAAGATTTATTAAGTCCTGCAAGGCACATACAAAACACAAAACAAAAAAAATGAAGGGGTTTAATTTGTTTTTCTTGAAGAAAAATCCATCATGGGAATAAACAATAAATTTCTGTATATCTATATACATATATAAATATATATAAACAACTATATAAGAGTAAGTAAAAGATGGCAACAAATAAGAAAAAATAGTTTAAAATTTATGGAACTTTAATCAAAAAGACAAATTTAATGTGGTATAAAATTTGTACAACTTATAAGAAAATAATAATGAAAGTGATTTAAAAGCGACAAATTAACTGGATGAGAATAAAAAAACCACTTCAATTTAACACTGATTTAATATAGTGTTAGTGTGAGAGGCTGTAGAAATATACATAGGTATATAAACGTTGGTAAGATGTGATTATGAAAAAATAAATTAGCAATTTATCAGAACAAGACCAGAAAAAATAAGATTTTTTAATAAAATATAAGGCAATTGGAATCAAAGGCATTTTCCTAACGTTGTGTTTTAAGAGGAAGTTATTTTAGTTTTTTAAATTCAACACTACTTAAACTTCGTGGATCCATTGTTAGTCACTTTCCACCCAGGAGAGGATAATTTGTATATTGAACTTAAGAAAATAATTAAAGATAAGGTCGGCTTAAATTGAAAACTTTAGATTTCACCAATTTTAGTGGTGAACTCTAATAAAAAAATTAGAGTTTTGAACGTAAAGGATCGGGTCCATAAATTAGAATCTGGAAAATAAATACACTGAGTTAAGAGGTAAGGAAATTAAGAGGAAAACTAAGTTTTATTTATGGAGATCTACGAGTATACATATGCCTCAAATAAAAGTTTTCCAACTGATAGCATTAAGTGTAAGCAATGGTTATTTATATACTGTAAAATTAATCTTCTATATTTCCATAATCAGTAATACACAATCCCCATTTTCACAAATTTCCTTTCCTAATCCCTGTCCTAAAACCAAAATGTAGATTTAAATCAAAGGTCCTACCCTAAAATTGCGTTTTTTTAGAAAGCTAAAGTTATGAACTCCAAATCTACCTAAGTCTTAGAAAAATCTCGAGCAGCTTTTCTGATTGTCCTTTGATCCAGAATTGCTCTTTGATCCAGAATTATACTAAGGTTTGCTTAAACTGCAATTTTGGATCCTTTTGAATTTTGAGTTTAAGAGATGTAAAATAAAATAACTAACGATAAAATACTTTAACTAACGAATTGGAATCGTGATTTTACATTGACAAACTAGAAAAAATAATTACAAAAAACAATCGCCTCACCAACAGACTGTTATTTAATTGGGTACAATAATAAGAGTAATTAAAATAGATTAAAAATGCTGTGGATTATACAAAAAAAAATATTAAAACAAAATTTAAACTCACGATTTAATTTTGGGAGTGCTCTGATGTATTGTTATTTATGTAGAGAAGAAATATCTAATATAGTTCACAATGCATTTTGCATATAGAACAGGAGTCTGACTCCAACTCAATGTCAATTGAAAAGTATAAATATAATTTTTCTATTGTATTTTTAAAATTTTCAAAGTAAAATTTAATTTCTTTAAAAAAAAACAAATTTAAAATTATTGAACGAGTATTGTTTCAATTATTAAATCAAATAATAAAATGTAATCCTTTGAATAGATTAAAATTTAAAATTTCTATTGTTTTATTAAATCAAAAAAAAAAAAACCAATAATTTCTAAACAATCCCAAATTAATTCCATCACATATTTAACAATAAAACAATAAGTTATCAAAGATAAATAATATTTAAAAAAGAAAACTAAATAAAATTTTTTTTTCCATAACTTACATTGTTTTTGTTGTACAATCATCAAATAATGTATCAAAATCTTTAACTGATAATAATTTACATCGATTAACAAATGGTTGTATTGCTCCTAAAGCTCTTAATACTCTAACTTGTTCAACATTACATACAAGCGGTTCAATATCTAATCTTTTCAATTTACAATAAACTGTATGAGGTCCACCAACAGCATGTTTTAAAAATAATTCAACTGCTTGCGGAAGACATAACATTATTTCACCGGATATTGTAAATGCAGCAACCTTTTGACCACGATAATCAATAAGTTTACATTCGTTAGCAATTGGATCTGATGTTGATACTGTTGGTTGATGATGCATTTGATGTGATTGATGATGTTGTAATGTATTATGTTGCCCGGTTGAATGATGTGAATGTAAATGTGAATGATTAACATTACCAGATGATGCTGCTGCAGCGGCTGCGGCTGCTGCTGCTGCTGCCGCTGCCGCTGATGATGATGATAATGAATTTGGATAACCGTTACGACCACCTGATGGTAAACCATTTGTTAAATGTGAATAATGTCCAGCAGCAGCTGCTGCCATTAAATCTAATGGTGAGACATGATTAAGAATTTGCAATGAACTTAACATTTTTAATATTTGTTTTTTTTTCTATTGTTTATAAGTAGTTGTTGTTTTTGTTGTTGATTTTTTTTTATTTAATATATTTTTTTTTTTGTATTTTAATGAATTATTTGTTAAACAATAGTTGTAGTTGCAATAATTGATGAATTTATATTAATTAAGGTTGGTCTTAAAAAAATTGCATATTACTTAAAATGTATAAATAAAGGTTGGATCACAATTGTGCGAGGAATAATGTTTGCGTTTTCAATTCCTGAAATTAAAAAAGAAAAATATATATAATTGTTTAGTATTAATTAATCATTTTTATTATAATTAAAAATATTTTTGTAATATAATTTTTATTAGCTTTTAAAATTTGAAATTAATAATAATGAAAAAAAAAAAACATTTGACGATTAAATTTAATTCACTGGTCGGCAATGTTAAAGATTTATTCAAATGCATTTACTGCAGCTGTGATAATGTCAAACAAATGTCAAAGGTGAAAGATTACAATGTTTTTGAATAGAAAATTTTTAAATAAATTGAAGAATTTTGTAATAATATAACAATTTATATTATTTACTAACAGTTAATTTCCGTAAACAATTACAGATACTCACATTTTGTAAAAAGTTTTCTATATAACACTAATTCATAACTTCTTAATATCTAGGGTAATCATATTTTTGGTAGATTAGAACTTATGAGTGTTTTATATTTAATTATTTAAAAAAAAGGACTGAATCATTATTTAGATGCCACACAACAAATTGATTGAGAAGATTCATTTCAATTTTTTTTTAAATAATAATGAATCTTTTAGTAATTTGAATTCAAATAGGTATTATAGACCACAGAAATATTTTCTTAGATCTACAAAGGTTTTATTGACTAAAGTACTTCTGTATGAATTTATTTCCACAACTGTAATTTATAAGGAAATACCGTTTAAAAAATGATAATAAAACAGGGAAATATGAAATTTTATTAAAAATCAAATTTAAGGACCGGCGAAATATTTTCTAAGCGTACCCATTCCATGCGTTGGATAAAATTGATCTTGTGAAGCAAAGTTCGATTAGATGCGATCACATAATATAAAAAGCTATAGTTTACAATGATTATGTCGGTATTGTACTGTAGGTACATCATATAATATATTTTACCAAAAAAATAGACGTGTATAAAATATATGGAGTTATAATATATAATATGGTATATGCATTGAAAAAAAATATAACAAAAAAAATTCAAGAAGAAAAAATATTAAATAGCTATGAATACGATATAATATTGAATTGTATGTATAATTGATATTCAAACTATATCTATAACAAGTTATATATTATATACCAATATAAAATTCAGCTAAAAAAGAAAAAGGAACAGAACATGGGCTCATATAAAATTCTCCAAAAAAAATTTGTATTTAATCAAATTGCACTATGAATACAATTAAGCGAAATATCCCAACCCTGGGGTCCGTTTAGCTTCTAAAAACATATTTGCACACCAAATTTTTTTTGTGTGCACGGATCTTCTGAATATGAAGAACATTATCGGACCATTAAAAAAATTTATGAAAATACTCGACTCAAGCGAAAACAAAAATCTGTTTAAAGACAAAACTATAATTAATTAATTCAGAATTTAGGAACGACCAGTGGTTCAATAGTTTTGCAGTTACATACATATGCACCAACGTTTTTATATAAATTAAGATTACAAATTACCAATTATTTAGTGAATTTTGAAATATCATTTTATTTTTTAACATTTCTTAGTAATTTAATGGATTTCAGTTAATTAACTTGAGTTTTATTTTGAAGTGTTATTTTAAGAACCTCAAATTTTGAATCAATTTATGGCGCAACTGCAGTATTCCACTAAAATGGATAGACCATTCATAATATTAACAATATACTCTAGATCTTAAAACGAACTCAAGCTTAAGCATTCTTAAATATTCGTCTAAGCATGGGAAATACCGACCTTTCATGTGAAAGGTCCTGGTTCGAATCCCAGTAAAGATTAAAAATCTTTTATCTAGTTTTTGACTCGACTTAGCTATCATTCGCCAATGGGTTCAAATCAATGGATTAATCAATAATTAATAATTGTATATCTTCAATAAAAAATACATTGATAGAACAATTTAAAGAAATGCAAAATATAAACAAATAATTTAATTGAATAATATAACTCACAGATAAAGAATACCATATAACTTAAATGCAAAATTATTACAATATAAACAAAAAGTAGAATTGTATCTATTGAAAATTGTATCTATTTATGTATTTATTTTTAAAAAAATTAATTAAAGATCAATTTTTATAAAACGAATGTAATATGACCCCCAATTTTGTTTAGAACAATCTTAAGTTTCGACAATGTACCTAATATTAATAAGATTTTAGTTATATAGTTTAAATAAATTAATAAATAAATAAATAAAAATTATGATTTATAGATACCTAAAGTATCTTAAAGATATCTATATGTCTATTAAATAATAACTTATAAATAATAAAATATATAAAATATATTCTATACTTCCCCATATTAAAACTTGTTCTTTTTTAAAACCATTTTTAATGAAAATATTAATTTTTTTTTTAGATAAATTTTATCTCTTGTTGCATTTAATTTTAATTAAGTAACTATAGGTATATCCATAAAATACATTTTGTATTTTTATTTTTTTAATTTAATTTAATTTAATTTTGTTTTTTTTTTTAATTCTAATAATAACATTATTATAAACTAGTTAAATTTTTTTTATCATAACACCTTCTATGATTTAATCGTTAAAATCTAACTAATTTTTTTTTCTATATTAATTTTTTTATTATGAATAATACTTTTATAAAATATTATTAATATTTTATTTTAAATATATAATATGAAACTAATATATGAAAAATAAATCGTGATAGAAAAACAAAAAGTTGCATGATATAATTGAATATATACAAAAAAAAACTACTTTAAAAGGTGTTTGTTTTAACACCATGATCAATTAATTCTTTTTTAATTAATAATTTATCCATAAATATTAATAAGTATATGTGTATGTTTGAATGCATTAATTTATATTTGTATTAGTTTTATTTTAAAAAACGAAAACTGAATGATAAACTCTGTTTAATTAAATATTATTTTTATTTTTTATTTCAAATTAATTTAAAAATTAATTCTTTTAAATATTTTTAATTGAGTTGTATGTGTGTGTGTATATATGTTTTTGAAATTAAGTTTATATATTTATATATGACTATATATGATATATAGTCATATATATGATTATATATAATATAAATTTGAATATGTAAAACAATTAAAAAAATAAATGATCGGTGAATTAAATTAATTATGCAAAACTGTTATACAAAATGTATAACAGCTGTCAGTAATTAAAATTAAATTTCTAATTATTAAATTTTTTTTGTAATGCATATGACCGTTAAAATTATTATACAAAACAATTATATAATCAACGAACTCTAAAAATTATATTTACTCTGCTGAAGTATTTTGATAAGTAATTATTAATTAATATTAACAAATAATAAAAAAAATAAAAATTTTGGTTTATTGGTAAATTATGATCTATTGTTACAACTCACAGATGATCTTAATAATTTTTGATATAAAGGCATTTGTTAGATTAAAATTTAAAGTTGCCTGGGTAGTTTAACACTAGTATTACCCAGTAAAGAGTCCAATAGTGATGGATGAACGAAACACACCAAATTGACTTTATTTTTTTTTAAAGTTTTTTAATTCAAAAAAACTAGAATGCTGTTGAACTATATTTGTAATATAAATTTATATTTCATTTATTGTTTTTGTAAAATTTTTAAGGTGGTAGAATTTTAAAATTAATTCAATAAAACTAAGTAAATAATAACTTATATATAGGTTTATGATTACATAATGATTATTTAACAGCTGGGTGGCACAGCGGTTGAGTGCCGATCTTTCATGCGGAAGGGCCCGTGTTCGAATTCTAGTAAAAGTGAAAAAAACTTTTCTGGTTTTCGACTCGACTCAGCTACCATTCGCCATTGGGTTCAAATTAATGGCATAATCAATAATTAATAGTTATAAATCTTTAATAAAAAATACTTTAATATAAAAATATAAATAAATGCAAAATATAAACAAATAATTTAATTAAATAATATAACTCGCAGATATAGAATACCATATAAGTAAAATATAAAATATTACAATATAAACAAAAAATAGAATTGTAAATATTGAAAATCTAAGACGTTTCTACATGTTATAAGGCCTAGTACTATCTCATGTTTAAATTGTATGTGGAATTCAATAAGACCAATTCTAATAACACGAATATAATATGAACCCCTGTTCCAACATGTACCTATGGTATAGACAGGCTTATTAGCCTAACAGTTGAACAGTTAGCGCTTAAAAAAAAAAAAAAAAAAAAAAAAAATATGTCAATTGAAAAGATTAAAAATAACATGTAATGATCTCCAATAGAAGTTCTATCAGAACAACCTAAATATAAGATTTTACAAAATTATGAATTTTAACTGATGGATTTATATATGTTTTTAAAAATAAAATGATAATTTTCATCTTTTAAAATATGCTTATATATTGCAAAGAAAATTGTAATAATAATAAGTTTTATAAATTAAATTTAGTTTTAAAATTTGAAGTTAAATTTTTGATTTGAAAAAGTCAAAAAAATAACAAATTAAAAAAATCGGATAAAATTCAAGGTCACAATTGAGATTATCAAAGTACAAAAATTTGCTCAGAGGCATAAATATAAATCTACACCTTGCTAAATATATAGACACATAGAGCTAAATATATGTTTGACTCGATATGCTAAACTCATTTACACTTTTTAATGTCAAATATGAAAAATTTGACATTTTAGAACTTGTTTATCTTTTAAACTATACAATTATTTCCTATAGATTGTGCGTACTTAAATTTTTGACATAATCGATTCTAAATCGATCGATTTAAATGTCTAATAAATCAATTTCTTTTTTTTTTGTATTTCTCATATCCCTTAAATTACTTGTCATTTCTTTTTAAATATAAAGTTTGATTCGGAAACTCTGAAAAAAAAAAAATAAAGTTTGATTCGGAAACTCTGTCAAAACTTAACTAATATTGAGTTGTATGAACACTATTTTTTAAAATTAGTTTACTTCTGATTAAACACCCATACTATAAACAAGGTATTGTTAACCTAATTATGTTTTTAAACATTAAGAAAATAATAGGTTGAAAATTAATATAAAACGGAATTTTTCTCTAAATTTTGAAGTCTATAGAATAAGTGAAACTTTTCTTATGAGTATTAGAAATCAACAAGTTTAGACATTTCGTAAAAACTAATTGTACAATTCTAAAATAGTTATTTGATTATCACATTTCATTAAAACTCAACTCAATATCGTAGTTTAATTTTGCAATTATCTGCTTCATGCAAACATACTCACAACATAACTTGTAGCTTATATTATTAATTTGTAATTAAAAACTTTTTTTTAAAAATAAATCGGGTAATGATATTTTACAATCGTAAATGCACTTGTAGAATACTAAAATTTTTTTATGAAGCTCTATTAAGAGTTAAAATAAATTTTTAACATTTACAAGTTTGTAATAGTTAAGTGCATTTGTTAATCATAAAAGAAAATATTTTTACAAGTGTTATAACAAACGAATTTCATTCATAATTGTAATTTGTAAAAATAATGCAATAGCCGCCTGGTTAAACCAAGTATAAAAATTTATCTTTAATTTTAGTATTATAAAAACGTAAGTTATGCAAGCAATTGAATATCCAAACCTTAGGTCAATGAAATAATTCAAATATTTTAAGTAAAAGAAGTTTGAGAAGTCTAAAATCGCAGTTTTGAAAAAAAATTTACAAATGATGAAAAAGTTGTATTGGATTGCAAATTCGTAATTGCTTATCACTATAGAGTTGAGTTTTTCTAAGCAATAATGAAAATTAATTTGAATTAGGAAGGAAGGAAAGCGATAGTAAAGAAAGATAGTATTAATGCATTAAATTCAATTAATAAGTTTAAGATAATGTGAGATATTCGATTTATAAAACTCATCGCTAAATTAACGATGGTTGGAATATTTTTTATATTTACATAGCACACATATCATGACATTTCTTCAGTATATAAACGTATGTTAATTTATATAAATGCATATCCCCTGCGGTTTCCTCTATATTTTTAATTTAACACATAAATAATTTAAAAAAAAGCCTAAAGTAAGCGTTTTTTTAATAAATTTTAAGTTACTACATAATATTTTTGAAAACTTGTTGAAATTACAGTATAATTATTTTTTTTTTCTACATTTATTTATTTGATATAATTGTAATGCATATATGCATGCATATTTATGCAGACGATAATTGTAATCTATGAAATAGTTATACGTCTATACAATAATTTAATTGAGTTGGTTTTTTTTTCTAAATATTTAAAAATTATATTGATTAGATACCTCAATATACACAGGGTATTCCATTATTAAAACCTCTGCTATATGTCAAAGTACAGACATTTCAAAACTTTCAAATCCTAAGGTTTTAAAAATGCGTAAAAGATAGAAAATGTAATAGATACTTTTTAAATGCAGGCTATATAGAATTTCAAACGCAGATGTTATAGCAAAGACTATAGAATATAATTATATTATATTATATTATAAATAATATTATATTTTATAGTCTTTGGCTATAGTTTAAGTGTTCCAGTAACCAAAATATAAATGTCAATTTATTAAATCTATTTAGATTTAAAGTTTCATTAAAGTAACTATATCTCGGGAACTAAAGTAGTTTCAGTTTAAATCCGTTAGCAAAAAAATATCTATTCTTGATGGCCTATCTATATTTTTTTTTATTTTTCAATACAAACTATTTATCCAAGTTTAATTATTTGACATTTGCACACGTAAACAAAGCGAAAAAGTTAAAAGTTAAACAAATTTTTTCATGACTGCGGAATGACTGCGACATGGCTGCGTCTATTGTAGACACTTTCGTTTAATTCAACACATTTAACTTAGTTTGACAGATAGCTACGTGTAGAGATTGTAGTGCGTTCATTGTAGATAGGCTATAAGAACAACTATGTACAATGATGCATAACAGCGCATTTATTTACTTATGTATAATTTTAACCTCAAAAACCCCCTGTTCTTTATAGAAAAAATAAAACCAGTTCTTTGATTCTAAATTAAAATGTACAATTAAATATTTGGCCATTATTTGTCATACACAAGTCATAATTTTTTTTTTACAATTGTTTTTCAACTTCCATTAATTTTCAAAAAAGTATAAATTATAATCGCGACATGTCACTATAAAAAAATTGTTTTTTTTTTTTTATTTTTTTGTATTTCGTGTTAAAAATGTATAAAAAATAGAAAAAAAAACAATTAAATAAAAATTTATGACAACCATACTTGTATTTCTATGAAACAATTTAATGACAGCCTAAATAAAGAGAAGAGGAAGGAGAATATTACAAAAAATGTATAAAACAATTCTTAAGGGGACAATTATGCAATTCCATATTCTTTTGCATGTTTCTTCTTTACAACAAATTTTTTAATAATTTTAAAATAAAAATGAAAACTTACAAATTTTATAATTGGACAATTCAGTGTAATAATTTTACGATTGGTAGCCTTTTATTAGCTATATTTTTTGTGTTTTTTTTTTCTGAGTCCATGATATTTACAATTGAAATAAATTTCAATTCATTTATACTTTTTATACATTACATATTTATTTTTATAGTATTTAATAATGGTTTAGAATTTGAATGCACAACCATGGTGGTGGTTTCACTGAATAATTAAAATTAATAATGCATTTATTTCCACTACACTTTTTGTTTTGGTTTATTTTTAAAATATTCCGCAGACCATATGTACCCTAAGGGCGAATATATATACAAAAATTAATACCCATAGTATAGAAAAATTTTAATTTAGTATTAAATATATTTTAAAAAGTTTTAATTTTCAAAAAAAAAAAAAAATTGTATTTCATATTTAAAATGTCGGTTATTGGCTTAAAATAACTATTATTGTGTGTAGAATGTAATTATTATATGACATTTTAAAATGGAATTCAGGTTGAATTTGAATTTTTTTTATTAAATTGTATTATAAAATATAAACATGTTTTATACAACAACAAAAAAATGCATCGCGCGTTAATTAAATTTGCGTTAAAAAACATCGCGCGTTAATTAAGTGTATGTGCAGCAAAAGTACGAGTATGTGACTGTTTTTAACATGCAGAAATAATGTAGATTTTATTTTATGTTTGTCATATTATCAAAGTGTTTTCATATATTAAAAGATGACAAATAGTCGTTGTAGCTATGTTTGAAACTTACTTCCACGTCAATTTAAACTTTGCGCGTATTAATTGTTTATTTGAATTAAAGTGCGCGATTATTAGTTAAGTATATATTTAGGTAAAAGTATAGTGTAAAATATCCATTGTATATGTAGAGTTCCCTCCCACATACAATGCGATTAGTGTGTGAATCTGCCCGTTCTTTTCAGCTGTGAAAGTTAAATTTATTTTAAAATATGGTATAAACTATCACGATATCAATTATAAATTATATTTTTTTTATTAGTTATGATCTGACTCGGATTTGAATCCTGGACTTTGCTAATTTTGAAATGTAACCTAAAATAATGTAATTTTTTAATTTTAAAGATATTTTAATTGCGAAGAGTTATAAGAGTATATGAAATTTTATTATAAAATCTTGTTATTTGGACATAACGGTTATCAATTATATTAAAAACCCTTTAGTTCTTTGTGTTTATACTAAGATCTAGTTTTAACTATTAAAATTTAAATTTTGAAATATTGATATTTTTTTTTAAAATCTTAAGAAAATAATTTAACAGAGGTTTCGGTGGGTTAATGGATAATCATTTGGCTTACTAACCGAAGAGGAGCGAGTTCAATTCCCGTACTAGTAATTAATTCCTTTAAATTCAATATATAATTTTTCTTTACAAATCCCCATGGTGACCAATTAAAATTTAAATATACAAATATGTAATATAAACAAAATAATTAATATTGTAATTATAAATATGTAGAAAGAATTTAATTTAAAAGCCCATATGCCAAATTGGACAAAGGACTATAATAATATCAGTTAATATTTACTATTGTCCTGGTACTTATTATAAATAAAAAAACTGAATTTGAGATTACAAAAAAACTATTGGAGAATTTGGAGAGTAAAAAATCTAAATTTCATTTTGATATCATGAGTACTTGAATAAGTTTGAATTTTTTTCAACCGCTACTGCATTTTATAAAGTCTATTTTAGATGAGTGTTTTATAAATACACTAGCTAATACGCGTTGCTGCTCCTCTCAATCGGTTTTTAATTGAAGTTGATGTGATTGGAAAATCTCAATTGGGAAAAGTACAAATTTTATTCCTGTAAAATGTACAAGTATTATACAGTGATTATTTTAAAACGGCTTATTCCTAGTTGTGTCAATATTAACTGGGTTGTGCTGGGTTAAAAAACACTAAGCTTGTTAAAATTGTCAACTCCATTTTCATAAAACAAAACATATACCTACCAAACTTGATGAAAATATCTTTATCAAGTTAACGGAACTCGATAAAAAATACCTTTAATTTGGATCTAATTCCCTTGTTATCGTTGTGACCTATGGTTCTGGAATTCCAGTAAGTCAAGTGAATGAAGTTCAGTCGGTCGATGTAACGAATTGATAAGTATTTTTTGAATACACATTTTCTTGTTATTATTAAGTCTCATATATACATGTATTAATATTTATAGAATTTTTAAAAATTTATTGAAACACCTATTTGGAAGAAAATTTTAAAAAATTGTTTTCTACAGTATCGAATTTTTAAGTTAATTGAAATTTTAAATTTAAATTTGAAAGAACTTGTAAATGCATATTTTTTATTATTTAAGTTTTAAACTAATAAATTAAATTTGTAGCAATTTTTTACAGTTCATATTTTCATACAGTCCATGTTATTATCTAACAAGTTATTCTATTATAGAAATTTAGTTATAGAATCCTTCTCAGATTAAAATTTAAAAAAAACTTTGTCTAAACTTAGATAAAACTCGTTTAAATACATCTCTTTAAAAATAGATGAATTTTAAACTAAAGTTATGGTTTTCTAAACCTATTTGTACTTGTAAGTTAAAAATTTAATTAATTTGCGCAAATTATATTAAGAACTAGGTTAGATTAGACTTTCGTTAAAATATATTACAAGGTTTCTATATGATATATGAATATTGGTTAATATGATAATAAGATAATGAGGAATCCACAGTTAGTTTGAAGAGTTCTTGTATAATTAGTTAATCTTCTCAAAAACCTTATATTTAAAAATTAGAAAGGTTTATTGAAAACAATAGTTTTTTTTTGCAATTTAATTATAATTTAGAACTTAAAAAAATTAAATTTACTTAATTTTAACTAATAATTAATTTATTTTATAGAAATTTAATAATTTTATATTAACTAATTTTTTTTAAAAATATTACAAGTCTTTAATAATATTTATGTTTCTATTATTATTATTAGTTACTTATACTTTGTACATTTTTATATTTATATTATTCTTATAATTGGTATTATATTATTTATACTATTTTGTCTCTTAATATTCGTATTAAAGTTTTTAATTAATAATTTTATATATTTAATTAAAGTTATTTGTAAATTTATTAAACTTTTTTTTAGTATAAATATATATTGTACAATAAATATACAAATAAATCTTTTAAAGATTTATATATTTTCTTACAAACCATTGAATATTTAATCGTTAAGTGTTTCAATAACTTATAAATAAATAATTTTAAAATTATTAATAGAATGGGCTTTATAAAACCTTTATAATATTGAAAACCCCAATATAAAAGATAAAAAAATGAATCAAAAATTAAAAATAGACCATTAAAAATTTTTTTTTTTAAATATGAAAGCCGGTATTTCAATAGTTTATATACCAATTAATATTGTATTAATTTATTAATATAATTTTATAAACCACTATATAAGTAGATTGATTAATATAAGTATGGCGATTCTTATTAATTTATAAAATATATTTTAAAATATAATTATAAAATATTTTACTATAATTTTTTACCATTTTATACCAATCTTGTATAATTCATTATGTTTTTGTTAAATAATTCAAATTAATATTAATTAATTATTAATTAATTTATATAAAATTGTGTTCTAAGAGTTTTAATTTTGAATTAATTGCATATTTTCCACTTTTTGTTAAAAAATTAACTTTATAAATATTTAGAAATGATATTCAAAATTTAAATACCATATTATTTTTAGTTCAGGAAATTATAATTTTAAAAAATATATTAATAGTATATAAATATATGGATATATATTATATTATATGTAAGTATCTTATATTGGTATCTTGGGCCCTTGAAATCAAATTTTATAATACTTAATTAGTTATTTTAAATGATAATTAGAAAATGTATATTATTTCTGTAATAATTAATTTAATAAATAATATAATTTGTATTATTATAACTCACCTATTAATTTTATTAATTCCTTTTTTTTTAATTAATTATTTTATATTTATAGAATTTAATTTCTAAATATTTTTTTAATACATAAATATCTGATTTGATTTTAATCCTTTGAAAAAAAAGTAAAATAAACTTCTTTAATTCACTTTATTTATATTTTATATACGTCATTGTTTATAATTTAACTATGTATATATATTTTATCATAATATATAATATATGTTTAATATTCATAATTTGCATTATTATAAAATTTATATTATTTGCAAACTTTTATTTTTTTTTAAAAATAAAATATTTTACACAATTTTTTAAAATAAATAAAATATCTATAGATATAAAGTATTTTCCAAATTAATTTCTTTTGTTCTTTTAAAAAAAAAATTTTTTTCTATTTATTTAATTTTATATAAAAATGTTTTAAATATTTATATAATATTGTACATAATAAATTTTGTATATTTTATTTAGTATATAAGTTGAGGTTAACATACATTGTATTTGTTAATTAATATTGCAATTTTTACTCTTATTTATCAAATTAATATATTTATATATATTATATAAATGTTTAATGTTTTATCTATGTATTTAAATTGATATTATTATATGTATATAATGTATATTTAATGCATATAAATGCATATATTGTATATTATAAAATTATAATTTATATATATTATTATGTTGTATATGGTTTATATAATATATGTTTAGATTTTTATTAGATTGCATTATTATTATCTTTATTGTTATTGTTTATTTTCAGTTCTATATATAAATATGTATATATATACAATTTATTATATATTAATATATTTGTATATATATATAAATATATAACTATATGAGCAGAAATATTATACAAATGAAAATATCACGCTTATTATACACCGGAAATCATTTTCTATTAGATAAAATGTACATACATACAATATATATATATTTTTATGTATATAATTGTTTTATATAAATATATATATATATATGTACATATATGTTCAATTCGAGATAATAATATATAGATTATACTACACTAACTAAATATAATAGTAATTATAAATAACAATAAAAGAACTAATAAAATATGATCATAAAATGAACATAAAATGAGCTTAAAATGATTGTTTTTATTAAAATTGAACTAATGTCACTTATTTATTTATTAATTATTTAATTTATTTATTTATTTATTTATTATTTACTTCTTTTATTTATTTAATTTTAATTTAATTATTTTATTTAATTTTTTAAATTGAAATTTAAAATGTATTTCAATATTTTAAAAGCACATATTTTTGAAAAAAAAAAAACTGTTTGTATATATACATATATATATAAATGTTTATATTAATTCAATCATGAAAAATTGAAAAAATATACAAAAAAAAAAAAGTCCTTTATTTTACCGTTTTTTTTGTTTCGATGCTACTTCACAGATAAACACTACATTGACTGGTTTTACTTGAATCAATCTATTAGCTTACAGGCTACAAATTAAAAAAGATTTTTGTTTTATTTTTTTATTTTCTGATTTTTTTTTTTTTTTTCTTTTTTGTTACTTTTCAAATAAGAAAAATTAAAAAAAAAAAACAGGAAAAATCAGAAAAAAACATCTCCCTATATACTACTATCGTATACTAAGTTTGATTTTGAAGTTTTAAAAAAAACCCACACATGCAACTTTATAAATGTAGTAGTTTTTTATTACAGCCGCAGTTAACATTTTTATTTACATGGAAAAATTATTTTGACTACAGGAAAAAAAAAAACAAACAAAATTTTTTATATTTATTTTTAAAACTCGTTTTTGCTTTTTTGTTTTTTTGCTGTTATTATTTTTTTTTTTTTTTATTTTTTTTTCATTCATTAATTTATTTTTATTTTTAATATACACATATATATATGTATATGTATGTGAAATAAATTTTTAATATTTTGCAGTGAAATTTTTTACAGGAATTTTCAATAATTATTTTTCAAAAAAATTTTCTCAAATAAAATAGTGGAAATATGAGTAGTGGAATAATGGAAATTCTGTGTAGTACATACATTTAAAATTACAGTTATCTGTTATCTGTAAAAATTAAAATTTCTGCAACTTTTTAAATTATTTAAAAATTTTGTATTCCCCTTTTGTTAACAGATGGAATAAAATGACAGACAAACTCAAATAACTCAAATAACTCAATAACCTAATTATACTCAAATATTTAAAAAAAAAACTCAAACTTTGAGTAATTATTATTGTGAATACTCAAATATCATTGTAAAGTCATGTAATGTAACTTGAATCTGTAAAGTAGGATAATAGAATAAAATATGTATGTATAAATTTGTAAAATCTAAACTAAGTTTAAGTTTTAATTTTATATTTTTATTATTTATTTAATAATTTATTTAAAAAATAAATGTGGAGAATTCTATAATAATATTTATAAGTTATTATTTAATTATAAAAATTAAAAAAAAAATTGGTAGGTAAGTAATTGCGAATTATCTATTTAAAATTAATTTTAGGTTTTTAGTACCATTTTATAGTTTCAAAATTCATCTCATATATGTCCAGTGTCCTGTAATGAAATTTTTTAAATTACAACGCAGTCACAGGGCAATAGGGCATATAGGTAGGTACCTACTTTATATTAAGTACAATCTTATTATTTACATTTTTAAAATCTTTTAAAGTAGTTTGGAGGGAGGTTGTATAGATGATAGATGAAATTCAATTCCTTTATTTTATATCATATTTTTCCTTATATTACATTTTTCGTTCTCTACATTTTTCAACTCTCTCTCTCTCTCTATTTGTTAAAATAGAAAATTCTTAAATCAAATTCCTATTCACAAATGACTATGTATATGTATTTGTAACTCTGGTTATTTATTTACATATAGATCCAAATACCCAATATAGTATCCATGAATAGCGTATTACACGATTGATACATTTGAGTTATATTTTTAATTCATATATTTTATTATTTTGTATATAAAAATAAAAATTACATTTAAATACGAATCGTATATATATGTATAAGAATAAAATACAAATAATAACAGAAGAAGAAGTACTTAGATACAAAATCGAATCATTTGGAATGGAATTCGGAACATTAACCTTTAAAAAGTCCAAACCAAATCATCAATACAAACATCGTAGATTCATTTCATATTTATATAAGTATGTACCTATTTAACAGCTTTTTATTTTTAATTTCCATTTCAAATATAAATAATTTGTCAATGTGTATGTGTTTTTTGTGTACATATAGGTATAATGGTGGGGGGCTATTCAGAAATAAAAAATAACAAAAATAAAATTACAAATCGAAATGTTAACGAATCAGAATCGTTATATTTTATTTCATTTCCATTAGAATTGTGTACCCAAAAAAATTTAAAATTTGTAAAATAAAATAACAATTGAAAATAAAAAAAAAAAAAAAAAAAAAAAATTTTCCTTTGCGACAAATCCAAAAACAGAGAGAGAAAGAGAGATACCATTAAAGAAATTCCTTCATAGAATATAAACATATATAACTATACATACATAATATATAATGAACAGGACGTTGGTTTCTTATACCAAGATAGTGTAGTGTTGGGTTCTTGTGAATCGAATTTCATTTTATATAGGTATATATACAAAGCATGGGTCTCGACCATTCTACAATTCCTTGCAATCTGCAATTCTTGACTTCAACTCGACTCAATTACAACTTTGCAAGTTTGTTCTATTGAAGTTCCTCAATATCAATTGAAAAACTGAGTGGAAGAGATATGTAAACATATATTTATATATTTATAATGTCAGTTTTTATAGTATATATACTATATACCGAATATGTACTGAACTAAATAATATAAGTTGGGATTCTTCTGTAACTAAAACTTCTTAATTCTGGTTTTTGGCATTGCGAATTGGGATGCGATTTTGGAGTAATTTTATACTCATTATAAACTAATGAAATTAAAATTTTTAAAAAAATATTTGTATATACATATGTACATATCTACACATTCATAAATCATAATAAAAATGATACATTCAAATAGCACTCTAGTCCAGAGTTGCCACTTTGGTAATTTTCTACCAAAATTGGTAATTTTTTAAAAATTATTTTGGTTTTGGTAAGTTGGTAATATTTTTGGTGATTTGGTAATTTTTTAATAACTTCAAAATATAATTAAGATCATAGTTAAACCTACCTGCCTAATTCTAAATTATATTATACATATGTACCTACAAAACAATGAATTTGGTTGTGTAACTGCAAATCGCTCAAATCGCGTCTATCTATACGCGATATTGATTTTGTTATGAGCTTAATAAAACATAAGTAGTTAATAAATAGTATTTATTGTTTGAACAATAACATTTAAGCGAAATAATATTTAGATTCGAGTTATTTTGTTGAATTTCGTGTTTTATTTTAAATTATAAGTTTTAAATTATATTTTATTTAAAGCTTAACATTGTAAATTTCTGAAACCCTTTTTTTTTAAAACTTAATTTTTATAAATTCATTTCAATCAAACTTTGTATAAATATGTTAAAAACTTTTTTACGATTCTTTAGAATGGAAAGTTAATTAATAAATTTGTTAAAATAATTTAATATACAAATAACGAACTATTTTCTGCAAATATCTTGTGAAAAATATCCGGGTTGTTGAAGTAGAAGAAGATAATGAATCTACTAGGGCCCGTGTAAGTGGATTGGGTGTAGGGGATTGTGAACAATCAGATCCATCAACTTGAACTTCGTTTTTATGTATACGTATATATATGAATTGTTTTGTTTGTGTTTTTATGTTGCATATATGAAAAATTGTTTTGTTTATTTTAATATATTTTAATATCAGGCAAAAGCATTGTATCCAAGGTATTTTGGTAACTTTTTTATCAATTTGGTAACTTTTTAAAACCAATTTGGTAACAAAATTTTTTTCTGAATGGCAACCCTGCTCTAGTCCAGTGCCAGTTTACAGTACAGTGAGTAACTTTACTCATGTTCTTAATCATAGTATATGTACCACCTACATTTGTACATAGTTCCTCAAGGGTCCACAATTTGAAAAATATTAAAAAAAAAATTTTAATATTGAAAAATAAAAAAAAAAAAAAATAAATTCAAAATATTATTTTTGTCATATTAGGATTTATTTAATAAAAGAAAATGAAATTCGCTCTATTTCTAATTTATTTTTTATTTTAATTCTGTTATATATTGCTTTTCTGTTATATTTCTTCCTTCTCTAGATGTTATGCCATGCCATTACTGTACACATTCATTCACACCATCCTAATAATATAACATTTTTATTTTTGTTTTTTCTTTTGGGCTGGTTTCGTTTTCCTATACGTTGGTTGGAAAGAGAGAGAGGTAGGTACATACTACACACAAAAACACAAAACACAGAGTAAGTAAGTAAAGCATATCTACGTATATTAATAATACATTGACAAGACAATTTGAAATTCTTTTTAAAAATTGTATAAATTCAATAAAAAAAAAAAAATAAATAAAATAAAAAAAAATGAGAATGAAATAAAAGAAAAAATTTGAAAATAAAAGTAATAAAAGACAAAAATTTGTTTTTTTTTTTTTTATTTCATTTTCAAATGAATGAAGAAAAAAGACAGGTGTATATACCTACTATACTGTGTTGTATTTTATTTAGATTTTTTTTGTATGATTGTATTGAAACTTGAGAGAAATAAAAATATAAAAATTAAAAAGAGGTGTAAGTAAAGTAGACAAGGTAGGTATACTGTCTGTATAAAGGTAAGTTAAATTTTATTTTATAAAAATTTTCAATTTCATAAATACTTATTTAGTATTTACCCAAAGGCAAATATTAGCAAAATAAAAGAAATTATACATACATACATACTGATATTAAAAAAAAATCTCAATTTAAAATTGGAGAATTTTACATATTGTATTGTATAACATTTTTTCTTTAAATTTCTTTTTATTAGTAGAAAACGACTGTTAAAATTTGTTGTTGTAATATGTTATAGAAATGTAAAAATTGTTGTTTGTATAATGCAATGTTAAAACATAAAAAAAATACGCTTTACGATTCGATTCGATTAAAGGTTTTTGTTTTGTTATGTTATGTTATGCTTTTGTTTTGTATATGAAATGATATTTTTTTTTTATTTTAAATTTGATTTGAATGTTTGTAGGTTCCGCCTACCTTTACATTTTTTTGTTATTTTTATGTATTTGTTTTTTTTTTTAAATGCCATGTGTGATTTTATATTTCATTTTCAATGTTATATTTTTGTATAATTCTTACATACTCTCAAATATAATTTTTTTGTTTTTGAATTTTTATTTTTTTTCGAAATTCGAAATAAAAAAAATAAAATTAATAAAAACAATTAGTTTATATATTATTTAATGAAATTACAAAAAAAAATTTGTATTTTTTGAGTTTAATTTAAATATGGAATTAAGAGAAAGAGAAACGACATATAACACTTCTAAGATTTCTAGTGTACCTAGTATGTATGAAAATAAATATTGAATAGTATAAGAATGAAGAAACCCCCTTTTTATGTAAATTTTTAAAATTATAAATTTACCTAAAATGTGTAAATAAGTATGTTATGTACCTACCTATATATAATTTTTAGGTAGTATACCTACTTATGCTTATACATATTATTATGTTTGTCGACCACCTCGTCTTATAAAAATAGTTTGTAAGTAAACATACCCACATTCATGTGTAAGTGGTGTTTTTTTTTAACCTACATATTTATATACATTATTATGTATATACATATATTATATTACACATTAAATAAATATTATATATTACTTATGTATATTAAATACATAGTAAGTATATTTGAATTAAATTTTATTTGGTTTTCTTTAATAAATACGAAAAAAAAATGTATTTTTTTTTGCTTTTTTTAAAAATAAAATAATTTTAGAGAGAAAATGAAATAAAATGTCAAATGAAAAAAAAAATAAAAAACAAAAAAAAAAAATAGGAGGTTGTTCTTTCTCGAAGGAAATTGAAAATATATTTCTTTATAACTATGTAAGTAAATATGTGTGTAGATGCTGTGTAGCATTCATTTGTAGAGCCAAATTATAAATGTACCTTCATATTATGTATAGATACAATAATATTATTATACCTATTGATTTTATTTTTAAAAATGGAGTTTTTGGGGACATTTAAATGTAATATGAGTATTTATTTTACTTTTGTACTATATAAAGTTACTTAGTATTTTAATATATAATAGGTAGCTAGTATGTATATCTTCATACATATTTCTATGTATAGATAGCTATTTAAAATTTGTTAAAATGAATAAAGATTACCTACCTACCTATTTTATTTTAAAAATTTGGTTTTTAGTTATAAATTTCGGTTATATTTTATTTCTTAAGCTAGGTGTATATACGTTTAGGTATATACATAGGTACATAATATAAATTACGTATACATTTAATGAAATATGTATGATAGGAATTATTTTGATTAATTAAATATAATGTTGAAAAAAATAAAATTGAAGGTAGCTACCCAATTACTTTTAATTTATAAAATAAAAATTATTTAACAAATAAGAATCCACCAGAAATAAATGAATAGTTCGCAATTCCAGATTATATTACTTAAAAATAATTAGACGTGGAGATCAAATTGACTAACAATTGGTTAAAAATAAATTAACAATTGTGAATTATTTTGGTTTCGCGACTTGAAATTAATTAACTCTCTTTCTATTGTGAATGATTGAATGACAATGTCATTTTTGACGTTTAGGTTATTGTTTTCTTCTATTTAAAAAGAAATTTAAAAGAGTTTGTATTGTTTCTATATTGACTAAAAATTTTTAAAAATTTTCTTTTTGACCAACACACATATTGGTGATCCGTTACTGTTCCAAATCTATTGCAAATTGTTCTCATCTATTTCGGACCGCAGCAAGGTTTTGTGTTAATACCTATTGCCAGATAACTTGATATAAAAAAACTCAAAAAATATTAATTCCAAAATAAATCTAAAGCAATGCTTACCTAAATTTTATTGGAAAAAACAAAGAACTTCTATTAAAAAGGAGCTCATGATTTTGATTGACATTTTCTTTTTTTTTTAAGCGCTAACTGTTCAACTGTCAATAAGCCTGTATGTACCATAAGTACATGTTGGAACAGGAGGTCATAATATATTCGTGTTATTAGAATTGATCTTAATGAATTCCAATTACAATTTAAACATGAGATAGTACTAGGACTTATAACCCGTAGAAACGTCTTAGATTTTCAATAGATACAATTCTATTTTTGTTTATATTGTAATATTTTGTATTGGAATTATATGGTATCCTATATCTGTGAGTTATATTATTCAATTAAGTTATTTGTTTATATTTTGAATTTGTTTACATTGTTATATTAATGTATTTTTTTTAAAGGTATATAATTATTTAATTATTAATTAAACCATTAATTTGAACGCAATGGCGAATGGTAGCTGAGTCGAGTTGAAAACCAGAAAAGTTTATTTGACTTTTGATACCAACTCAGAAAAATTATTGATAATTGGTAATCATCAATTTGTAATTGAAAATTCATATTCACTACAAGCACCATAAACTGTAAAATTAGATTCTAGAAATTAAAAGAAAAAGAAATTGGAAAATTAGCAAAGAATAATTTAGGACCCCTTTTTTAGGGGTTTTTATGATATTTTGCTGCTATTAAGTCACTGTAAATATATCTTCAAAAATTGTCTGAAGATTTGAATGAACTGCAACTATTAAATTCTAATATGATTGTAGTATTTAATGACTGAAGTATAAATAGGTTAAATATTTAGTCTAAGTTTATTTAAAAAAAAAAAAAAAACAAAATCTCATGTGAAGTTTCGTCCTCATTAACCAGTACAAATTGTTAGTACATAAAATGTTTACTGTAAATACATACTTTTTGTAATAACATTTTTAGTCCATTAATCAATAGCACAATATCTATATTATATTTAAATTGTTGTTATTATATTAATATTATAATTTCTTATAGCCGTAAAATTTACTTTCGAATAATCAAATTTCTTAAACTGCAATATATTTAGGATATGCATATATAAAACTGTATGTAAAATAAGAAGATGTACATATATACCTACATATATTTGAAATATCTTAATTTTTAATTAGGACAAACATGTAAAATACCTAATCCAACTTTATTAATACTAATGTTTCTTTGAAAACTCTATTTTGTAAATATTTTGAAAATTATGAAAAAAAAAGAAAATGGCGAAAATACCGTTAAATTTTATAGCTTAGCTATGTTTTCATCAGTATTATCAGTATTAATTTAAAAACGCGGTTTGACATCAATGTTTTTCATCCATATTTTGTTAATTTTTTTCTTTAATGCAGTAGACTTATCAATGTAAATTGTTGATTAGTGGTTAGATATACATATATAAATTAACATATTTTAGAGTAAAGTCTATTAAATTTAGAATAATTACTTTTAACCTTTTGACATTATAAGGTAATAAAATTATTTATATATTTTTATTTTGAGTTTGAAATTTAGTTTAAAATCCATATCGTTTTGTAAGTTTTAAAATCCATGTAAGTTTTTATAGAAATATTACTACTTATATCGTTTTTATTTATTTATTGGTAGTCTACTGGTGGGAAGCAGTGTGAAAGTCTGTGGAAATTAGGTATTGTTTTTTTCCTAATTTTATCCCCTTTGGGAGCATAGTGGTTCCACATATTCTCTCCATCTTACTCTATTATTGGCCATCTGCTTTATTTGCAACTAAGTTTTCCCGTTATTTAGTATTTCTTTTTCCACCGTTCTGAGCCATGTCATTTGAGACTTTCCAGGACACAGTTTTCCTTGAGAGTTTCATTCTAGCGCTTGTCGGGCAATTGGTTCGACAGGTCTTCTTTTGGTAATACCAATCCATTGCCATTTTCGTTTTCTTATCTGCACTATCTTACTTACTTTATCGACATTACAAATTATTATGTTTGAGCCGAGTCCAAAGTCTTCCTACATTGGCTTCTGTCTTGCGCAGCTTCTCTCCAACTTCCAACAATTTTCAGAATTCTTACGTCTGACTGAACACCGTCTTTCCATCGAAGATGTGGTTGACCTCTTCTGCGTCTACTCTCCGGATTGAAGTCAAAAACAGCTCTTGCTGGAGCATTATCATTCATCCTTACTACATGACCTAACCAGCGTAATCGTTGGATTTTAATCCAAGTTACGAGATCAGTATCGTCGTATGAGCTCATACATCTCGCGATTGTGTCGCTGTCTCCAAATTCCATTGACGTTAATTGGACCAAAAATTTTACGTAGATTCTAATTTTTAAAAGATCCTATCAGATTTTCATCGTAGTTGGATATGGCCCATGATTCTGCAACATATATCAGAACTGGTACGATAAGTGTTCTGTACAGTGTTCTGTACTATTACAGGTTGTTATTTTGTTATCTTCATTACTGATTCTTCTAAAAGATTTTGACAGATTTTGCAGATAGATCTTAAGCTTTTGTTTAGAAATACCTGAATCTTATTAATATTTTTCTGATCTGTGTGTCAGATTTCACTGCCATATAAAAGCGTTTATTTAATAATGGCGTTGAATATCCTGAAATTTGTCTTAAGTTTTAGTAATTGTTAAATTGTAACATTATTAAAAGAAATTGCAAATAGGTATTGATTAAATAGTTATATAACTATGATTTCTAACCACATGGTGTAACTAAATGTAATCAAATTTAAAAGTTGGTTTAATTGGCACACTTTCATAGTTTCTATAAAATTTTGAATCTTTTTTCGACCTATTTGTAAAACAATAAACTATTTAATATAAATTATGGTTTATTAAAAAGTTATTTTAAAAATTGATTTATAGTCTAATTACTTTTTATTACGAGTATTTTACCACAGTCTCAAAACAACACCGCAGAGAAGAATATGAAAAATGTTTTCAAAATAATTCCTTTATCTTATTTAAATTAAGAAACTGTACTTGAAACATTTAAAAGTACTGAAAAGTTAGTAGTACTTAAATTTGAAATAACAATTAAAAAAATTAAATTTATAAAATATTTTTGTAAGAATTTATATTGTCATTTTATTTTAAAAATTAATTAAAGTTTTTTTAAAAGTGATTTACTGATATTCTATTATGAACCTCTCCTCTATTATGATACAAGTCTTCGCAAATTAATTGATCAGTATTTTTGAACACTTTTGAGCAATATTTTTTAGTGTAAAAGTTAGTTAATATATGTTAGAAGATCAGTAAAAATTAATATTAATTAGAAGTTAACATCCAGCCGATGGCGCAGTGGTTGAGGCGCCACCTTTCATGCGAAAGGTCCCGGGTTCGATCCCTGGGTGGGTAAACTCAATAGTTAGTATAATAAATAACTTATGACTGAAGGTCAGCGATATGCAGTCCAAACTGGAAAAATTGGAAAGATTAGCACTTAACGCAGGCCTTGAATTAACATCAGCAAAACTAAGGCGAATAAAATCAACAGCACCAACAACCAACTCATCATGTTGAAAACGCAACCTGTCGAATATGTTAACCAGTTCAATTATCTCGGTAGCATAGTGACTACTGATGGTGGTGCGGAGGCAGATGTGAACAATAGACTTAGCAAAGCAAGGGCACCATTCGGATGGTTGTACCCAGTATGGAGGAGCACCCAAATCTCCAAGAAAACAAAAGTAAGAATCTTCAATGCTTGCGTAAAGACCGTACTAATGTATGGAAACGAAACATGGATGATATCCAACAACATCGTCCAGAAGATACAAGTTTTCACTAACCGCTGTTTGCGCATAATCTGCAGAATAAGCAACGAAAACTTACAGGAGAGGAACCCATACTGAGGCAATTAAGAAAGAAGAAATGAAGGTGGATAGGCCACACGCTAAGGAAAAATCAGAACAACATAAGCCGTATGGCCTTGGAGTGGAACCCCCAAGGAAGCAGAAGACGCGGGCGTCCAAATAACACCTGAAGGCGCACCATATTAAACGAGCTCAATCAGTGCAACCTCACTTGGGAGAATGCAAAAGCAGCAGCAGGAAATCGGTTGAGATGGCGATGTCAAATGAAAGCCCTATGCTCCCTCGCGGAGTGAAAGAACAAAAAAAAAAAAAATCAAACTGAACCCATAGAAAAAAACATAACGTTCAGGAGGAACTACTTTTAATGGAATGAAGACTAAACTCTTGAGGGTATTCTCCGTTAAGTTAATGTCTTACACAATGAATATACGCTCGATAGCCCTATTGAAACTGTGTAATGTTTTTTAGGGGAATGTGCGAATTTAACACACCAAAACCACATCCTTTTTGGACCAACCCTTAGGAAGGAAACTGTGATACAGGTGGTTACAGGGATGGGGATATGGGAGGATTTTGGGATTATGGAGAGGTTTGGGATGTTTGGATTATATGGGATAAGAAAATTTTGAGGTATTGGCATGGGGATGCATTTACAAGTTATAAGAACCGGAGAAGAAATAAAAATGTATAATAAACTGGATTGATTTAATGGTGAATATTTTATCCTGGTTCCAAATTATTTATTTGAAACTGATTTTGTAAGGTAATAATTCGCATTCAGAAAGCCCTACATTTTAAAGTTCATTAGTTATCTTTACATTCATATCCTCATTTTGCATCCAATCTTAAAACCCTTCAAATAATTTGCTGTTAGTTATATAATTAAGATCATCTGGAAAACGTTCGTCTTCTAAATAAATTATTAAAATTCGGATTTTATATAACTAACTGTAAAATTCACTCCAAATTAAATCTAGATATTTCGATATTAACAATCTTAAATAAGGTATAAATACATCTATCCTGATTTCGTATTCAATCCTTAAATACTTTTAATTAAGGGCATTCTGTAAGGCCTGCTAAACAAATTATTAAAATTCGGATTACATATAACTGTAACTGTAAAACACTTCCAAATTAATTTTTTAATGTCTCTACTGTTTGCAAATATAAGAATTATATAAATCATATAACCGTATGTACATATATTCATAAATATGGGGAGAATTAAGATATTTAAATTGTTTTATAATTTTAGAATGTGAAGTTTTTGCAATTTGAGTTTTTCGATAGGAATGGGACTTAAATGAAATTGTTTGATGACAGGGGTTTTCAAAAGTGTTTCGCGAAATTTTTTTTTTTTAAGTTCTAACTTATCAACTGTTCGGCTAATAAGCCTGTCTATACCATAGTTACATGTTGAAACAGGGTGCCATATTATATTCGTGTTATTAGAATTGGTCTTATTGAATTCTACATACAATTTAAACATGAGATAGTACTAGGCTTTATAAGACGTATATATAGATAGATACAATTCCATTATTGTTTATATTGCAATATTTTGTATTTGAGTTATATATGGTATTCTATATCTGTGAGTTATATTATTCAATTAAATTAATTGTTTATATTGTTATGTTACCTAATGTATTTTTTATTATAGATATATAATTATTAATTATTGATGAAGCCGTTAATTTGAATCCAATGGGGAAGGGTAGTTGAGTTGAGTCGAAACCAGAACAGTTTTCTCACTTTGATTGGGATTCGAACCCGAGTTTTTTGCATGAAGTATCAAAATTGAAAATAATTTGAGCAAAAAATCATTAGTATCTTAAAATTATTTATTATTATTTTTTTTAATTTAACACATATTAATGTCGAATTCATTATTAATTAATTCGATATTTCTTTTGTTTCAATTTAGTTTAAAAATAAAATTAAATTCCCTTTTTTTTTCTAATAGGTATTTGTGTCTTTTTTATTCCTAATGATTTTAATTTAAAATTTACAGTAATTCGGTATTAAAGTAAAGAAGTAGAACCCTTCGTAAAAAAAAGCGGAATCTAATAAATGTGTGTGTATGTACCTCTACTAATTGATATTAATCTCAATTCTAATAATAAATAATAATTTCAACGAAAAAAATAAGGAGGAAAATTTTTTTTTTCAAAAAAATATCAAATTTCACAAATATTTTTTTTTATCTTTAATTCCATTGTCACACTTTTTTTTTTTCTCTGATTAAATTTTATTTTATTTAATTCTTTCATTTATTTCATTATTTTGTTTTGTTTTTTTTTTTCGGAATGTTAATGTTAGGTACACATACAGAAGGTTTTTTTGACTACCGCATATAAATTCTTCGCGGCCAGTAAAAAATAAAAAAAATTAAATTTAAAGAATCATCAAAAGGAATAAATAATAAACAGAATAGAAAACAAAAACAAAAAATCCACGAAAGAAAATGATTAATGACTTTTAATTATGAAAAGTATCTGTTCAAGTACGCACTGGCAGTAGCTCGTCAACCATCCCTGATGATGTGTTTTTTTTGTTTCTTGTTTATATTTTAAAAAAAATAAAAAAAAAAAAAATAACAGTAAAATGAAGAAAATTGCATCACAATACAAATTGCTCTTTTTTGAATACTATTACCGTCATTTTCTAAAGCAATGAGATTAAAAGAAACAGTTTATTTAAATCATCCGAGACTGGTCAGTTTGTTAATTTTTTTTTCAATATAAAAATAATTTTTTTTTTTTCGAAAAAATAGATGAGAACCTTTAAAAGACATCCGGAAACCAGACCTCCCATATTCTTTATACAAAAAACATCTATTCCAGAAGCCATAATAACGGTAAAAGCAACCGAACTTCTTGGACAGTATATAATAGATTGCTAATCACGGTCAGGAAAGGATAGGAAAAAATGTTCTTTCTTACTCGTAAGTCAATCCTTAAATAATCTAGAAAATGTAGGTTTTTATTTGATGGGCCATAGAGTTGAACCAATTGCAACTTGTTAACTTTCTGTATCATTCTGTTATATCACCTTGAGTCAGCTATATATATGTGTCAACAATTTTAATTATATTTAACAATCAGTTGTATAAATTCTAGGAATACTCATTTTTTGCTCCTGATTTCAATAATTATGTACTTGATTTTTAGGAATCGCTTGCAATTTCTGAATCACTTAAGTTGTTGTTGAAACCTAACGGTAATTAATTCAAATATAATTGATAAAGATAATTGATTTTAAGTCCCAAGCATGTGGAGAGCGAGCTAAAGATTTTTCTGCAAGTGAATTTTTCAGAAGCATAAAACCATACAATTTTAGACTCCATCATTGCTCTTCTTTGTGGCCACTTGTATGAAAACCATCATGTTGGAAACTTTACTGTAAAAAATTCAGCTTCATTAGTGTCTCCAGGCAAATATCGAAACATCAAAGACTTTTTATCTACACAGTAAATTTTTCAACTTCGGTTTTGGTTAAGATCACTTAACCTTTGTTTTCCCTTTTGGCAAAGGTATTGGAAAAAAAATAGAGCTTGTGTTATAAGATAGAATATAAATAATATAAAATATATCAAATTAAATCTTTGCAACGGAGATAAAAGGACTTGAAAAATGTTAGTTACAAATGAGACGAAAAACATACGGAGAATTCAAAAATTTAAGCGAAGTTTAGTTTATTGTTTTCAAGGCCTGTTATAAATTATTAAAATATTTTTAATAGAATTTGGTTATATATAAGACCACCTCTAAGCTTTTATTTAATTTTTTTGGCTGACACATCTATTTGAGAATTTCCAATATTTGTTATGTAGGTTTTTATACCCTATACCCAAAATAAGTGTAGAGGTATATATTAACTTTGGTAAGTGTAGAGATATAATTATGTTTGATGACTGCTTCCTTTTGGCATGGATTTGACGCATCTGATTTCGCAAATCATGAATTCGTATTGTGGAATGTTCCGAACGACTAATCTCCGCAACCAATTAAAATTACTTTTCTTAAAATTAGTTAATCTTCAAATGTGATACAACTGTGTTTTTTCCAGTTTCCCTTATCTTCCTAAGATTTGAGATAAATTGGATTGATGATAAATAAGAAGATTACCACAGAATTACCACAGAGAAATTTAAGACTCTTATTACGACCTGAATCGTTCAATAAAAACGAACGCTCTATACAGTTTCTTTTTCAAATTTATTTAACCCAGCTGCTGAGGACCCCAAAAAAAAAACGACGGATGGACAAATATTAATTTTAAAAAAACCGAATTTGTATAATTTGCATTTTTAAAATACAAAAAAAAAATTTATAAATTTTTTTAATCTTATTTTTTGTTTTAAAATAAAATCGAAGAATTTTTTTTTTTATATGATAGCTATATCAAAGAAAAATAATAAAGAAAAACCAAAAAGGGTGGGGAAATATAATTTTTTTTAGATGTATATTTATTTTTTTATTATTATTTTCTTATCCACTAATTCTTTATTACAAGTATATAAAGAATGCGACAACAAAACATTTTTCTACCATAAGAATTATTTTTTTTTGTACGAATCGAATCGCATAATAAATTTTCATTCATAATTAAATATCTATGTGTGTGTGTTTGTATTCCGCGATTTCGACAAATTTTACTAAGTTGAAGGAAATATATAAAATCGAAGGTTTTAAAAGGTGCACATTTTGAATTGGCTTAGGGAAAATTATTTGCGATCGAAATTTGTAGTAATTGTTCTTCAGAAATCGTTTTTAAGGAAAAATATATTTTAAGAGTAATGGAAAATCAAGAGGCTTCTTTGATTTTCAAGGAATGCGCATATTTGTCAGTTAAGACTTCGATGTTTGTATATTTAGTTATGGAAATTTGAACAGGTTTCCATGGTTACAGTTATCTTTCAATATAGGAAATTTCCAAATTATAAATATTTAGAACTCATAGTCATAAGTTAAAGATCTAAGATTCGAGAAATTGTAAAATCTGTTCTTGAATTTTTTCAATATTTTTCAAAATTTTTCAAAACACTGTTAATCTTTACGAGAGAATGAAATGTTCGAAAGCCTCCAACCTGTGAAACTGTGTGGTGTGTCTTTGGGTTGGATGCGACTTTAATACATCAAAATCAAACCCTTGTTAAACCAAACTTAGGTAAGAACCAAGGATGGGGATATGGAAGGATTTTGGGGGTTTTGGGGAAGTTATTTGGGATTTTGGATTATTGGGGATGGGGAAAATTTGGAGAGATATTAAAAAGAAAAATTTTAATATTCTTCCTAAATTTAATTAAGTTGTATACACATAGTTCGGAATTCAACTTTAGGGGACACATCGGACGGAATATGGTTTCATAGTCTCGACATTCGCATAACAAACGAATTTCCATAATCAATGTTATGGAATATAATGCTTTTGGAAAAAGCCCCGATTTTTTTTATTAAAAAGCAACTTCTTATGGGTTGGATTAAAAATGAGGTTAGGACTTTTTAAGCAGACTTGCAGGGAATAGCTGAAATATTCTGAGTAAAAGGCTTAATTTTTTTAAAAAGTTTAAATTAAGATGCTACAGACATATTTTAGCTTATAAAAAGGAACAAAAGGAAATTTAGAGTGATATTGATATCCTATCTAGTTTTTTAAATAAAAGTTAACAGTAGGTAATCACCTTTGTGACTTTGTATGCCTGATACAAGATGGCACTATAAAAAAAGCTTCAATATTTTAATGAAATATATTTAAACAATTTGACTGACAATTCAAATTAAACTAATTAGAACATTCTCAAAAAAAAAAAAAACATTTTTTCAAGGATTGTCTTAAAAAAAAGTCAAGTCAAGACTGATTGAAGACGTTTAAATAAAAAAACAATAATAATAATAATAGTTAAAAAAAAAAAAAATTATAAAAATAAATAAAATAAAAAAAAAAAAATGTAAAAGTAAATTAAAAAAAAAAAATTCTTTAAATTTAATGAAATGTTTTCTTTTTTAATTCATCAAAGTCCATTATGTTTACTTAATTTTGTTTCTCTTTCATTATTTTTTTTTTATATTTTCTTATGTTTTAGTATAGAAACAGGATATAGGAAAGGTATCCTTTCAGGACTAAAATATTAAAGATATTATATTTATATTTATGTATATATGTATCTATAAGATATTCAAAGTGGGTGTGCAGACCAAAGATAAAAAAAAAAAAAAAAAATTATTAATGAAATATAAAAATAAAAGAATTTTTTTTTTTTTATTTTTTTATTTGATTAAAAATTAACTTCGACGACCGGTTTCCAGCCATTATATACAGAGACCAAGGTAAATTAAACATAGAGAAATGAAAAATTAAAAGGAAAACTAAATTAATAAAAAAATAAACATTGAGAAAATTGAATTTATATTTTTTTTTGTTTCTAATCTCATTAATGTCATCTGTTTGAGGAAAAGAAAAAAAAATTCAGAAAAAAACTCACCCGATGAAATGAAATATCGCGTATATCTTTTCAATCTTTAATGTTAATGATGGGTGATGTGATGTTATTATATTATATATAATAGTATATTGACTGGGTTCTGAGAGTATGGGTGTTAAACTGGGAAATAGTATGTACTTGAAAATATTAATTTCAAAAAAATAGGAAATTTAAATGTCTTGAACAGACCTAGTATTTAAAAAAAAATGAATTAATTAATTGCCATCATGGTCATTTTCAATTTCAAAACAAGCGGAAGTAAAATTTTATAATTATTTTAAATAGATATATATATATATTCAATTATATAAAAAATTGAATATTCATTTTTGTAATAAATTTATTGGGTCTTACCAATAACATTTTCTTAAAATCGACTTTATTTTAGCAGTAACTTAAGTTTTAACCATACTTTTAAAATTGACTTTTAAATATGATACAGGGTGGCGCAAAATGAACGATATGGTTTGAATGTTTAATAATTTTTTTATTTAATGGTTAATTATTATTATTATTTTTTTGTTATACAGTATATTAATGGGGAATACTTATAGCTTAAGTATGGAAAATTATATCCCGCAAGTGGCAACTATTTCGCACATTTGTGCTCTTTCCAGTACATTTTCCATAACTTTTGTAATTGTAATTTTTCATCGCTGTTCTGTTGTGTACTGTTCCATTTCCAATTCTCCAAGTTTTCTTCACAAAATTCTGAAATAAAAATAAAAAATATAAATAAATTTAAAAAGTTATTAAACATTCAAACCATATCGGTCGTTTTCCACCACCCTGTACTAATGACAATTTAAAATTGACTTCAAATTTAATTTAGTTTATCATGTCTAAAAATAGATAGCGTAGTCAACAATACATTATAGTTTAGTAATATTTTTTAATTTACTTCTGACTCGACTACTTCTGTCAAAAATAAAGGGTGAGTGACTCAATAATTGGGCTCGCCAACCTTTCATGCGAAAGACCTGGGTTCGAATCTCAGTGAAATTAAAAAAACCCTTATCTGGTTGTAGACTCGACTCAGCTACCATTCGTCATTGGGTTCAAATTAATAAATTAATGTATTCACTAAGTTTATTTAGACTAGGCTTCAGTTCCTTTAATTGTTATATTTACTAAGTCTATGATTATTTAGCTGTAGCTATTGTATAAAATTATGAATACACAAATGTTAATTTTGGATGCCATCTATTATTCTGCACAAGAGTTATTTATATATTTATATTAAATCTTATTTTATATTTCTTTATTTATGCATTTGTAATACCAGATAATATTAAATATTGCCTGATAATATTAATTCTTTGCTTATTTGACATTTGGACTTCTTGTTAAATTATTTTAATATACACTATATTTATTTATTAGATATAATCCGACCAGGATTTCAACCCGAGATTTTTCGATTGAAAAGCCGCCACTTTACCAATGAGCTAACGGTCAGATTCTTATTTTATATTACGATATAATTATACAATTTTTGTATTAGATATAATTTGTCCAGGGTTTGAACCCGAGACTTTTCACATGAAATACGGCTTCTTTACCATAACATCTTTTGATCATATTAGTTACATTGCTCCCCTTCAATACTTTGAAATACTGAGCCATATCTCCATCCCTTAAAATCCAAGAAATCTCTTCATCAAAGGACTTATAGATGTTAAAACATAAATTTTTAGCTTTTAATTGTATTTTCATTTTCATTAATTAGTTATAGTATAGTTAATTTAGACGTATGTGCCTGCACCTCGAAATCCGACAAAGAAGGTTAAATAATCGGTGTGCATATATTTTTACATGACTGAAAATAAAATTAGAAAATTATGAATGAAAATTGGGGAATTTCGGAAAAATATTAAGAATAGTGGGAATTCGAATTCAATAAGTGTCATTTTAAAGGTATTTTATGAAAAGTATATTATTGGAATCAGTTGGTGATTGGTCTAATAATTTGTACTCAATTTTTTTGATTTACTGATTAAATATGTTGATGATGATGACGAAATTAAATGTAATAGCAATGGATCGGGGTTCCGCGTCATATAGAATATTTTTAAAGCTTCTATGGCTACGTAAAAGAATCATTTTCAACAAAAATTTACTACCAAAGTATTCTTTGGTGAAACTCCTGATTCATCGCTTAAATTATGAAGTTTTAATCCACAAGAAGTTCCAACAGCTAATTGTTTTTAATTGTTTTACTTAAAATATTTAAACTGTGATTTTTAAAGTTGCAACAACCAGAGGCTGACTAGGCTGAACTTACACTTTGCAATCTTCAAATTTTTTTTTATAAGAAACATTTATAAAATGTACAATTAAATTTGAAAAAAATACTTAAATAATTTTAAAACTGTAAATTTTTTAAACAGATGTAAAACTTTTTGCAAAAAAAAAAACAAACATTAAATCCCTTAATAAATAAAAAACTAAAAACTTAAAAAACCGATTATCCATGATTGACATAACTAATAAGAAATCAATCTTGCTAATTTGTCAATAAGCCAATTGGTTTATTGGCACCCTTGTACTTTAAATAAATGAGATGCATGGTTTCAATACGATAAAAAAAAAAAGTTAAAATTTTAAATTTTATTTACCAAAAAAAAAAAAAAAAATAAAAATGAATGTGGTAAATTTATTATATCGAATTGAAATTGTACGTGTTAAATAAAAAAATCGACTTCTAATCTAAGTAGGTATAGTAATACACTTGACAAAATTTGACAATTTGAAATTGGATTTTTATATCACGCTTTCTTTAGAAAAATTTTGTTTGTTTTTTAAATTAAGTACAAATACTAACAATAATTTGCATATAAAATACATATAAAGAAGGGATCTGTCGGTTTTGTTTGATTAGGGTTGCCGAATTAATCAATTGAATAATAAAAAGAAGTTGTATAAAATCTTTTGTAGTTATAAAAGTTATATAATTATAAAAAGATTAAATTGTTATTTTTGTAGTCTGCAACTATAATTATATAGGACAAAAAAGTGTAAGTCGTTGGGCGGGATATAGGCTTTTTTGAACATACAAAATTAAGACATTAATTAAGCGAAGCCTGATTATTTAAAATTGTGATCTTGAGGTTAACAAACAAAGTATGGTAAAGTAGAACAAAATATCAATTTTTGACTCTTTACAGTTAGTTCCTAAACAGTAGCATCACTGAAAAGACTACTACGAAGAATCTAACTTCTTCCAAAATTTCAAGTTTCTACCTTAAGCTGTTCAGAAGAGGGTTAGGGTATGAGGGTCAAAAATTTTAAAAATATTGAGTTCAAAATAACGGTAAATTAAAGTACCATATGGTAACACTATATATTTGTAGACAAATATTAATAAAGCTCATTGAAACTGTTTCTGTTTCCAGATTAAATAATTAACAAATAGTTAACCGAATTCATATTATAATAGTTTCAATATAGGTCTTTTCTGAATTTTGAAGAGTTGTAGCTCAATAATGAGTGGGGCTCTAGATAAAATTATCTCCATGAAATAAATTGTTTTGCAATATATATATATATCTGCAAGTTAAAACTACTCAAACTGTGTAGAAGTTTTGACGGAGGGACGGACAGAGTGAAGCTATCCAAAATTTGTTCAAAACTTTTGGAAAATGTTTTGAACAGAAAATTGGATGTGCTAAAAAGCGCTTTAAATTTAAGGTGACCATAACAAAGCAAAACCCATCATAAACACAAATAATAAATCAAAATATTAAGCCAAAACTTGAATCGGGCCACCACGGTTTAGCCAACGGTAATAAAAAGTGTTCGAGTTATCTCAGAGTATACTCTTCCTAGCGCGGAATAAAAAACAAGAGTAGGTAATTGTAAAAAGTACAAACATAGATTAAAGTTAAATATTGTATGCATGGCAACCCTAAGATTATTTAAAATTCTAAATAAAAAAAAAAACAACTTAAGTTGCAAAAGCCCTGACTGTATATATAAGTGCTAAAACTTTTCTGTCCAATTTGATTGATCTTTTTCCAAAGCATATAATTTTCAAATATATATAGTTAATATTTATAAAAAATATATATGTGCATACTACATACATACATATTCATTTATTTACGGTTAATAACTGTAAAAAGAAAATCTTTTTAAAAAAAATATAGAAATCCTTTTTTTTTTTTTATAAAATCTCGAAGATAAAAAGAGGGATATATTTTTATTTAAATAAAAAATAATAAGAGTTTTTTTTAACATTTTATATTGAAATAATATACAGTTAATTTTCATTTTACTGTTATGTTTTGTTTTTTTTTTTTTTTTTTGTAAAATAACTATTCAAATTGATTTTCATAAATTTTTTGAATTGTATTGTATTGTATATGTTATGTACTATGATTGCACAAATTACTCTTCTAAGTTCTACCCTTCTATATTTTTGGTTTTTAATAACCCGATTCTATTCTTTAGTTTTTCTTCTATTATTATTATTATTATTATTATTATTATTTAATAACGGGTATAAGGACTTTTCCTTTTTATTATCCTGATATTTTTAGATTTTCCACTTAGTCAATTTAAAAACTAAATACATATATAGAAAGGGAAATAATAAAATATTTATTTTAAAAAATACATAAGACTACCTTTTTTTTTATTGTTTAATTTTAGTTTATTTTTTGTTTTTTTTTTTTTTTTTAAATTTGAATTTTGTTTTTATTGTTTTTTTTTTTTTGTTTCTTCTAGCAGCTTAAATTTTTCTGCCATTTCTAGTGATGGATTATGATTGATCTGTCAGCTAATTATATAACTGTAAATGAAAAAGGATACTGTGTTTTATTGAAATTTGAAAAAAATAATAAAAAAAAAAAAAATAAAATTCAAATATAAATAAAAAAGGAGGTTGAATGTATATTTTAGTTTAAAAAAAAAAAATAATTATTTTATTTTATAATTTTATTATGTTTGTAATAAACAAAAAAAAATAAGTACAGTGACTGACAAAAACTTGGAACTTGTTTTTAAATCTAATTAAATCTATTTGGAATATTCAGTATGGAATTATTTAGTATTGAAAATAGTATTAAATTTTTTGCATTTGTTTAAAATTTATATATGAGCGTTATAATTTTTTGAAACTGTTTATAAGACAGTATGTAGGCGTAAGGGTGATTAATTTTCAGATTTCTATTAAGTTATAGGATCATGGAAGCATATTTTAAGCGTTAATGTGTCATTAAGAAATTTAAAAATGAAAAATAAAATATTGAGACTAAAAATTAAAGGCAGATCTAAAAAGCCATAAAGATTTAAATGGACAAACTATTGTAAAATTATCAGTGTTGGCCAACTTGAGCTGGCTGATTTGAAATGCCTATAATTTTTTTTTTATAAAGATTTAATTTTTGCAGATAATAAAGAAATTTATAAAATTTTATTGAATTCAAAACATACTAACTTTTCAGGGAATCTCATTAAGCACATTTTCATTTAAATAACCACTTAAATAAATTCAGCAGTTCTGTTAATTTTCATAAAACTTCTAAAATAAACAAAAATGCTGAATTGGATGTATAAAGAATCTATGAGCTGTGCAACAGCAACCATTAAAGCCTCTCAAGTGCACTGTTTGGAATTATAGTTGATATCGGACCATGTCTTTTCTGAAAATGAAAGTGAGCATCTAGAACGGTATATCGGACCAAGTTGGAAATTTTTTTGCGTCTGGAAGTTTTCAATAATTGAGATATATGGTTCCAGCCTATACCGTAAGCGAAACAATGTGAATTTACCGAGAATTTTTCGATTGCTAAATAATTTAAAAAAAAATTTACAGATTTCGCGTGATAACTTCATTCCGCGGAATGGAGACCCCTAATTTTTTTTTTTAAGGAATATCGTAAAGCAACGGATTTACGTCATAAAACGATAAGACATTCCGGAATTATAGCGGAATATTCACACAGAAATTGTGCAACGTAATTCAAAATGTCTTAAAAGGAGTCATTAACTGTCAACTGGAAAATGAAAGACATTTAAACTATGTCATTTTTGACATTTGGCTCAAAAAACTTTAATTTAAACATTAACCATAAGTCACTCTAAATTAGCTCACCCTGTGTTTTTCAGCTTTTTCATAAAAACTTGAACTAAAAAAATATTTTCGAAATGCATTTATATATACTATATCTGCTTTTAGCTTAGATCCAATTTAAGCAAACAAAATATTTCAGTTTAATATTACCTTTTCTTTTGTCATCGACTGTATCTTCTATTTTTGTTACAAATGTTACATATGTGAATAAAAAGCGGACATTTGAATTTAAATTTCAAATGGGTTGGTAAGTGTACCAGCCTACAATTTTTATAAATTATATATTGTATTTTGTATGTATATGTACTTACTAATAATAATCTCAAAAATATATGCATTATGAATCCTTTAAAAATAATTGGTATCTTTTTTGTTCAATTGTTTGTATTTTTCATTATCGTATTAATGATTGTTATAAAGAAATATAAAAATGTTTTAGAATATTGGGAAATTTATTAAATATGAAATATGTTTAGTATATTATTAATTTTTTTTTTTTTTGAAAATAAACTATTTACATTAGATTTAAAAATTCCCATCCAGAATATATGAAATAACCGCTTATATTTACTCATAATTGCCTAATAATGAGTTTTTAGAATATTGAAAATGATTAGAAAAAAAAGTTTTTTGAAAAAGATCAAAGAATTTAATAATAAAATCATATTTGTTTAATGGTTTTTTAAATTTTACTGACATAAAATATAAACCCACAGATATAAAAGAATGTGTAAGTAGGACAGAAGCGCAAAATTTGGGTGAATATTATTAATAAGTTGTTTAAAATATGTGACATTTTTATATATTTCTTGTAATTGAAAATTAATTTATCTAAAAACTGTATAATCTAAATATATTATCTTAAATCTTATTCTACAGATTATTTTAATTAATTATTGTTCAAATTTAAGGTTAACGAGTGTGTCTATACTCTAAACTATTGGTAGATGTTAGAACACAAGGGAAATTTTGAAAAATTATACTGGAAATTTACTAATCTTATTATTGTTAAAACTAATCATTTAGTAGAATTTGTTGAATAGCAACTGATAAAATTCTATTTGTTTTTTAATTTCTAAATATGTTTGGGAGATAGTGAACCATAATCGGATTTCAGAATACCCCAAACAGATTTAAGGAGTTTATGGTTTACAATCAATTACAAAACAAAAATCACAGCATTTTTCCAACGTAAAAACAAAGACTATGACGGATACTTATCTCTGCTGTGTTGAAATGTGAAGATACCTTATACGTAACACGGGTTATGGCAATTCGTTTCTTGGGAGCATGTTGAGATTAGAGATCTATATTCCAACCCATGAGTTCCCTAAAGTTGGTAATTCGTATTTGTATGGCTTAATCAAATTTAAGAAGAACATTCACATCTTTCTCTTTAAAAACCACTCAAATATTTCCATTTATCCAACATGATCCAATACTACAATCCCTAAAGTTTCCTTTTCCAATTTCCATTCTTAAAACCAAACTCTGTTAAAACTACTCATTCCTAAAGGTTCAGCAAAAAGTTTCTTAGGTGGTTTTCGATGTTTCCGAAAACCGCGTAAAAAAAAACAAAAAATTCCTAATTTAGGGTATTTTTTACCTTTCTCATGGATCATGACACGTTTTGGTAATATGCTCTATTGCATTCGGGATATAGAGTCGGGATAATGTAGGAGGCTGTTTGAAATAATTTAAAATTTGTGGGTCATAAGTGTCATCAAAATTTATAGTTTAAATTTTATAATTCAAATAAAAAAATTTAAACTAAACACGATTTGAACAAATGATATTTGCTTCAAGTCAAAAAGAAGATTAGATTAAATCAGGTCTTTTCCCATTAATTGGAATTCGAATCTGGGTACCTTGTATAATTAGTCGGCATTCTAAAAGACTGTACCATTTAGTTATTAAGGATTTACTGTTTTCCTTAGATCTTCCAACTTTTGATTGATTCTTTATAATTTGGTTTAGATTCTAAGTTTGTAAGATTAGGTATGAAATGATTGTGGTCGGTTGGCTTAGCTTTACTTTTATGATTTTGTATATTCTCAACTCAGAAAATCGTTTACATTTCGATTAGGTTTTAGGGTACAACTTTTCTTCATTCGCCAAATTTTTTTGGTATTATAGCGTCAAATAAAATTTTTTAGCAAAAAAATTAGCATTTTCAGCATCATATCTGGCATTTTTTTTAAATTCATCTTTTAGCTTCAGCTTTTTCATTGGTTTTTTCAAATTTCAAAATAAAATTTTTAAGGTGGTAGACAATATCTGACCCATGGCGTAGGGGTAAAGACGCCGCCTTTCATGTGGAAGGTCTCGGGTTCAAACCCTGGTCAGATCATATCTAATAAAAAACTATCGTAAAATTGTATAATTATATCGTAATAGCTTATATCGTAATATAAAATAAGATTTAATAATAAATATATTAATAATTCTTGTGTAAGATTATAGATGGCGCACAAAGTTAACATTTGTGCATTTATATTTCATAACCTTATACAAAAACTACAGCCGAGTAATCAACGGCTTAGTGAATATTGCGATTAAAGAAACTTAAGCCTAGTTTAAAGTAAACTTGGTGAATGCCCTATACTCCTTAAAGAAGTGGAAAGGAATAAAAAAAAAAGACAATTATTTTATACTAGCTGTTGGCCCGTCACAGAATGACGGAAGGTCAACTGAAAGAAGAAATTTTTCTCTTTTAGAACTATTTCTAATTTCATTATATACATATGCATATATTGTATATCAATACCATATTCTTAAATAAAATCGCATTATGTTAAAATACCGAATTATGTTAAAAAAAATATTTGTTTTTTTTTTAAATTGAAAACTTCTAACAAAACACATTTAATTGAATGCGTTTATTACACCTCATTTTAGACAAACATATTAATAAATAAATAATAATAATATAATAATAATAATTATTAATAGATAAGGGAACTTTTGACTTTTGAACTGAATGTGATTGTGAATGATTACATTTTAATATTCTTCCTGTCAACGCTATATGGTTTTTAAAAAGTTTAATCTGAGATTAAATTAAACAAGACTTGCCAGATTCAAAATTGAAATGAAATTAATCTACTATAAAAAAATAATGTTGTGAAACACAAAAATAATTAAACGACTTTTAAGAAACTTTCTAATTTCAATATAATTGCACTCATTCACAATAGACTTGTAAAGTTGCTGAATTTAAAAAAAAACGTCTCTCCAAGTCTTAACCCCAGCCAAAAAAAAAGTACATACTATATTTTCTATATTGATGAATTAAGAAACTCATATATGAATTAATATAAAATTAAATAATTAATCTATGCTTTCGGTTTATTTTTCTAGTACTTGTAATTTCGTCCAAAAAAAAAGTTATTTAATTTACTTGTAATTGCTTCAAATACAGTTAACTTTTTTTTTTTTAACGTTTTTTTATATTGTAATTTCGTTGTTTTTTTATTTTGTTTAAAAAATTAACAAAATTTTTTTTCAAAGTAAAAGTAAAATTCAATTAAATTCGATCAGAAAAAAAAGAGCTAGAGTTGAGGTCCTATAATTTTATTAGGAACAAAAAGAACCAAAAAAAAAAAAACAAAACCTTCACAGTTATTAGATTTGTAACTTTGAGTTTTGTAACTTCTGTGTACAAAAAAAAAAATTTCATAAAATATTTAAAAATAAAAGGTGTGCATTATGAAAGAAAATTCCTACTTATAATATTAAATCTATATGTGTATATACACAACATTTATTTTAATATTGAACTGAAGGTAAAAAAAAAAAAAAAAAAAAAAAAAAAAATTTTTTATAAAAAATTAAAGAAAATTATTATTACTAACTTGTTCAAATATTATACACCTGTTCGTAGTTTAATTTGAGTATATTACCCATGTTGACCATCATCATTTCAGTAATATATATATATATAATATGTATATGTACAAATATATAGGAATTTTTTTTTTGATTTTTGATGTTTTCATCATCTCTTAAGTCTGAAAACTTTTTTAATGAAATAAAAACTCATAAAAAAAAATTGTTTTGTTATCTTATAGATACTCTGTTTTTTTTTTTTTTTTAATATTCTATTATTGTATTCCAGTGTATATATATCTTTTATATATGAAAATTAAGTTAAATCTGTATATATGTATATGTATGAGTGCCTTATTTTTCTCAAGAAAATAAAAACAACAAAAAAAAAAAAACAAGTAATAAGAAAATAATCAGAGGAAAAAAGACTTAACTGGAAGTGAACTGAACAGCAAAATAACAATTTTAAGTTAGAAATCACCTTTATTACATGTTTTAATGGCCATTATAATATTGCTTTTATTTTTGTTTTTGTTTTTTTTTTTGGTACTTATTGAATCTTTAATATAAATTTAAAAAAACAAAAAAAAAAAACAATTTATTAACTATATAATAAAATTTTTGAAATTTTAAGAAAAAATATCATTAGTCTGTCAATATGGTTAAAAGGTGTTCGTTAGTAGTATTGATGAAAGGTGGAGTTGATATAGAATAAATAGTGATGGACTCTAGATACGTAATGCATCTGGAAATCGATAGAAAAAGTCATTGGAAAGGATTTGTGAACTGTACGGAGTCTGAGTATGCCTTTACGCAGATAATAAGCCATATGTTGAATCTCTACCCGGGTAGAGGTTCTAGAAAAAGATTATACTGTTCATATTGAATACTTTATCATTTTTATAATTTTTTTTTACGAGGGACATGAAAAGCTTCGAACGCCAGCTATGTAGCCAGTGTGCAAAACCAGAATCTATTTTGAACCAAACTTTAGGATAACATCTATAAAGACTGTACATTTCTTGGTTCCGAGGATAAGAATGTGAAAGTATTATTAGGAATAAGATTTGGGAAATTATAGGATTCTGGGATTATGGAGGACAGGGAAAATTGGGGAGGGGAATTTAGAAGAAATATGTTAATCTTTTTCTTAAATCAAGTCAAATCTTACACATATACATTATCAACACATTTGGCAAAATATAATTCCATAGACGTGATGAACACATGAGAAACGAATTGCTATAAGCTGCGTTGCGCCATCTGGTTGGTTCAAATACGTAGCGATCAGCATCTGCTGCCCTCCTAGTTTCAACATAATGCTTGTCTCTCATTAACGTTTCTTAAATTAAATTATCAGATAGTTTTTTTTTCAGCAATATCATTTCAAATTTTTCCATTTCACTTAAGTTGTAAATCAACAATACCTGGCCGTAATAATTTTTTACTGATTTTTGGATTAAAGGTACCCATGGTTAAGTAACAAGTCCCAGACATTGGTCATCAATATATAATGTGTAAACTGTAATGACTAAGTATCAATCGAAGTCTATAACATCCGAATTCTCAATATTTTTGAATTTTGATACCAGATTTTTATTAATATTCTGCATTTTATTTCAAGGGATTTTTTCAACAGAAGGATAATGTACTTGGAAAACCCACTATTTGAAGATATCTGCGGAACTGAATATATTCAATTTATTTATAAATTAGATATCTACAATGTAAAGAGTCTGGGGATATCAAAAATTTTCTCTATTTATTATGTTATGAGAGGAAATTGAAGCTTCATCACAGTTTCAATAGAATTATTGTTTTATAACTGTAAATCCTTCCTAGCTTCTCTACTCTTTTATTCATTATCACTACAATTGAACTTATGACCAAATATTTTCCTAATTTCATTTTCATTTTTGATCATTTCATAAAACAGGTCGCCATTTATACAAAAAAAGAAAAATATGAACCAAATATTAGCGTTATTACCGGGTATCAAACCAAAGGAACACAAAAAAAGGAAACAGTTAAGAGAAACTCTAGATTTTTTGTTTTTTTGTGCAAAGTTTTTAGAAATTGAACAAATATTTTGGACAACAACAGCAGCAGCTGTTCTCTAACATTTCGTCATTGAAGTAAAGTTTTCCTATTAAGAAAAATTAAAAAACAAAACTAAAAAACAGAAAAATGAGTACTAAAAAATACGAAAATGGCGTTGAAGGGAATGTTTTTTTGGTTAAATTGTTTTTTTTTTATAGTTTGAAATGATCGGAAAAGATTTTTCAAAATGTAAAACAAAGTTGATTGTTTTACTGTAGTTTTGTTTTATATTTTTTTATCCTTCCATTAAATAATATTGAATATAATCAGGGTGAGAGGCTAGTTCTGTAACTGTAGAACTGATTTCTATATCAAAAAAACTAAAGATTTTTTTTTTCGAATTAATTTCGTATATATTTAGAAAATTTTTGTTTAATCACTTTTTATTTTTACAAAATAAAAGCATATTTTGAAATAATGTGAATAAATTTTTAAACAAATATCACTTAAGTTTTATGATTAAATCACTTTAGAGTTAGTAATAGAAAGTAAATTTACTTTATTGTTGTTTGGTTTACTTTTCTTAATATAATTTTACAAAATATTTTTAAATTTGAGGCAATTAAACTTGTTAGTTTTAAAAAGTTACCGGTAGGTTTGTCATTAGGTTTAATTTAACTCAGAAATTATGTTTTGTTGTATCGTGACAATACGTAATTCTCCTCCTCTGATCTCCTGAACATCTGTAAAACCTATATTAGACAGAAAATGCAGCATAATGAATACTTTTAGGCTTGTGCTCTATTATGAAGCTGGGTTATCTTGATTAAATGCAAAACAGAGCTATTAATCATGATACCAGTATCACCTCAACACTCATTTCACTCACCCATTATCGTACAATTGGTTCAATGACTTTGTTTTACAAATATCTTGTACGAACTAACACCTGCTTTGTTTATCTAGAGTTAGAGAAATTAAACAATTAATGCCTCCACTCAAGATTTTCCAACGAGAAATAAGGTGGGCAACAGATACTCATCCCTACACAGTTAAGTTAATCAAATGGCGCAACGCCGCTTATGGAAATTCGTTTGTCATGCGCTAATTACGTCTATGGAATCATATTTTGCCAGATGTGTTCACCAAAGTTTATAATAAATATGTTTAAGATTTGACTTCATTTAAGAAGAACATTAACATATTTCTTCTAAATATCTTTCTAATTTTCCCCGTTCTCCATAATCCTATATTTTCTCAAACCTTATTCCTAATATTTCTTTCAAATCCTTATCCTCGGAACCAAGCTATAAATTTATATTATAGAACTCTTATCCTTAAGTTTAGTTCAAAAAAGGTTCTGGTTTTGCACACTACCTATAGACACCGACACCACACACAATTCTAACAGCTGGCATTCGAAGCTTTTTATGCTCCTCGTAAAAGAGAAAAAAAATCGCTGACACCGAAGCTATACTGAGCTATTGCTAGTATCACTAAATAAATTGCATATGTAATTCAAAAATTCGTTTATTTAAAAAGTAGGGAGGTACAAAAAAAGTCTAGCAGCAATTCCTACACTACATCTAGAGAATTTTGAAAAGTAAATTTTATGAAGTTAAACACAATTTTAAGAAATGATTTATTCTTTATTATTTTTTGTTAGTTTTAAGGTGCATAGGTACTTAATACTTATTTTAATTGGAATCTACTTCCTTTTAATAAATAATATCTATATATGTACGAATTTTATATTAATGTCTAGACAAGTAAGTTTATGCATATCAACTTTTTATAATGAGTATAAGATTTAATGAATAACTTCCTATATAAAATGGAATAAGAAAACTGAATAATAATGAGACTATAATGATAATAAGAAAATGATTTTATAATTTGATTTGGATATTTTTTTATTCTTCAGAATTTAACAATTTGAAGTTAACCTGGTGTGCATGAGTTAAATATGATTATTGTAATTAATGAATGATGAAGAATTTGTACACATTTCTGAAATTAAAGCAATTGACTAGTTTGTAAGAGATATGGGTTTTGGTAATGTTAAATACTCCGCTAATTTTTTTTTTAATGAGAGACAATGGAAAGCATCAAAAGTTTCCTATTGGAACTGTGCGTAGTTCGTGTAAGTAGTGTGCAGTTTTAAAGCACCAAAATCATCACCCTTTTGGAACCAAACTTTAGTGTGGGACCTGTTATACAAGTTTTAAAAGCGCAGTTTGGTTTCGAGAATTCGGATGGGGAAGCTTTTTAACATTCGGATTTCGGAAATTTATAGTTATAGTATTATGAGGAATGGGGAAAATTAAAAATGTTAAACTTAAATTTATACACATGTATATTACAAACTTGAGGAGACATATTAATAGGATACGGTTCAAAATCTAATTAACTTTTAGGGTATCTAAACTCCTTAAATCGGATAGCTTTTTTCTAAATAAGGTATATAGATAGTATCGTTGTAGATAAACTATACAAATTCTCCAACTACTGAGAAGCGGATGTCCTTATCCGTTATATATGCCTGACAAATGATTTATACAAGTATTTGTGACTAAAACAAAGTCGATAGAGTATGGCTTCAAATCCATCAAAAACGAAAGATTTAAAGCAGGACTCTAATTGGTCAAATTCAATGACCATACTTGACGAAATATTAAAAATATAATTAATTATGTTGAATTATAATTTAAATATGTTGAAGATGGCCTTGGCCCTTCCTCTTTTATGTAGACAACACACAATTTCACGAAAATAATTTGAAACCCCATGTCTAAAATTGGGAATAAGAATTATATTATATAAGATTGTGGTCCGGTAAGTGGCAAATATTTAAAAGCATTTTTAAAAATTTTAAATTGTTAGTAGTTTATCTATAAATGTAAAACTTTTTCTTATTGTCTGTATTTTGAGTCAATGGAGTATTGAAGACCAAAGGTTCTAAACATTTCATATTTGAAAGGCAAAATGAAGCAATGAAAATTTTTGATTTTTTTTATAACGGAAACAGTGAAAAATATAAAATGCATGCTCCACGCAAATTTTCTTACGTAAAAGATTTGTTAAATTTCAAGAATTTTGACAGTTGTCTACGGTCCCAGGTACCTGAAAATATAAAAAAATTCAATTTTTAAAAATTATTACTTTTAAACGAAAACAACTACACTCATTTAATGGGCATTGATTCAAGGAATTCAAAATTTTAATTATTTAAACTATGTATATGTAAAAAAAAATTTATTTTTAATTTGATTTTTAGCACATTTTCAAAATATTTTGTAAAAATGTGCCTATATAGTTCCAATCTGTCCGTCCGTCTCTTTTTACCTACGGCTAACTAAAAAATATCAGCAACGGCATATATCAGCATATATTTTCAACCTGAAAACGGTAAAGACAACTGTTTTTATAAGCTTTACAAACTTTTAAAAGCCAAATGTATAGGGTTACCTTATGGTATTAAAATTTACCATTATGTAAAACTAAATTTTTGCAGAATTTTTGCGGGGCTATTAGGACTTAAAAATTTACTGCTTTTATAAGTAAGCAGTGACTTAGTCACCAGTGTTCCAAAATTAAACTCTTTTTTTTTTAACACAATATAATTTTGAAAAGGGCTTTTCTAAAAACCCTTGGTTTTTCTCATCACTTGTTTTAGTTTTCTCTTTCTATATTTTAAAAATACTTATGATTTTGCAACATTTTATACATTTATTAAATTAAAAATTAGTTATTAATTATATTATAGCATTTAAATATTGAACTCTTTTTAATTGTGGGGGGCTGGCTTCCCAAAACTATTATAACTATTTTGATCTAAGTTCTACAATGTGAGATCAAACACCTTTTACAATTTCATTTAATAACTTGATACTCTTTAGATACTATTAAGAAAATCTGTAAATTGAGAGACATACGTACAAATCGATGGGCGTATCAGAATGAAAATAATATAAAAGTAGGTAAATATATTCACAAATAATTGCAATTGAAACTTGTGACTTACCAATTACCATTAAAAAAATATATTTCATTTATAACCTCAATTTAAAAAAAAAAAATCATTTCTGATACTCTAAAATTTAACTAACTATACCAACACTATTATTACCATTCCTATCACTATTACCGTTAAATTAACTTGAATTTATATTTTTAAACTTAAAAATAGTTTTACAATATTGTTTTGTTTGTTGTTTTTTTTTCAAATATTTTATTTAATATTTTCATAAATTAGTTTTTTTGTTTTTTTTTTGTTTTTTAATTTTAATATTTTACATTGCATCACCATCTGGTGGTTAAAATTATAAACAAAAAAAAAAAAAGAAAAAAATTAAAAATAAACCAAAAAATTATAATAATTTTCTTTTGTATATTAAATATAATAAAAAACCACTATAAAGGGCTTATTTCTTTGTATTTTACACCTGACACTCTGTTTTTATTTTTATTTTTTTTGTATATAAAATTGTACCTGGTGGGATGCTTAATGTTTTTGTTTTTTGAAAAATATAAATTTTCCAGTAAAAAAATATACATATATACATATATATTATAATATATAACATTAAAAAATATTTGAGTATTATGAAAATTTTGATGTATATACATACGTATACAGGGTGTCCGGGGCTCAAGTACGCACACTAAACTCAGTGATTGGGGGCATTAAAACAAACAAAAAATTGCACTGGGGGGGGGGGTCTATTGTGGACCCTTTTTGAGATATGAGGGATTAAAGATTTAAGGAGACTTTTCACAAAAAATCAATAACTTTTGAACCGCTTACTGTAGACAGATAAAAAATAATACATTTTGTTGAGTAAATTATCATCTTTAATTGGTAACCCCATATACCCAACAGTTACAAAGTTATGAAGGTTCAAAATGATTTAAAATGAAAAAATTATGTTTCAAACTCTATTTTCTTTTGAAGCACACTGTATTTGGGGTACTTTTTATAGTATATTTCGAGACAGCTTTTCAAGCCCTATGATTAGCACATAATAACTTTTTCTCTATCTCTAACCATATTTGATATGAAGAATAGAAAAGTGTGTTATTTTCAATCGGTTCAAACAGAAAAATTATGAAATTTTTTTTTATCTATTTATTTTTTCAATAATATTTTATAAGAAATTTTAAATCATTTTGAACCTTCATATTTTTGTAACTGTTGGGTATATGGGGATCATTATTCCTCATTACATTATATCAGAAAAATTAAAGCTGACAACTTACTCTACAAAATAGATTTTTTTTTATCTCTCTACAGTAAGCTGTTCAAAAGTTATTGATTTTTTATGAAAAGTCTCCTTAAATCTTTAATCCCTCATATCTCGAAAGGGGTCCACAATAGACCCCCCTCCACTACAATTTTTTGTTTGTTTTAATGCCCCAATCACTGAGTGCAGTGCGCGTACTTGAGTGCCGGACACCCTGTATATACAAAATTTATAATATTTATATTATTTTATTTTATGATTTTTTATTTGTTAAAAAGAGAAAGAAACATAGAGGGAGTTGATGTGACATTAAAGAAACGACTATAAAGGGAATTGACAGTTTAACAACAACTACAAAAACAACAAATGACAAGACGTTAAGAAAAATCAAACAGAAATTAAAACTTAAAATATATATGTATGTGGGTATGTAAATAAACCTATAAGAATTAAATAATATACAGAAGATGTAAATGAATAAAAATTTTAGTCCTTATTTTACAGTTATAGAAAAAAAAAAACAAAAATAAAAAAAAAATATAAAAACCAAAAAAAAATTTAATTTTTACGATTTCTATAATAATAATAATGATGATATGAATGTGTATACTTATATATAAATTGTAAAATTGCAAGCACGTGGCAACACAAAATAATCATAAAAAAAACAAAAACAACAAAATATAAAAGTGTAAGAAATTTGAGACTTTTTTTTATTTGCCGTTTGTTGTTGTTGTTATTTTTCATCTTAATATGATCTTATTTTATACCTTTTTTTTAAGTTTTTGTTTTTTTTTTGTTTTTTATGATATGTTTATTATTAGTTACTTGATGTAATTTTTCCAACCCATTTGAGAAAAACATACAACACAAATACACATGTATATATTTTTTATTATTTAATATATTAATTTTAAATTGTAAAAAAAAAAAAAAAAAATAACAAAAGAAAAATAAAAATAAAATTCACCTTTATTGTTTGCATACAGTCAGTTTATAAAGTATTAAAAAATTTTTTTTTTGGAGATAAAATTTATAGGTATGCACAAAAGTTTAAGGGTTGTCAGATGATTTTTATTCTAAAGAAAGTTTTTACGACTCAATATTTTCGATTTGTTCTAATAACTCACAGATTAAGTTCTGAAAATGTTATTAACGGATTAACAAATCAAAAATTAAAATAGAGTTGTCTAGGTAATACGAACACTACAAAGCCTATACTGATGAATCTTGTATAGTGTTGAAAAAACGAAATAATCCTTACATATTTTTAATACGTACCTGCTGTATAACTATTAGATTAATAGCCTTTCTACATATTTGAACAGCAGTGACGGGCATATTGTGTTCTTATTATAAAATAGATCTTAATGAATTCCACATACAATTTAAACATAAGATAGTAACATGCGTTATAACATTCTTTAATTGTAAGGACGTCTTAAATTATCAATAGATACAATTCTATTTATTATTTTATTGTTTAGGTAATAATTTTATATTTGTATTTTAAAGTATTTTTGTATCTGTGAGTTATATTATTCAATTGAATTATTTTGTTATTTATGGAAATTAAATCGAGAATGGTAATTTAGAATGGTAACTAAGTCGAGATTCGAAAACCATATTTTTCCAGCCGAATTTTTCTAGCGGGTAGATTCTTATCAGTGTTCTACGTAATCCGTCTGAATGTAGAAGTTGACTGGCTTATAAATTTATACTTTCTAATCCGGTCTCATGTTTCTTTGCAAAGTTTTTTATTTTTTCCACTTTGCTTTGGAACTTTTATATACGAGAGCATTAACTATATTTTTTTGAAATTTTGGAATGTTCGAATTCGTTGTAGATGGATTTGTTTGGCACACCTCCATAATTGTATGTCATATAACCAAATTGGTAACCAGAAAATTTACCAACAAAAGCCAATTAGTTTTTCTACAAATCACATTTACCTTTTTTCTTATTAATGCGTTCACTCCACCTTAACTTGGCGTATAATGAAGTATTTTGTTGTATTTTCTTAAGGTAAATCTGTATCCTTTATAGCTTAGTAGCGGAAGGATTTCAAACTAATCTATTTGTAAACGTAACATGCACAGATGTCAACGAATTTAATCTAATTTCCCATAATTTGATTAATAATAGAATTTATCATTTGCTTTCTGTCTTTTGCTTGTAGCCTCGTAAATTTTTGATTCTACCGCCATAATTGCAGAATCATCCGCTAAAGCAACTACAGTAATATTTTCTGATAGTGGTTAATCAATCACTAGTAAAAACCACGTATAAAATGGGACGTATAATGCAACCTAGGTGCACACTTACATTAATTTATCTTATAGTGGAATAATGTTAGTTTTATTTGAATAAGCTATCACACAGATATGACGGGAGTGTGTTCTAGTAACCATAGTTTATGTATTAGGCCTTCGTTACATCTTTTATCATCAGTGTGCAAATAAACCTAAAAAATTAAAGTAAGAAATATAAAAGTAAATAGTAACTGGCAACCCTTAATAAAAATTATTATCATCATTTCAAAAAAAAAAAAATAAAAATATTTAAAGAATTCTATTAAAAATATTATTTTTAAGTAAAATGAGAAACTTATTTTATTATTTCAACCACTTGTCACAATTTTCCATATTTTTATTAAAGTTAAATAATAATCAGAGTTCTGAACGAACAATTATTATTAAAATATAGGTATATGATGGGGGATGATGCGTACTTTCTTCAGAAAAATATAACAACAACAAAAAGAAAACAGATCATCATTGTCATAAATGTTATTATTGTGATTACTATTGTAAAGTAAGAAAATATAAGAAACTCCCCTAGTTCATCTTTTCAGAGTCTATATATAATTCTATAAATATATATATTTATCTACATGTATATATATATATACACGTTAACATAGATAGATGATAAAGATTTAGTGATGCTTTTAAGGATACTAGTAACGGTGGTGTATATATAGTATTAAGTTTTTAAATCTGAGAAAATCTTTAGATTTGAGTTAAGAAGACTTGCTATATGCTATAAAATATATACATTACATACATACATATTAAATTTTAGCTTAGCAGGTGATTATTTCTATTTAAATGTTCTGCTTAATTTTATTTTTTACTTTTATAAAGTGATGAGTTACAGTTGATACTATTGTCATTATTATTGTTACAGCAAATACCGTTATTTTTTTTTTTGGTTACAAAAATAATTTTTGTTTTTTTAGAAAAATTTTCTTATATGCAAATAAATTATTTATGTAAATAAACAGGGTGTTTCAGAAATAAATTTCGTGACTAAAAGTAGTTTATAGAAGGTTAAAACAAATAAAAAGATTTTCATTTGCTAAGAAAACGACAAAAGTCAGAGGTTTAGCACAGGGGTCCGAAAGGAAACCAATTTAAAAGTTTTGGAGGGATATTTATTTCGGAGCAAAACAGACGTTGCTATGATAAAAATATTGTTTTGGAACTTCATCCACAAAAAACCGGAAAATAAAGTTCCTAATGCTTTTACAATTTTTCGAAACCACCAAAAATAAAAGTCCTCATTTTTCGGGAACGAGTAGCCGATCAGTATAATTCAAAAATGTAATCACTGATTTTTTAGTAAAAGTTATTAACGCAAAAATAAACATTGGAACAGTTTAACCGCGCGATTATGGTTTGACACTTTTTGAGACTTTGACCACAGAATCGGAACTAAGTTCCCAACTGGTACGAGGACTGGAATTCTATTTCAATATTGAATCGGAGTTGTTCTGGAATGAGCTTTATATGTTGTTCAATTTACATTCGCTTTTCAGAGCAGTAATTTTTTCGTTCTCTTCAGAGAACGCAAGTACTTCTCCGACAGTTCGAATGCTTATTTCGTTATTCTCGCAATGAGGAAAGTTTGTTTTTATGGGTCTTAGGTTTCCAATTTCATTTTTAAAATTTCCACCTACCCTAGGAATAAAAACACTCTCTTAAATCTTTCACATATTCAAAATGTACATGTTATCAAGTTCATATTCTAATTGGAACGAATCAACCTCTAATAACATTTTATATCTGCTGCTCTTTCAAATTATTAAGACATGTCATCTATAATATTATACTTTAGTTGTTCCCGGGACTATACCCAAGTTATACAAAATTTATTTCTGAACTATCCATTATATAGTTACAAAAATTTATTCCCGAGACACCATATATATATATTTGTGAATGTTCAAAGATAAAAATTATCAAAAAATAAAAATTTTGAAAATTAAGAAATAGAAAATATAATTTAAAATACAAAAACCTTTTGGTACGCGCAATTTTTAAAAGTACCCGCAACAAAAAACAAGAAAATGATTACAATTTTTTTCGTAGATAGAAGACAAGTAAAATGTCAAAAACCGTTATAAAGGATAATAATCACTTTAATTTAAATGAATTTGTCTACTGCACTAAAACATATGTATTTAGATGTGAATATATTGGATCTATATACATATATTGTAATATTTACTACTGTCTTTTAAAAGCATCAATTTTCTTTGAGAATTTTTATACCCGTGCATACATATATGACATCGGGTATATTAGATTTGCTCCTCCGTTTGTAACGCATCGATCTAGACGAGCTAGATATAGTGTCAAGGGTACGTATCGGCTCAGAATCGAAAAATGAGTCGATCTAGCTATGTGTGTCTGTCCGTCCGTCCGTCCGTCCGTCTGTGTGTCAGCACGATAACTCAAAAACTAAAAGAGCTACAGTTTTGAAATTTTCACAAAATATTTTTCAATCAATTTCTAGGTTCCCTATTTTTTTTGGTTAAGATCGGACCAAAACTTCGGGTAGCTCTCGAACAGCTAACTTTTTTAACTCCAACATTTTCATATAAAAATTTGAAAATTTGCTATGCACCGTGTATTTAATATGAAATTATATGAATTTTGTTTGTTTTTGTTTTTTTGTTTACTTTTTTTTTTGAATAGATAACGAGTTAGAATTTCATATTATTTAAATGATGCGTAGTTTTTTTAAGATAAGCAAAAAAGAACACAAAGATTTTTTTTAAGTAAATGGCTCCATAAATAATTTATATATGTATATTCATATAATATGTATATGTGTAATATTTTGAATGAATCATTTTATCAATATGATTATATGATGCTTACTTTGCTTAGGTTAAATATATTCGTGAATTAAAAATTAATTACAAGAGATAGAATTGAAAAATTAGAGCTAGAGTTTTGAAATTGACACAAAACATTTTTTGGACATTTTTAAGGTTCCCTATTCTTTTTGGTTAAGACCAGACCAAGGTTTCGGGGAGCTGCCACACAACTTATTTAAACCAATATAAATTTCTTCAAAAGTAATTATTCTAGAAAGACGAAAATTACACACGGTTAGTTTTATAATGAATCAAGCACTTATATGAAGTTTCAAAATTTTACGGCTTCATTTGCGGGGGGTTGCCATACAACTTCTTTGCACCAATATGAATTTCTTGGAAACGTAGTATACTACGAGGATGAAAATTACACACTGTTAGTTATATAAAGAATCGAGCACTAATTCGGAGTTTCAAAATGTTACGACCCCATATTCGGGCAGCTCCCATACAAAGTTGTCAATTCGATAACTGTGAATCTAATGAAGCTACGAGGTTAAAATTAAAACTGGGCAGGTAAAGTAATAGGGCAAGTTAGTTGGCAAAGTCGGACATCGCTCGACCAACTTTTGGGGTGGGCTATTTTTTTTTGTTGTTTTTTTTTTTTTGTTTTTAACCAAAAATTATGGTACCTATAATGAATTAAAAATTTAATTTTTTTTTTAAGCAAAAATTATGGGATAATAAGTTAATTTTTTTTTAACTATTTTACTTTTTTATATTTTTTTTTATACCTAATAGCATTTATGATATTTAAAAATTAACTTACCCGTTATATATTATAAATAAATAACGGTTAGTGGGTAAGCACGGGTATCTAAAAGTTGACAAGGGCAACTATAATCTTCATCGTTTTTTATTAGATATGATCCGACCAGGATTTAAACCCGAGTCTTTTTATTGAAAAGCCGCCACTTTACCACTGCAGCTATCGGTCAGGTGAATTGTATCTTATTTCTACAAGTTATAAGGCGTAGTACTACATCATGTTTAAATTGTATGTGGAATTCATTTGATCAGTTATAATAATATGAATATAATAGTTCTGCCTATTCTGAAATGCACATATCTAGACAGGATTTAAGCCTATAACAGTAAACTGTTAGCACGTACAACAAAAAAAAAAACAGTTATTAGTATTATAAATCGGATTACCGAACTTAAGTTTGCAACTCGTTTTTTTTTTTTTTTTTTTTTTTTGTTATTATCCTTATGATGAGTGAGATGAGATAAAAGTGGATCTTTTGTTTCTTTCACTTTATGTTTTTGCTTTTTTTTCTTTGATTTTATTGTTTTAAAATAAGATTTGAGGGTTAAAACATGGAAAGGGTATGAGTAATTCGTAGTGGAAGAATATATATTTTAAAAGAGTTTTTGTAGGTTCATGAAAATTCTTTTTAATTTTTCTACTGGATGCTGTACCACACGTTAAGATTCTTCGCTTGCTATAATATTGGCTTGCAATTTTTTTTAATTATTTTTCACAAATTTTTTTTTAGAGTTATGAGGTGTGCATTGCAAACAAATAAAAGAACAATTTTTTTCATCAAACTTTATTTGTCTGATATTAAATTTTTTGGTGGATAAAACCATGAAATGTGTGATGGTATCTGGCATAGTCTTATTTTGTTAAGGTACGTAAGAGATTTGTTTCTTCTTTAATTTGATTGTATTATAAGGTATAGAAGAAAAATAAAAGGCTCATAGTTAGTACATTGGAGGAGAATATAGGTATAAAAGTTTATATATTCTATACATTCATACTCTTGTGAAGGTCTATAGATAAAGAAATCATTTTAGCCCTTGAATGTTTTTGATAAAGAATTAGTAGTTCGTACAAGATATTTGTCTACTTTCTATACTATTTTAATTTATTCTTTTGGTTTTTTGATGGTTTTTTTTGGAATATAAAATTTTTTAATATATGAGTTTTGAATAAATGGCATTCAAAATAAGAGAATCATATATTATTATTATTATCAGATTTTTTAATAATAAAATTTTATTAAAATAAAGGTGAAAGAAGCATAAGAATTCAATTGTTTCTTGTAAAATTAAATGATTGTGCAAGGTTTTTTTTATATGAAATTAATTTTAATAATAATTTCAACTAGAATTTTTTATTAAAATAAAGTCATATTTTTAATTAAAAATTTTTTTAAAAAATTTTTATGTAACAATTTTTTTTTTAAGTTAAAAATAAAACCTTTTCAACGCAATATGTAAGATCTATAACTTTTACGGAATCATGTTGTGCATACATGTTAATATAACGAATTCTATTATTACAATTAATTTTGGATTAATTTTCTAGGTATATTTTCTGTAGTTTAGATAATAGGAACAAAGAATCTCATTCAAAGTGTTTCAAATTGCGGAATTTTTAGTTGCGTGTATAATGTCAAATGTGTTTCAATGTAGAATTAGTTTCTTGTCCATTTACTTTTTATATCCGTATGACTATTAGTCAAAAGGGTATACTAAATTTGCCATTACATTTGTAACGCAGAGAAGTAGGGGGGGGGGGGGGGGGGGGGGGTAGATATAGACCAAAGTCTATGGATCGGATCAGAATCGAAAAATAAATCGATTGAGCTATGTGTGTCCGTAACTCAAAAAATAAAAGAGCTAGAGCACTTTTCCTCGCTTGCTTCATATATACACTTTAAACAGAGCTCCAGAGTAGGGATTCGAAACTACCAACTCCAATTCCGACTTCGCTGACTTCTTCGTTTTGACTCATAAAATTGACCTATGGAGTCGAAGTATAAGTTTAAAATAACGTTACCTTTAATCAAGGGCTGTGTAGTCGGCAATGAAATGTATCGACTTTTAATCCGACTCTGACTCTGACACTTTAATACAACTAGTTTTACAGAATATTAGTCTTATAAAACTATTTAACATAACCCATACAGTAAACCTAAAAACCTTATAAAATCTGTATAACCTATATAATAAAGAAACTAGTATATAATTGAAATACTTAAAATTGCAATTATTGAAATACTTAAATTGATTATGAATATAAAATAAAAAAGAGTATAATTAATATAAAACTGTTATAAAATGATATACTGTTATACATACGTTTAAGAAAAGAATTTCTTCAGTCAAATAAAATTCAGCTTTTTGATTAAGTACATAAGTTTAAACAAAATAATTTAAACATAGGACTCCGACTCCAACCTAATAATAATGAAACTGACTCCGACCTCGACTCCACGAGACAGACTCTATAGCCTTGCTTATATCAGATAGATTTCGTTTAGCACAGTAAACTTAAATCACTTAGAGAATCGGTAAGTTTTAAATAAAACATTATCTCAATAAAGTAGAACAGGGTGGCGCAAAACGACCGATATGGTTTTAAATTTATTGATATTTTTTATTTTTATTTCAGAATTAAGTGAAGAAAACTTGGGGAATTGGAAATGGAACAGTACACAACAGTACAGCGATGAAAAATTACGAAATATTATGGAAAATGTCCTGGAAAGAGCACGAATGTGCGAATCTTTTTAACGAATGGATATAATTTTTCATACTTAAGCTAAAAGTATTCCCGATTAATATACTGTATAACACAAAAATAATAGTAATAATAATAATAATAATAATAATTAACCATTAAATAAAAAAGTTATTAAACATTCAAACCATATCGGTCGTTTTGCGCCACCCTGTATAAATAAATTAATAATAAGGTTTTTTACCACTAACATATTTAATATTCAATTAGAATACTGAATTTTTTAAATAATTGATATTCTTAAAATCTTTATTTTTATTTATATATTAAATTTTTTTAATCATATGTTTAAAATGATACAATTCAACCCGAAATATATTACTCTTGGGTTCCTAGGTTATATACTGAGGTTATAATAAATAATTGGAGTCAGAGTCGGCTTATTTCCTATTCGACTCCGACAATATTTTTGCTATAATTAAGGAGAATTCTACATGACTCAACGACTCCGATTCCACCATCCTGCATTAAGAAATTGAAAATAATAAATGTTTTTCAGGGTTGCCAATAGATGATGATATTAAAATAAAACAATATATAACTATAGTTTTTTTTTTATCAAAGCGGTAAAATTAAAAAGTGTAAGTGTATTAATTCTGTATTTTATTCTTTACAATTACAATCTTTTTATAATAATTATTATTAAATTTTATTAAATAATTTAATTTTTTTATGATTAGAAGCACTGAAAACGCCATTTGAAAATTAATTTTTTAAATTAAATATATATATTTAAATTTGAAATTTCATTTCATTGTTTTTTCTACTATTATTTACTAAACAATTTCTAGAAATTTTGCATAATTTTATATATGTATATATATATAATATTTATTTTTTATATATATATATAAATATAGTTTTTTAACTAAATTAAATTAATTCCTAGTAGAATTAATTTAAGTTTTTTAATATTGAAAAAAATTAACTATGATTATTAAGGGAATCAGTAGTTTCATGGTGGGAAAACATTAAGGATATTAAAATAAATACATATATACATATGTACGTATTTATATTATATATAAATAAATTTCCAACTTAAAAAAAAAAACAAAAAAAAAAAATGAAAAAAAAAACAATTACTAGTAATAAAAAAAGTGTTTCTAAAAGTTTTTATACATTTTTTAATTGAAAATTCAAGAATTAACTGCCATTTGAAATGCAAGACTAATTATTAATTGATTCTTTTTTTTTTTGTTATTATTTCATTCATTTTAATTTCATTATTATCGTGTTAAATGATCGTATGAAATACAAAATAATAAAAAATTAAATAAAAAAAAAAAAAAAAAATATGTAAAAGTTAAAGAAAATAAAAATGTTAGTAGAAAAGTAGTTAATAAAAAAAAATTAATAAATTATTATAAATTTTATTATATATATATGTGTGTAAATAATTAGATTCAAATCAGTTAAATTGTCTGATAAAAATGAATTAAAAAAAAAGGTATTTGCTGAAAATTAGTTTTTTTAATGGTATTGAAGTTAAAAATTTTCGTTTAGAATGAAATCAAAAAATTAAATCATACGATATCGTTATTTGCTCTTGCTGGTGTTTAATAATTTTTACAAGAAACTTTTGGAAAAATGGAAAAATTGATACAAGGAATTTACTTTTTTCTGCAAAGGAGTTTCACTTTTATTTTTAAACGGCAAGGCCTGTTGTATTAAAGGACTGTGACAATGATTTAAGTGAAAAAATGGGCTTAAATTTAAACATGAACTTCCAAAACCAAAGCTATGGTGGAACTTGTAATTTTTGTTTGTAAAATTAAGAATTTTGAGTTGATTTTCAGTATTATGCATTCAACGTATAGTTTATTTGCTATAACAACCTTTTAATACAACAAGCAATGCCGTTTTAAAATAAAACTACTTTGGTAAAAAAAAATACAAGTGCCATTTAGAAATCAAAATTATTTTAAACAAAAAAGGATTAACATATAGCCATATATAATTATTGTTGAAAATACTAGGAGGAAAATCTAATTCTTTATTTCAACAAAGATTGAAATTTTAGCGAAATAGCGAAATTTGAACTAGTATCATACTTATCCAGGTATTGCATCACTTTTCAAATATGTCATCTTTTGAAAATTACAGAAAAGTTTTTGTGATAGCAAGGCCCCCATCTGGGAATTAGGAACAAATACAACTTCTACTATTTCTACAGTTTATTTCAAACAGCCATAAACATTTGCTATCTTATGCTGGCTTAGGTATGATTATGTCGAGTTGCCCAATTATAAAAGGTCAATTGAACATATTAAAAAATTGACAAAAGCTTATATTTTAGAAATTTATTTTATATTAAACTGCAGCTACACTGTCGTTTGTATTAAAATGTAACTACTCTACAGACACTAACTATTTAAATATGCTTTAAAAATATTTTTCAAACAGCATTAAATTTAATTGTGTGCAAATCCTCAGTATGTACAGATTAACCTATCTTTAGAATAAAATTTAGCTTTGATTTATTTAAAATAAGTATCTTAGAGTAAGACCAATTAATTATATACAACTATTATTTAATAGACTTCTTCTTTAATTTTTTTTTGTTTTGGATTATTACTACATGGCAACATTAAGTTTTGTTTCAATGTTGTAAATGTTTATAATGTTTTGATGTAAAGATAACAAGATAGCTGTTAAGCATGTTTAGAATGAGAGAGAGATAAATTGATAAAGGTGTCGAAATTAAAATGCCTTAGGTAGAAAAAAAAAAAAAACTAATTATTAAATATAATTTTGTTTTCGTTACTTCATTATCTGCTGCAAATGATTTCATTGAACAAAATGTTATTGGATCTTGTCACAAAATATCTTAAAACTTTTTTTTATAATATTTTTATTATTATTTATTACAATAAATTTTAAATTATAGATAAAATTTTATAATCTTTGAGATGAGATTTTTCGAATTTACTAAATGATCTAAACAGGTTCATTATATTATAAAATTGTACTAAAATATATCTTTAGAGATAGGTATTCAGTTTTTGGTTTTATTAATTGTTAAATTGGGTGCACAGGTGAATTAAATTCATGGATAAATTTTTATAAACAGCATATGAAAGAATTTCTATCTATTTTGAGTTAGAATCCACTAGTTTAAGTCTCAGAAGCTTTTGGTTCCCCTGATTTGTCTTCCTTTCTTAATTTCATATTCGAAATGTGGGCAAATGATACAAGAGGTAGCCTCAAGATATTTTTAGGATATAAAAATCTTCATATATAGGATTTTTAAGGTCCGGTATAATAAAAATAGGAACCCTGTATATTTATAAACCAAATAATACATCAACCGAAGAAAGCTTGTGCGGGAAGACCCATTTATCGGGAAATCAATTTCAAGCCCAGCTCGTACAGCCTTAAAACGGATTTTGGAAAAGTTGCTTTGTTTGGACGCAACCGTGTAAAGAAAACATTCACCAGGGCAATTCACTATTACAACAGTCAAAAAATGTGACCGTCAAAATATGAAACCGTCAACAGTAAAAAACGAAATCATAAATAATTACAACAACCTTGTATAAATTTAAAATATTTCAAAGATTTGTATAGTAATTTTGTAACAAACGTCTAAGAGTTCTTACGGAAAATTATAAAAGTTAGTTCCGAGAAAATTAATTTAGAAACTTCTTAAGGGCTACATAGCTTAAAATAAAGTACAAGAGATTAAAAGAACGAAAGCCCGTACATATTTAAAATTACAGTTACATAAGATCGTTCAATTGATACCGCATAACTAATTTAATGACAAGTGTTTCAGTCTAATTTTTCACTATTTACCTCGAGCATTTAAAATCAGAAATATCCGCATCGAAAGACGCATCATTCGTCAGTTTTACTACACGAGGATTTACATTTATCTAAGATCATTTGATTGATACCGCATAACTAATGTATGTAATGACTAATTTTTCAGTTTAATTTTTAACTATTTGCCTTAGTCGCATCATTCGTCAGTTTTTCTACGCAAGGATTTACAGTTACTTTAGATCATTTGATTATTACTGTTAAATGAATAACCACTTCTGGACCACTTAAAATTCAGAATATCCGCATTGATCGCAGCATCATTGCTCGATTTTTCCAATCCAAGGATTTACAGTTACATAAGATAATTTGATTATTACTGTTAAACTAATGACTCATTTTTCAACTTAATTTCAAGCTATTTTACTTGACTTGAACACTTAAAATTCGAAGTATCCGCATCGATCGCAACATCATTGGTCAATTTTCCCATTCGAGGATTTACATTACACATAATTTTTTCATTAAATAAGATCATTCGATTGTAACTTACAGTCATCCAATCTATTAAAAACTCATTTTAAATTTTTCATTTCAATCCAATCTTTTTCTTAATTTTAATAAATATTGTAAAATTTTTTTTAATTTTCTTAAAGATTTTTTAATTATTTCGAATGTTCCACAAACTTCTAAAGAATTTTAAAATACATTTCCAAATAAAAACCTACAAAAAAAAAAAAAAAAAAAAAATTATTTGGGACGTTTCTTGATTATTTAACAATGGCGTATATTAAAAAAAAAATCTTATATTTTTATGTACTCAATTCTAAATTCTATATATAGTATGTACATACTAATATATGCATAAATTAAGGGACTCGTATATTAAGTAAGGAAAAAAGAAATAATAATTATTATGAAAATGCAACAATGTTTGAATATTCATAATTTTTTTTCTACTGTACAACTAAAGAATAATTTATTTCAATAAAAAAACGTAAGAAAAAAACTTAAAAAAAACGTTACAAAACTAAACAAAATGGCAAATATGAGAGCAAGAAATAAAAAAAAAAAACAGTACATTTTTTGTAGTTCCATTTTGCCATTCTATAGAGGTGTAATTTATTTAATTTTGCTTTTTTGTTGGTTGTGTCACCATCAGTATAGAAGAGCTCCATCTTGAATCTGAAATACGAAAAAAAAACCAAAAAAATAAAATAATTCCTGTAGTTTCAAACTACTTCTGTTTTACAATTTCTTTTTTTTTTTTTTTTTTTTCATTCTTTCCATATTTTGTGTTATAATTTTTTCATTCATTTATATTATTATTATATTGAAGAATTTGCATTCTATAAGTATGTATACTAAGGAAATGTGTAGATTTCGCTTACTGCAGTTATTCACGTGCTAAAAATGCATATTTATATGCAAGATGAAAAAAAAAAAATATTTTAAAATTTTATCGAAGTACCAGATATTATGTATATTTTTTTTTTTAATATTAAGATCAGGGACGTATCATGTAAAAAACATTTTGCAAGGAATGTGACAGCACTGAAATTGAAAAGTCAACAATTTACAGTTGACGTGAGACGTATCATGTAAAAAACATTTTGCGAGGAATGTGACAGCACTGAAATTGAATAGTCAAAAATTTACAGTTAATTTGTAATTTCTTTGAAATGCATTCCAATCGAGACAGAATGAAGGGGAACAGTGGAAATAGTGGTACCTCTCTGGATCTAATCAGCACTTGAAACTTCAAATTGCAATAGTTTTCTGTCCTGTTTTCATTATGTTCTTGAAATTTGAGATGATATAAGTGTGTGTTCAGATAGTTATCACAAGCCTGCATGAGGCCTATCTAGCATATTTTCGAAATTATTAAGGTAGAAACTTGATATTTGGTACAATCAGGATTTTCAGGTTTAGGGTATTACTAAGTCGGTTACATTGACTTATTGTTATTTCAGTACTATTTGTATTTATAGCTTTACAGTAGATCTAATTAAAAGAAGACTTTCTCTACAACAATTTTTTTAGACCAAAGTTTCTGTAAAGTCTATCGTGTAAACATTTTTGTTAGAGAAATTTTTTGTCGGTAAAAAGCATTACGAGCTTTAATTACTCATGGGTGTTTTTTTCCCCTTATTATTTATTACCTTATATATAAGTATAAAATATGGCTCCCACATAGTCTCTTCAATTATTTTGCACCATTTTTTATTTTTGACTATGATTTTTCAAACATGTCACATTCTCTTTGGCCCAGGTGGTTTTTGGCCTGTTTAAATTTTTTCTGACCTGGGGCTTCCATTCTAGCACTTGTCGTACCAGTGATGTTTTTGAACGCTTCCAAATTTTCCTTATAAGGATCCATATCGGCTCTTACCTCGTTATTTCACCAAGATTTCCGTGCATTATTCGTGTTGACCAGTATATGCGACATATTATTATATACAAAAGAAATTTTGTACATTATTTTTTGATACAAGTCATGTCTCACTTTTATACAGGAAAACCAATTTAACTCTCGTCGAAGATTCTAATTTTAATTCCGCATATTATATGTGTTGCCTTCCATGTTGATCACAGCCTTCGGAATTCACTCCTGGTTTTTACTTTTCTGTGTTCTACGTCTTTACTTGTTCCACAATATGTTCGTGAATTTGGGTATTGTGCACAAATATTGATGTCCTTACTGTTGATTCTCATTGCCAAGTCATTCTTTTGCGAACTGATAAAAAGCAGCAGTGATAAGGGACCTCGTTATCTAACTCTAACTGGGATTTTGATTGGAGTTCTTATCTTAGCATTATGCGATACAACTATTTTTGCGTTTCCGTATATAGTACTTTAATCATAATTTTGTGGGAGTTCGATGTCTCTTAAGTGGAGTCAAATTTGCACTGTGTTTAATAGTGTCAAAAGTGCGCTCATAGTCTATGAATTTTGCACATAATGCTCAGTTCTACTGATTGGTCGACTATTACACTCGCGTGTTCGTGTACTTATTGGGTATTGTTTTTGGATTTTTTAATTAAATATTATTAGAGACCTAAACTCATGTAACACACCCTTTAACATTTTCGAAACATCAACACTGATTACATTATTACATTCATTTCTAACATCAGGGCAAAAATTATACACTATTAAATATATAAAAAAAAAAAAGTCGAATCACAAAGTTGCAAAGAAAATTTTTAGAAATAAAAAAAAATATATATATATAATATATATTCAAAAGAGGAGCTTGAAAATGAAAAAAAAAAAAATACATATTTATATAAGTATAGAGGTAAATTATTCCACCTTTTTTACCATATGGTAATCAAAAGGGTACACAAAAAAAAATATAAAATACAAAACGTAGAAAATATACTAAAAATTGTGAAAAAAAAACTATAGGTACTTCAGTTTTTACATTTAGTTTGCAAAATGAAATGAATTTTAAACTCCGCCTTTGCATAATAATGTATATATATTTTATGTATATATATATATAATTTTTATAAATTTTTTTTTTTTCAGAATTTTAATAAAATTTTTTTCTCTTAATAAAAATATAAAAAAAAAAAAAAAAAAAATTGAAATATAAAAAGGAACACAGCAAAATTAAAAATGAAGGGGTTTTTTGTTATACGGTTCCGATCTACATAAAAAACATTCATTCATCGTATACTTGAAATATAGTTTGCTGCTGTTCTGTTCTACTTCATTTTTTTTTTATATTTTAAATTTAATTCAATTTTTTTTTTCTATATATAATTTTTTTATGGAATTGTATATAAAATTGTATATATATATATATATATATATATATATATATATATACTATATAGTACTTCTGGTTTATATCTCAAGTACATTTCATATTTTTTAATATTAATATATAATGGCTTTGAAAAAAAAACTTAAAAGAAAAACTCAATTGAATTCATTTTTGAATTATGCAGTAGCGTTAATTTTAAATTCATAATTTTCTGTTCCTTAAAAAAAAAAAAAAAAAAAATTATAATTAAAAAAAAAATAGAATTTCTATATGTATTTTAAAACAAATATTAATTTGTGTTATACAAAAAAATTTAATTAATAATTAAGTTGCACAAAAAAAACCAAGAGAATATAATGCATTGCTTCTTTTTAAAATTAAAAAAAAAAATTTAATTAATTTATCGTTCTATACAAAGTATAAATATGTATATTCATTCTATTTTATTTTTCTAATTAATAGCTCGTGTTTATCTTTAAGCATTTTGTTATTTTTATAAGCTTCTTCCCTGTCCTTAGGAAATTTCTATTTAAGTCTTATCTCCTCATGATATTCGCCTCATTAATCTTACTAAATGGGCATTTGTTTCGATAAAAAAACTTCAAAATACTTTAAATGCTTTCAATTATTTAAGGAATTTGTAAGAAATTTTAATTTCCAAAAAAGTGCAATTGAGAATTACTTGGAAATAGTGAATTTTCCAAGTTTGAATTACTTTATAACTGCAGAAAATAGTTTTAGAGGAATTACCGTTATTTTTTTATTTAAAGAAACACTTTTTCGCTGACTAAGACTAAAAGCTAAGACAAGTAATAATCTTCGACCCAGAATATCAAATCTACTGCCAATGTTAGACTCCTACTACTCACACAAACAAATCTCCAGCTGTGGAATGAGCACATTTTTGATATAGCTAAGAATGCTGAAACATATTTCTCTGCTAAGAATCTGCAATATCTATAAAGAGTATATTCCACCTAAGATGTAGTATTACTTTCACATTTGGGCTAGTGCATTGAAAATTTCTTTGAGTTATCTTGACAAAGTTCAAAATCGCATCTAATATCTCACGACTAATAGGTGACCCTGCCGAGAAAGTAACACTTAAGTCATTTAATTATCGGCGAAATATTGGAGCGATTCTCTGTTTTATAGATATCTTGTAGATAAAGATATTTGCTCTGTTGAACTAAAGTCATTAATTTCTCCTTTAACAATTCCAACGAAACACCAGAGAAGCAGCAAGTGTACATATCTACACTGTGGAAATTTCAAGATAGTTTTTGCTCATTTGTTGTGTAGTGTGCTAAGATGTGAAACATACTTGAATCAAATGTGTTTCCTTTTGCTAATAACGTTCCATACTACACCTTCCAAAAATTCGAAACATATTTTTTCAGCCTCATTTCCAATTTACCACCACTTAATACCACCATTCAATATCCTATTTTTCTCCCCTTTCAAACATTTATTTATACAGAAATCCGTTCCTAATCTGATTATTCAGCTATAGACATTGTAACCCATTAAAATTAGATCTAAAGGAAGTTTAATTTTAGAAATTATCGATTTTAAGGTTAGAGTATTTTAACCCGTTATTGAAAATACATATTTTTTTTTACATGTCAACTGTTCATCTGTTATATCCAAACAAGTCTATACCATAGATAGATGCTGGAATCTTAAATAGGAGGGAAGTTACTTGACATATTTTATTCTTTTGCTGACTCCTTCTTACGATGCCCAGCCATCTTTTAGATGTCGGCGTGTTAATTTTATTTTAAGATGGCATATTCCTGTGGTTGTATGAACTAAGTTTACAGTTGTGCGAAAATCAGTCCCTTTCTTAATATGTCTTAGTTATGTTAGTTGCATTCTACATGCTGCACAACGTGCTTCTATTCTATCTTCAACAATAAGTTGTATTAATTCATATTTTGTTCCTCACATTATATGGCCAAAATAGACTACTTTTTGTTTTTTAATTATTAAAAGTAATTCTCTTTCTTCATGCTGCCTCTGTCCAACTTCCAAATTGGATAAGTGATCTGTCCAAGATATCTTTAAAAGACGCGTCTCCATGTTCACATCCCTAACGCTTCGAATTTGATTTTCATAGCTACTGGGAGTCTCCGGACTTCTACACCATATAATAAAACTGATCGCACGAAACATTTATGGAAATTGTAATCTTAAGTTAATGTTGACATCACATTTTGCAGACTGAAACTCTAAAAGGAATGGATTTACATTTACAAAAACAAAAATTCTACAACTACAACCTTAGGAGTTTCGATAATCTACCAAATATACAAACAATAGGAATTTCTTCCTGCCTACTTTTATTCTAATTTGAGGTTAGCATCTTTAAACCCATAAGCACCATAGTTTAAATTCAATTTTTCCCATGCACAAAACCAAAAAAAGAGGTATGTATATACTTTTAAAAATTAAAATTCAAAAATATTACGATCAAAGAATCAATAATAATTTCAAAATTTACATTGATGAGAAAAAGTTTATTCAACTTTTTATTAAAAAAAATGTTGTCTAAACATTTAATTATAATGTATCTTTTTTTATATATTTATATTTAAATCCGCCTATTTTTTTTTTTTTTTTTTTAATTCATACTATTTTATTTTTATAATTTCCCTAAATGATTTCCAATTTAAATTTTTATTTAAAAAAAAAACAGTTCTTTTAATCAAAACCCAATCAAACTAAATAATAAAAAACCTATCAAACTTCGAAAAATAAATTCAAACAGTTGCAAACAGTTGAAAAGAGCGTGCGAATATTGTAAGAAAAGAACCTTTTCGATAAATTAGTATATATATATATATATATATTATATATGTACGTACAAGATAGATCGTAATTTAAGTATTAAAATTAAATTATAGATTAAAAATATAATAAAATAAAATAAAAAAATAAAACATAACCTCAATAATTTATTGAAAAATAAAAAAAAAAAAAAAAAATATGAACAAATTAAAACCAATCAATCAATCAAGTAATAACAGGACCGGTTCCAATTTTGATTTGTATTTTCTTGTATTTTGCAGAATTTTCATTTTTTTTATGGTAGTTGTCTTGTAGTTTTTGGGTGTATCCACCATTATTTATAGATTTCAAATGAAATATTGATTGTATATTATAAAAGTTAAGTTGAATAAATTATGTATATTATATATTTATTTTTATACCCGTATGACTAACTATATAGTCCAAGGGTATAATAAATTTGCCATTACGTTTGTGACGCAGAGAAGGAGGGGGGGTAGATATAGACTCAAGTGTATGAGTCTGTCCGTCTGTCCGTCTGTCCGTCCATCCGTCCGTCCGTCATCACGATAACTCAAAAAGTAAAGGAGCTAGGATTATGAAATTTTCACAAATTAGTTTTTATGCAAAAAACGGAATCGAGTTTTAAATTCAGCCATTTTGGTCCACGGGTTCAAGTACCTGCCATACAACTTCTAATTTTATATGAGCATTACTCTATACCTATGGAAGCTGCGTGTCTGAAATTTTGCCAAAAGAAGTTTAGTATAATGGCCAAAGTTACTGCAAAATTTGGTTGGTCTACTGCAGAGGGTTCGAGTAGCTGCCATACAACTCCTTCTTTTATATGAGCTTTACACAACACCTGATGAAGCTGGGTGTCTGAAATTTTGCAAAAAATAGTTTAGTGTAATGGCCAAAGTTACTGCAAAATTTAATTGGTCTGCTGCTGAGGGATCGAGTAGCTGCCATACAACTCCTTCTTTTATATGAGGATTACACTACACCAAATGAAGCTGGGTGTCTGAAATTTTGCCAAAAATAGTTTAGTGTAATGGCCAAAGTTACTGCAAAATTTGGTTGGTCTACTGCAAAGGGTTCGAGTATCTGCCATACAACTCCTTCTTTTATATGAGCATTACTCTACACCTAATAAAGCTGAATGTTTGAAATTTTGCCAAAAGTAATTAACCGGATGATATGATGTATATGTTACGGTCATACGGGTATCCCAGAGTTGACACAGTCTACTCTACTACACTCTTCCTCGTTTTTTTTAATTTTAAATGTTAAACGTTTTAATTTTTAAAAATTAACTTTACATATGTTTAAAACCTGGGAAAAAAAATTTCTAATTAAATATTGATTTTATGTTCCAGATTTAATAAATTAAATACATATATTTTTGCATATATATTTTATAATTAAATACATATATTTTAATAATTTCAACACAATAATATTTTTTAAAAAAAAAATAAGTTATTACTTTTAGAATGCAAAGTAATATTTCTTACTTATCAGGTTCTTATACGAAGATTTATTTGATTAAAACTAGATTTTAAGTTTTTAACTCAATATTTTATATTAAGTTGAGAATATATTTTTGGCTTCAACTGTATTTTTTTTGATAAGTAATTTAGGTATAAGTAGATTAAATAATTCTTTACATTTACATTTATTTTGCGTAATGATCTTCGTTTGTGACCATGTTTTGCTCATTTCCGTTATTTTTCGCTCTATTGGGCTGCGCCATATATTTTTAACTTTTCCAAGATTTCTCTTTCTTTAAGGGTTCCATTCTAATGCCTGTCTTGCTATGCAATTTGGAGGTCTTCTAAGAAAATGACCTTCCCATTTGTACTCTCTTTTCGATATTTCTATTGGTTTTCAATCCAAAGATCTTAGAAGACGAATACCTGTAGTTGCTATGTTTCTTTTTTTTTTAACCCAAGTTTCACAATCATATTAAAGGCCGGAACTTTTGCATGCATGTTTAGATTTGGTTTTTATTCGATTTGCGATGATCTCTATATCTCCCGCATTTTTCCAAATGTCACTATAGCTTTCGTCAACTTGTTATACATTTTTTTTTGTGTCACCTTTTTTATGGTAATAATACCCCCTAAGTAATTGAATTTATCTACATCTTAAATTAATGTATTTTCCATTTCCATTTCTGCAAAATCGTTCCTTTCATTGTTTTGTCAATATTTATTTCTAAGCCAACTTCGACTGCACAAAATGCTAATCTATTAATTCTCATTTCCATCTATAATGTCATGTGTTTGAGCAATTGTAGGGTAATGTCATCGGAAAAATCCAAATGTTTCAGCTTTTCTTTGAGGTGTCAATTTATAACTCCAGATGGACTACTATTAGTTTTTCTAATGACTTCTTCAATCGTTATGTTGAACAGTAGAGGAGATTGTGGGAAAACTTGTCTTACTCCATTCTTAATTCTTAAAGAAACTATTTTTATCATATCATAAGTCGCAAAAGTATTTTGAAGACTTTCCATTATGTTTTAAAGTTCAATGTGGATCTAAGTTCACTTATTACAGTTGCTTTTGTTTTTTAATATTTAATTTTCTATTCTTCCTTACAATTCGGCTCATGTACTAGTTCTGGAGCTTGTTCCATTATTTAGGGCGTGAGATTTTTGTTGTAAGTAAAAATCGCAGACTACCAGGAGTTTAAGTTTTCTAGATGCCCTTTGAAGAATTTCACCTTTCTAAGAAAAAAAACGATCGATCCGAGAAGTGCATTTAATTTTCAACTGACCAAATCAACTTCCTTTAACCGATCCTGTCTATCAATCAAAATTAATAATTTAGATTTTCATTTTTTAATTTTATCAAAAGTTACTGATTGGATGATACCTATACTCTTAAATTCTTTGATTCCTATTCTTTCTCTTATTTCTTTTTAATATAATAAATATTTTATTATTAAATATTATATATATTATATTTTATATATATATATACATATACCTAATATATATATCGATTTTTATTATTAGTATTTCATATAATATTTGGATTTTTATTTTTGTTTTTTCTTTTCCAATTTAAAAACTAAAAATCAAACTAATTCTTTTAATTTTACCTTTTAATACGTGCCAGGTGAATTAATGTGCAATTTTGTTTTTCTCCATCTTTTTTTTTTTTTTTAATTTCTTTTTCTTTTTTTTTTTTTTTTAGTTATATTTATGTAAACTTTTGATTGTACATTATAATATTCCAATAAATAAGCCGCAAGCGTATACTTTTGCAAAGGTTGAATTAAATATATCGAATTGATTCAATCGATTATAATCGAAAAACACAGATATATAAAAGACATAGTACATATATGTAAAAAAAATAAATGTACATAATATTATGATCTCGTCATTTCAGTCTGTTGAGTGATGGAAGGAGAAACAAATTGAGAAAAAAAAAAAAAAAAAAATAATAAAATTTTCTATATGTTACCATAAGGCATCAATTCCATAAAGTTACATATATAAGATGAAATGAAATTAAAGTAAAAATCCCTAAATATAACCTATAATTTAGGCTTAACTCAAATTTTGGTTTTGTTGTTTTCATTCCTGCCAAATAACAATTTATGAATAACTAAATTTACATAGTTTTCTATATCTTATGAAAACATCTTTAGAATTCTTTAATTAAATATTTACACATTTTGTAAAAAAGAAATGGGTGTTATCCAAACATTTTTTAATTCAAATAAGAACTAATTCACAGGTTAGTTGCCTTGAAATTTTAAAATGCCATTTTGATAGGTATTTGGGTTGATATTATTTCAATCTTGTGGGCTTTCCAATACAGGTTAAAAATTTTGCAGCAAAGTTCTTTTCCATTCGGTACTATCTATCAAGGTTATGTCCTCAGCCTTTCAAGAGTATCAAAACATTTGTTTCAGGATCTATTTTTGGGATTCGAAGCATCAAATTTTCAACTTTGACAATATATTCTACAATCCGTATTTATTGAAAGTCCTATAATTTTTAAAAGTTGTCACATTAATTAATGATTTACAAATGTGTAATAACACAAGAATATTAATATTTGGTAATTTTATTCCAGAGAATCTTTAAATAACTGCATTGATACCTTGTAGTCAGTTCAGAGTGCACAAAAAGTAAAACATAACCTGATTTCAAAAATTAATAGGATAATTACAAAACTTGAAGTCAAGAAGCAATAGAAGGTAATAAAAACAAACTTAGTAACGTTTAATATAATAGTTTATAAAATATTGGGGATTTACAGTTATTTTATTATTTGGAAAAATTCTCGAAACATAAATGTCTTCAAGAATATAGGAATAAATGAATGGCATTATTACATAGGAGAAGTAAAACTCTTTCAGCTTGAAGGAAGAAGAAGTGGTTCGTGATTTTTATAGGTACACTTCTACTTTAAGATAAAGTTTAGTCACTATCGATGGTTTAAATAATATTAACTTCCTTCTTTGTTGCATTATATTTCGTTATAAAAAAAACCCTTTTTTAAGAAAGGAATGTCATGCAGCATTTAGTTATAACAATCAGCTGTAAGAACCATAAAGTAAATTTGGAAAAGGAATTGGATTTAATATATACTATTGAAAGCAATTCTTAGGCAAGTATATTTACACAGTAAGAAGTGTCAGCAATAAGATGTAAGAGAGTTTGAAGCATTTTAGAATGAGGGAAGGTACATTATCGCAGATCCATTATAATGTTAATTATACAAAACAAGTATTTATTGACAGTACTGAGACATGTAGAGCTTAGGTTAACTTCAAGTGCAAAGACAAATTAAGATATTTAGTAAATCTAAATAGATACACAACAAATATTAACAATTTTTTGATGCAAGAAGAATGAAGTACGTTCATCGTATTTTTTGGAAAGTATATATATAAATTATCAACTTTGGGAACACATTACATGGTAACTGATTCCATAATAGCGAGGTATGCATAACAAACGAATTTCCATAAGTCGTTTTTCGCCATCTTATTAATATAACATTATAGGGATGAGTATCTGTATATGTGAGAGCAGGCATTAATTTTTTAATTTTATTGGAACATACAAGGTACCTATAAAACAGTGTTATTGACCAGACTCCAATGCCAGTGAGCGTTGAAGTAACACTGGGATTATTTATAAGACGAATAGCTCTATTGCACTTTATCGAGATATCGCAGCCCGGTTTGGGAGCTCCAGTTCAAGTATGTGCATTATATTCCATTTTTGGCCTAATGTAAATTTTTTAGATTTTTAGAAGATTAGGTGTAGGAAAGTAAGTTTTACAGCGAAACAAGGAACCTAAAAATTTAGTTGCATCTTTTGTTATTCCAGTTTTAGTAATTTATTTGACCAGGTAAATTTTTGACTTAGCCAAAATGTTAAGGTCTGTAGTGTGCTGCAAAGGTAAGTTTTTGATTTAACCAGAATGTTAAGGTCTGTTGTGTGCTGCAAAGATACGCCCCGAAATGTAAAATTTCAACTGTAATCACCCTACCCAGTATTCCAGTTCCTATAACAAAATATTTTTTTTGGTAGGTATATATATATGTTGAAAATATTATATGATTAGAATATTTTTCATCAATTTCAACGTCATCCAAAAAAAAAACAACAATCAACCATATATTATCTGTCTCTTTTACACTATATTATTTTGTACCTGTATCTATATTTTCTGTTTTTAATATTACCTTAAAAATAAAAATGTTGTTGTTGAACTTTAGTACTTTTGCAAAAAAAAAAAAAAAAACAAAAATTCACCTTTATTTTTCCACAATTTTGTTTTTGTTATTTTGTTATTTTTATACCTTTTAATCTTTGAATTAAATCAAAAGATTACGTGACAAGAATAACTGAATTGAATAATAATATTTTTACTAATATTTTATGAAAATAATACATGTTTATGTTATATATATATATTTTGTATGTACTTATTTATATGTATATACATATATATAATGTGTGTATCATCGCATATATATTAGATAAATGATATGCGGTTATGACGGTTGCAAAATTGGTTTCGATTGACTTGATCGATTTTTCATCAAGATTTTTTTGTTTTCCTGAATCATTTTTTATTTCTTGAATATTTGAAATTTTATGTTGTTGTTGTTGTTTTTCTTTTTTTTGTTTTTCTTTACTTGTAATAATTTTTTTTTTATTGTTGTTGTTTTTTTTTTAATTTTTTCGCCTCAATCAATAAAAAAGTACAAGTTTTTAACCTTAAAAAAATTTTAATACTAACTTTTAGTATATAGTTTATTTTATAATATCTATAGATAGGTATGTACTTGTTTTTTTTTTGAAAATTTTTTTAATAATTTCAATTTTCCCTTGATTTTCAAGTAATTTAATTTTATTATATGTGTGTTTGTGTGTGTGTATGTGTGTAAAGGATACTGGAAAGTGGAAACTAATAAAAAAAAAAAAACTCAATTGATTTTTTGATAAAAATCAGTTAAAAAATAATCATTAGTTGCTGTTATTTTTTTTTTTAATTTTATTATTAAAATGAAAAAATTATTGCAACATCGGAAGCTGTAAGATATTTTTCATTTTACTGATTGTTTTTTTATTTTTATTTTGTTTTTTTTTTTTTTTTTTTTTTTTTTTATACTTGTAATATGCATAGTTGATTATTTTAATAAAATATATTTTAAATTTATATATATATCTATAATATGTATATTAAAACTATAATAAATTGATTAGTTTAAGGCATATATCTTTAGATTTATTTTTATTGAAGCATTTGTCGTTTTAGTTGTGCTTCTACATGAATTTTACATTTGAGTTAAAGTTGTATTTACAAGAAAGTTGAAATATTTCAAGTTGAAATATTTCAAGTTGAAATATTTCAAGTTGAAATATTTCAAAAGGAACAAGTTAAATAATTATCCAATTTAATTTTATAAATTACATTTAATTTAAATGATTTATCTTATATTAATAAACTTAAACTTAAGTATTAAGAGGTTTTGGTTACATATAGGTAAGTACTAGGTACCAACTTTAAGTTACCAAGAGAAATGGGTTGTGTAAACATGGTTGTATACAAATATTAAACTGTGATCAATGAAGTTGGAAAAGAGTATTAAAATTTTATAAAATTATGAACTACATTTTTTTTCAAATGAAATTTGTCAATTTTTAAACAAATTTTTTTAAATATAAATAAACAGTCCTTGGATTGTTTTTTTAAGTTTTTTTTTCGGATCCAGTAGTCTGATTTACATATTTGACAAAAGGTTTTCAATGATTTTATAGTAACGGATGCTTTTTTATGAATATACAACTTTAAATTGAAATAAAAAACATATAAATTAAGATTGACAAATTATATTGGTGGCACTCACAAAGTTTACAAATTGTTGCAATACAATTTTCAAAATCGGAACTCTAACAATCAGAATTTTATTGAAAAATTGTGTTTAATAATGAATTATAACGGATTTTTAGATTCTATTACAGAGTTATGAACTAGTTTTTTCAAATCATATGTTAGTTCGACTTCTGGGTCCTCAGATATGGGAGTCTTTTTCAAAAAAACACCAAATTGGTTTGAAAAAAAAATACCAATTTCATTTAAAGGAACAAATTCGTATTATTACCATAATTTTTTTCCATTTTTCAACTTCTGTCAATTTGCTGTAACCAACTGTAAAATCCCCCATACGCACTATATAGAGTTTTTTTAATTCGATTTTAATGAAGCTTTCCATAATTAAGAAAAATTTTTAACAATTGTTAAAATATAGCATTAGTACTTTAATTTTTGTATATTACTTCAAAAAAAAAAAAAAAAAAATTTGACAGATATTAAAGTTACAAATATTGAGAAATAGCGGATTTGAAGATTATATAGATTACAGCTCGTTATAATATATTCTTTGGAAGTTAAAAATAAAAAATTCAAGTTGTAATCCATTATTGCAATGTATAATTAGTTGGTAATTCTTATTGCAATTGATGTATTAAATAAAGCATAGAATAATTGAAAAACAAAAACAAACCAAATATGAAATATAATTGATTTCAATGTGCAATGTATTAGATACAATGTATCATTTATATTATACAAATTTAATATTATTTAAATACGAAAAAGTATTTTGTCAAATATTAGATGACTCAGATTTATTCTCAAGGAATAAATCTGTTTGGAAGATATATGGTTGTAAAAATTTTGCAAAAATTATTTCGTGTAACGGTAAATAAAAAACTGTACAGAAATTTTAGGCCTTTTTTCAAAATTTTGTATATTTCTGATTAAATTGAAAATATTTTCACCTGTTTTTACATTCTTAAATAAAGTTAAAAATGTAAATTCAAATTCTAATTCAGAATAGATATAAATTATATAAAAAGTTTCTTATATAATTTAACAAAATTTTTCAAAATTATATAACATTTTCTTAATAATTTTTCAAACTTTTAACTGCTCGAATTTTCAAATTTGGAAACATAGGATTGTTCTTTTGCCAAAAAAGACAAGAACATGACATTTCAAAACGATTGAAATGAATCTGACGTTAGTTTTCATATTTTTTAATTTTAAATCCTGATCAAAAATTTTTGATTTTAAATTTTAGCAAAAAAAAAGGGTTTAAAAAACAATTTTAAATTTTTATTCCTTAATATTTATTTTCTAACTGTAAATTTAAAATTAAATTCAACAATGAATTGAATATTTTTCAATTATATCAATTTATTTCAATCAATCATCAGTTCTGTTCTATTATTCTTTTAAAATTTAAAATTTATATATTTTTTAGATTTACAATTTTTTTTTTATTTTAAATTTAATAAATTTGTAATTCTATTGTTGAAATATAAATTTTTTATTTTTTTAAATCACAATTGAATTAAATTTTAGTTTTTCTTTTTGCATTATGACTTGTAATATTGTATTTACAATATATATAGAAAATATTAGATTTTATGTGAATGTGTATAGATTTTTATAGTAAATTGCGTGAAAAGAAATCCTTTCATTTTTTAAATCAGCTCCTTTTTTTGTTGTTGCAATAATGGTTTCAATGAATGGAATGAATGAAATGAAATTAAAAAAAAAAGAAATATCAGAAAATGTCTTAAAAAAAAGATGGATTAGCCTAGGATGACTTTTTAATTTTAATAATTTGTTGTTTTTTTATTTTTTTTTTTTATCATTTCATCTTAGGCACATTGTTGCCTTGTGTTTTAGATTTTTAGTTTTTTTAAATTCAAAAACTGAGTTTACATTCACAAAATCAATTCAATTAAGGTTGAAAATTGTAAATTCTAAAAAAAAATTGTATTAGTATTTTTGGCAGTTTATAATGTCAGTTTCTAAATATTTTTTAGAGAAACCATATTTTATTCGATATTGAGTATATTAGTATAACTGAAAAACATTTATTTAACATATTTTATTTAGCAAAAGCTTGTCATAGATCTAATTATTTCAATGATATATAGATGACATCTTCCTTCAACGTTTTTCAATCCTTCGTCATCGGTTCGTAGAATTCACTATCAACTATTAAGTAGGTTCAAAATCCACAATGAATGGACCTTAACATAATGTCATAAATTAGGGGATTATTACATAAATAATCATGAATATTTTTGGATTTTCGTGTAGTCTTCAATATTATTCTCTGGCTAGGCTTCTCTGCTTCAACCAAGAAAATCCTAGAATCCGAACACTGCCAAACCTCAGTTGAGGTTATGATTCATCTGCGGATATCATTAAGTTCTATTCTTCAACTGGTGAGAAATTGCCACGTAAAGACGGACGGATGTGTTTAGTCAACCAAAAGCTTTCGAGGTCTTATATACGAGGTGATATGTACTTAACACTTGTAGAAACAAGCAATATTTTCAGTTTATCTGGAAGGATTATCTATAGTTAAGAAATAAAACAGTTATAGGAGAATTATATACATTATTTCCCGACTTTAATCTTCAGTGGAAATTTGTCCTTGATGTCATTACAAAGGACTTACAATTTGTCTACTTTGATTTTGATCCCAGTTTCAAATTTATTTAATCTGAAAATTTCTTTTATTAAAACATTATGTAAACATGATCTCAACATTAAAATTGTTGCTATCACATTGAGAAAAATAGAAACAGTATTTCACCCCTTTCAATCACAGTTAGAAAAAAAAAAGGAATTCCAGAAAAAAAATTCGTCCTTTTTCAATCGAAATAAATTTGAATGATCATAATTTTATTTTTTTAGTTTTATTTTTATTTTTGGGGTTCCATTCCTTTAATTTTTCAATGTTTTAGGGAGGCCAGATATTTTATTAGGAATAATATAAAAAGAAATTGAAAAATAATGGAAATCTTAAAATTGTATTATATTCAGATTAAAATGTAAAAAAAAAACGTACAATAGGTAATTTTTTTTCTACAAACACAACACAATTCAATTTAATAAAAAAAAAAGTTTTGCTACTTTAAAAATAAAATGTTTTCGAAATTAAATGATGAAGTCATTTCAATATAAAAATTCGACAAACACAGAAATTTAATTTTTTTTTTTAAATTTTAAAATAAAATTTTGCAATATCATTGTGGTATAATTATTCATTTCAATTGAATGGTTGTGCAATTACTGTTATTTTATTCTTCCCTTACTATATTTCCGTTTAGTTCGTTTAGAAGGCAAAGACTGTTTGAACGGATTTCCTTATATTCTTTTGCAAATGTTTGTTAAAAATTGACATAACGCAGGATTGGAATTAGTATTGCAATGAAAATATTCAACTTTTTTGAGTTGAACATTTTCGGAAGAATAATAAGTAAAATTATGATATGCTCTTTCAGTAAATTTTAAAACTCTTACTACAAAATCAAAACTTTCAGTCTCAAATACTGTTATGGGCTCTAACAAAATTTTTTTCCTAAATTAAAAGCCAATATAATTCAAGCTTGAATAATTGTCATAGTTTTTCCTGCTCAGCCAAGAGCTGTTTCAATGAAGGAGCTGTTGGTAATTCATAAAGAGTTCTTTGAGTAATAACCGATTTGTAATTTTCAACTCTAAGAATTAAATAGTGAATGAAAATCTGTTGGTAATTCTTATGAGAATTGATTGAAAGTTTTCGGCATAATACTGCGTTTAATATTCGATCAGTGGCTTAGTGTCCTTAACTGCGTGTTGAGAAAAATTTTCTTTCCTTCTCAAAAGTGTCGCACAGACTGCAGTTTTTGGCACATTTTCAAAAGATTTTATAAGAGTGTCTTTACAGTTTCACTCTGTCCGTCCGTCCTTTTTAAACCTTTTGAAATAGAGAGAAGAAATTTTAACTATGAGTAACTTTTAAAAACTTTTAAATTTTAACTATGAGTAAATTTTAACTTAATTTTTTCTTAACGGTTGGTCAAAAAACTTGTTGGGTCCAAATTTTGTCCGATTTTACGAAATACTACTTTGGCGAAATAAAAGCCTAAAAAAATTTTTTGAGTTCCTTTAACCCATTCCGGCCCAACAGCTTTTTATATGTTTTTTCAATACTTTACTCTAAATTAGAAACGGTTCGACCGATTTCCTTCAAATTTTGTATGAAAGGTTGGTGAAAGGTTTAACATATGTCAAAGGTTTTTCTTAATTTTCAAGAATGACGAAGGTTTAACCCCCCAAATTCCGAAAAAGCACTATATTTAAGTTGTTATAACAAGAGTTTTATAAGTTTTATTTTCAACCTGAAAACGGTTATGTGAAACACAATTTTTGCAAAATTTTTGAACTCTCATATTTTTGAATGGCTTAAGTTAGAAACTTAAAATTTTGAAAAAAGTTAGGTCCTCACAAATTAATAAAAGTCGGTTAACAAATGGTTGTTGTCATACACCCTGTTTAGGAGCTGTAATGGTTCTAAAATTTAAATTTTCCTATTTTCATACACTTGTAACTTAAATACCAGTCCGACTTTTTTCCAAATTTTTACTTGTGCTACAGGCTTTCCTTATATTTAAACGGGGTCCTTGAAATTGAAGAAAGTGTCTCTTGTTTTAAACCTTAGGTAATAAAGGTTTTATAGTTTTTTGCTTAGATAATAAAATTCTACGAAAAATTCCAAAGTTTAGAAGAAGTCACAATTAAATTTCAAAAATTTCAAAATCTCAAAAGGAAGTATAGTTGGATCCTCGAGAATCATGCTTAGTAAAATATTCAACTTAAAAATTTCCCATTTTTATAAATAATTAACTTGGTTAACAGTATACATATTTTAAAAACCCTTGGTTTTCTTCATCGCTAGTTTAAATCATTTAATTTATTAGCTGAGAATCACATATATATTAAAAACTATATGTACTTCAATGATTAACTATCTTTTAATAGCTCATCGCTTTTTAAATCTTTCTTCTCCTTTCTAAAAAACAGATGTCTACCCGACTACCGATGATTCCGTTTCAACCTTGAAATTTCGCTATCCAGACACTACTTTTTTACCACATTCAATATATTATTCTTCTTTTTTTGGTTATCTATAATCTGCATCCTTATAAATCTCCAATTCAAATATCATTTTGAAATCTCTTTGTTCTGTACTAAATAATTAATCTGTTTTTATGAATTTAAAACAAAATTCTCTGTTCAGTATAAAAAAAATTTATACCAGATCTTACCAGACCTTATGTTAAATGATCCGTTTTTCAATTTCGAAGCAAATAAAAACCATTAAATAATTTTCTAAAATAAAAATAATTGTAAATCTTAATTTTGTTAATAAAAAATTGAAATAAATAAAACGTTTATCAATTTTATTTTTATTTAATAAAGTGTGAACAGACAGATTTGTTTTAAAAATAATCTCTCAATTTGATTTTGACAGTTTATCTGGCACTTTGTCGCAATCTTTATTTAATTTTCGAAAGTTTAAATAAGGAGGTCAAATTAGAACGTTTTTAATAAATTCAAAATATTAAATTTTATAAATAAGGTGAGAATTTGCAGACAAGTTTCTCGATTATCAATGGCTGTATGTGATCTGTATTTAATTCAGTTATAAAATTAATTAGCATCATGTAGCCAGCAATCAATTATCATCATCAAGTGTATATAATGCAATGCCTCAACAATGCTATAAGAAATAAAGTAAATTAAAAATGATAATTTTGTCGGAAATATTGGGAGGATCTTCAAGCTATTCGGGGAACGACATTAATAATTAATCAAAACATAGTTAATTAATTAAAAGAATCCTCCGCAATTAATGTATGTAAACTTCCGCGACACTTCGGATTCGCGCATTTGAGTTTTAAAGATTTCCTCCCTTTGTGATCGCAAAAGATAGGTTATGTTAAGATATGAACAACATTTAATACATTATATACATGTTTTTATTAAATTTTATCTGACCAATGGTTTAGTGGTTAGGACTCCGAGCTTACAAATGGAAGGCTTCGTATTCAAAACCCCGGTCAGATCATATCTAATAAAAAAATATCGTAAAATTATATAATTATATCGTAATATAGTTTATATCGTAATATGAAAAAAAAATTATATAAAAATATATATAACTCTTGTGTTAGATAATAGATGGCGTATACATTTTCTAGAAATAATGCATAATCCCGATTTTATAACCAACTCTAATTGTTATATAATCAAAAACTTCAATTTATTTAAAAATGTCAATTATTTCTAATGACAACTTCAATATATAACGTGATTTTTACCAAAACGCTAATTAAAGAAATCGCACAGAACACAAATTTTATTACTGTCAATAATTTCTTAATAAAAATTTCATCTGTATAATGTCACTTTAACAGAACCCAAACTCAAATACAGTTAAATAAAACCATAATATTAATAATAACAAATGTACCGTAACGTCATAAAAATAACGATTAACAATGAAATTAAAATATAGAAGAAAAATGAAACGAAATAGAAATGTCAATAATGTCATCGTAATAATAACTGTTATCATAATTTTGTAGTACTTTTCATATAATAAAGCTAAACACTTGCTACTGTTGAGAGTTCGATAATAAGAGCCTGAAAGAGAGAAAGAGAGAGAGAGAGAGGTAAAAAATTATAAGAAGAATAATATTCATATAAATGGTCATGGATTGTAATTTTTATAAAGCTTTATTATAATTTTATTATTAGAACTTTTTATATAACACAAAATTAACAAACATTGAAAATTTCTAAATTCCAACACAAAAAGAAAGAGAAAGAAATAGAACAAATTAGACAATATAAATTTTGTTGCCAGTTAATATGGAAAAAAAAAATTGGAATTAAAGAAAAATTTATGTTATTTCTTATTACATTTAATTGCAATAACGAAAAGGAAGACATAAGACAGCAATTTCTTATTATATTAGAAAAGTTTTTTTTTATTCCGAAAATTTATTTTCGAAATATATTTATTTTTATTTCTGTTATACGAATTGTATATTAACTTGGAAAGTTACTCGTGTGCTCAAATTAAATTAATATATGGGTTAATTAAGAAATATTTTGATTAGAAAAATATGTAGGATAAAAATTTCTAGATACCTAGAGTTTTATTATAATTGACTTAACTTGATTAAATGGGTGGGATTTTATTAGTCGATGGGAATGTGATTTATTTTTCTATTTAAAAACTTTCATTTAATTAGAAAATAAATGTTAATATTGAAATAAAATAAATGAATTTAATTTAGTTTGGTTTTTAGGTAGGTAGGTAGACAGGGTTGCTGCAAGCACACTTAGGGCAGACTAGGCCCGTTGTGATACCCATCGATCTTATTATCCTAAATTAAAATCAGTTGGAGCTTTTTAAAAATATAAATACAAATGTCAAATACGCAAAGGACTATTATAATATTAGGCAATATTTACTACTGTGTGGTACTACAAATAAATAAATAAATAAATAACTGAAATGGCGAGAAGTGTACAAAAAGAGTATTTTACTGCAGAGATTTAAACTTGGATCTTCGCCTCCGTTGTATGCACCGTTCTACGTCGATCCGTGGAGTGGACCTCACAATCAACCATATAAATAAACTGGAAATGTGGTTCTATTGAAAAATACTGTAGAAAATCGTGCGTAAATCGTATTACAAATATTTAAATTCTTCAAAGAATAAAGCCGAAAGTTTCCTACAAATCAACAAGGCAGAAAATATAGCTCCTACGAGTTATCGTGCAAGGTAAAATTGAATGTAAAAGAGTCAAAAAAAATGTCTTGGTTACATAACATCAGGAACTAAATAGCGACGGATTAAAAAGAATGCAGAAGTATTTTATCAAGAATTTTATCCAATTTCCTAGACATGTGACCTCTAACATCCAATAGTGGATAATAAATTCCGAAAAATTGTGATAAATGCGGAATATGAATTCCTACACCTTCAGTTAATAAATCTACTCATCCACTACACTATAGAGGCCTCTTAATATATCCAAAGCTAAATCTTTTAGACGAGTTCCGTTATAGTTTTAACATTGAATATATGAAGAACATGTTTGCTCCTAATTGCTCTTGGTTTATGAGCCTAATTGCTTTAAATACTAATTGTTAAATCAATGTAAATTAATATGTTCTTCATTTGCTTGCCTTGATTTAGATATGAATAATGTAAAGATTTTATAACTTAAAAGAACTTCATTCTTTTATTTATCAACATACATGTACAATATATATGTATACCATCTTAAAATTACCATCTAAAAATCAATTTTTATAGTGAATTAATTAATAAAGTTCTGATGAATATTTAATTTATATAGTATTTAAATTTTTTTACAATTACTCTTTGATTAAATTTAACATTAAAAAGAATTTCAATTCTGGTATATATGGAATTTATGATGTAGTTATTTAAGTTAAGAAAAATTGCGATATATCTAAAAATTTAATGAGCAAATTAATTAATATTTTTACTAAAAACACAGCAAAATAAAAGAAAAAATATAAACGAAATTATAAAAAAATAATATTGTTAACAAAAAAAAAAAAACGAAATTTCATGAAACCGTGCATCTGATAAATTCAATTATTTAAATGGCGTCGTCAATATTCACATTTAAACAAAGTTAAAAACCAACAAAATATAAAATAAAAACCGTATAAATAAATCTCATCTTGTTCTTAGTCATGTTTAAAAAAAAATTGCCTGTATTCAAATAAGCCTTTAAACCCTTCCACTCCAATAAACAAAAAAAAAAGGTGGAAAAAAGAAAACTTACTATTGAATTAACAATAATGCGACGAAATTCCTCATAAAAAACCAGCAGCAATTCCATTTTACAACTTCTTAAATAAAGTAATAAACATGTGAAATAAAAAAAATATGTATAATAAAAAATTATAAGTTAATCCGGTCTATTACAAGATATTTGTGCTTCTTTTATGAAGCATCAAGCAATTACCGTTAGGAAGATAGATTTTGATGATCTTTGTTGCAAATTATGAGAGAAGACTTGTTAGTGAAGTCTTTGTTTTAGAATCTATTAATGGATTCATTGCTGTTAAGGAAAAGTAGTTTTCTGGTGATTTCAGAGTTGAAATTTCTTTAAAGCTCTAGCAAGCGGGATCTACACAAATAAGAATTTATATATCCTTGGTTAGGAATACGCACTCGCCTATCCAATTTTTAAAATACTCTCCAAAACAATGTATTTTCAAAACATGACTGGAAAAAAATAATCAAGCTCCAATACTCGAAGTCTACTTTTTAAGCTTATTTTGAGGCACAATTATATTTTGATACACATAAGTCATTAATTGTTTAAGTTTTCCAAGTCTTCATATTTTCTATTTTAACAAACATCTAGGCTAAAATGAATGTAGAATTGATAAGGCTTTTTTTCATATTACCTTTTACAATATTCAATTGTTTGCTGGATTTAATTACCAATCTACAACCTAGCGGAAATTAGAAACGCATATACTTTTTCTAGCGATCTGTGATCTTAAGGAAATAGGATTTCCATCGCTTTTTCTACCATTGTGGTACCTTGTATAACTAAAATTTTTATTATTTTTTAACGGAATGCAGTGAAAAGCGTTGAAAGTAACAAATTGTAACTATACGCAGTTTCTTTGAGTACGTGACTTTAACATACTAAAACAATGCTCTTTTAAAACCAAACTTTAGGATGGATCCTTTGGTACAATTTGGTTTTACCGGTGAGAATTAAAATAGGAAATTTGGGAAATTGGAATTAGGCATAATGAATCATGAAAAATAAAGGGGGTCGGATATAAAGGAGAAAGATTTTAATATTCTTCTAAAATTTATTTATTGACTTATATAGAAAAAGGATTACCAATTTTGGGAAGGAATATGGTTCAATATTCTGATCGTGCGCAAACAAAAGAATTACCATAAGCAATCGTCTTACGCAATTTTAAAAATTCAAGAGTGTGGGGAAAATCATATGTGGTACTTCTTGTTTCACGTTGGAAAACTCTGAGCGCAGGTCCTACAAGTAATTATAAAAAAAGTTCTAGGCTTTCAGTTAAAAAATCCAGACTGGTATAATAAAATTTATAATGCAATTCATAAACATAAATAAGCCAATTAATTATTAAGAACAACAAATTCTTTTTATTTTAGATTTCTTGTTTTTGTTAGATATTAGATATTATCTGTACTGTTAGCTATTTATAAAAAATAAATGTATCCACCTTACTCATCCAGACAATTCCAGACGTATAAAATTGCAAAAAAAAAAAAAAAATTAAAAATAAAAACCGATCATTACAACTTCTTAATAACGATATACAAATATCGATCTTTTTAAATAGCAGTTAAATTAAGTTATCGTCGACCAGTTTTTTGTTTTTTTTTTTCTGGATTTTTATAACCCTACAAATTCAATCTGATGTATTTATTTTGTTTTTTGTCTCTTTTTATTTTAATTTTAATATGGAATCTCTTACTACCATGAATGTACAACGTTGCTTTACAAGCCGCACTCTAGTTTTTTTTTTTTTTTTTTTTTTATTTTAAATTCAGATTCATTAGAGATTACTGTTGTAATGATCCCGAAAATGTGATTTTTTCTGGTATTATACGTTTTTTGGTCCCTGTACTTGTGTGTTGAACCTTTTGAATTACTGTGAGATTTAAATATAGTTTCAGACTAACAAAGAGTTTAGTTTTTGCTTTTTTTGTGCCTGGATATCGCGCTGTTTTTTGTCAGAGGAAAAAGATTTAAATCTTAGACTGCGCATAACTATGTATAGGTACAGAAATATAAAAAAAAAAAAAGAGGAAAGAATAAGTTTAAGCGCATGTAAATTTGTTATCCAAGTCGTGATCTTGTTAAAAGAGCAAAGTGAAGAGAAATGCACTTTGTTTTTTTTTTTCGTTTGTTGGGTGTTTATTGTGTCATTTTCCAATAAGTCGCATATATTGCAGTAAGAATGGATTTTTACAAAATATTTCACAATACTAAATAAGAAATAAAGAGTTATTTTTAATATAATGATAATAAAAAAAAAACAATGGTAAAATTTCATGATCAATTGTCGTGTTTCATTGGTATGTTGCATTGTCGCCTTAAAGTTTTGCCTCGCGTTTAATTAAGAGAATAAAAAAGTTTTTTTTTAATATTAAATGTTAACATTTTCAGGTTCGTTTACATGTTTATATGTATATATTGTTTTTTAGGACTATGAATAAAAATTAAATGTAAATAGTTTAGGTACACATAACTATAAGTTTGTAACCTTATTAGTATTAAAATTCAGTATCAGAATGTTATAGAGCAGATTCTGCTTGCATTACTAAGAAAAATTATAAGCCTCGGCTAGGAGCAAAGTAAGCGGTAGAGAATATAGGTTCGTCTTTAAAATACATTGGCTTTCAAGAATTGAAGACAAGGACTTAGAATAGTAAATAAGAAATAAGATCTTTTGTTTTTGAAGTAGTTTAGATTGAATAGGGTGGCTTCAGATGAGACAAATAAAGTTAAACTGCAGTTTCATTATAAATATAAGTATTACAGATGATGGCATTAAAGTCCGAAAAATTTGTTGTTTATAAAGTAACGATTAACACTTATTTAGTTTAAAATTATAGGAATGAGTAGTTGCGGAACCAGCTTTAGTTGCAACTTGAACTTTGCTTGAGGCAAATAGGAGGAGGAGAGGGATCAGTAATTTTACCTCAAAAGTTACCTGTGAGATATTTATAAATAAAGAGAAAGAGTTTCAGTACTACGACGAATGGCAGTGGTGACATTATTACTAACGAAAGTGTTATCTATAAGACAAATGACGATCGAAGAAGTTCAAGAAAGTAAATGAAACATTAGGCCATATATTATATGAGCTATAGCTAGCCATCTTGGATATGCCAACTTAAGTTTATTAATTTAAAACTTAACTTCGCGGGCATAATAGAAGATTCCAGCTATTCGAACCTCCAACAGAAGACTCAACTCTAGATCAATTTTTTTTTAGTCATAAAACTGCACTTTTTTTGGCAAAAGTTCGGAAAGTTAATTTTATGAACACATTTTCACAATCTACAATATCTTTTGAGGATCACATGGGAAAGATTTGTTTATTATCTGATCTTTTGCTTGTTTATAGTACGAGCCACTTCAGATTAATTGAATTGGGAAATTTTGAGGGATAAAATCTTAAATCGTTTAATTATAATTCCTTTAATTATTACAATTTGGACAACCAACCTAAAAAACTTAGGCTAAGATTTCATTAATGTCTTAGTTCTTAATAGTTTCCATTAGATTTCATTTTACATAATTTTTTCAAAAACTAAAATGGGAAATTTAGTCCTATGTAGAATTTTTTTGTTTTTGTTTTTTAGATTGCCCTTATTTTGCTTAACAGTTTTAATTTTGTTCTTTGGACATTCCTATGTGCGATACCCAATCTTTAGAGTTCATGTAATTTAATATTCTGTTCTTATTTTAAATAAACTAGAAGAGTATTCCTCCGGACTTGTACTTTAATATAATGGATATTATTTTAAATCTTAAATTATTATGTATTCAAGACATGCTGTATATACATAGTTTATTCCCTAACTTTATTTTGCCAAAGTTAATATTCTTGATGCTTACCAATGGCGTAGTGATAAAGACGCCGCCTTTTACGTGTATTCATAATCTTATACAATAGCTACAGCCGAGTAATCGATGCCTTACTGAATATAACGATTAAAGAAACTGAAGCCTGGTCTAAATAGACTTGGCGAATGTGGAGAAGGAATATGAAATGTGCTAGATGACAACTCGAAGGGTGGAGATATCGCGGGTGGAGATATCGCGGGTAGAGATAGTTAAAAAATTTTTAAGAAAGTTGGCAAAATATGGGAAAAATATCTGTCATTACAATCCCTTTCATACGTTATATATCGAATAAAGTTAATTGAAAATAAAGTAAATTGAATTATTTAAATTTTCTTAATAGGCCAATAAGTAAAACAAAAGAAAGAGAATGATTTTATTGTTAAGTAGAAGACTAGGATTGTATCTTCTATATAATTGATTGCAAAATGAACAATTTACTTAAAGACAGTTACAATCAGTGATAAAATGGCGCTTAACAAAAACTATACTATTGCAATAAAAATAATATTATTCCATTACTTGTTTTCATTTTAGAAAAGCGGTGATTTAAAATTAAGATTATTCCTCCCTAGTCTATATAGGAAACCAAGATCATTCTTTTCTTCATTTTTACAATACTAGAAATTTAATTTTGCAACTTTGTTGTTATGAAAATAGGATATAATAGAAAAAAAAAAATAGAACAAAGTTACCAGATAATAAGAGACATTTGATTGTTATAGGAGGTATTTTTGGATAGTTTTACATAATGAGTCACACAGTTTTTGAATCAGTTATTTTTAAAAGAAAGGAATCTTATATTACATAATTTTATAGAATTAAATTGTTTAGCTATGCTTTTATCCCCTACATGTTGTAATTATATAAGAAAGTGATTTAAAATTGGACCTTTTATAAACAAAAGCGGTGATACATGCAGTATCATTCTGATCATCCAATTCGGTACACACTAATTTAGTTCCGGATTTTGTTTTGTGAATGCTAGATTCATCTTTCCCTGTTTTTTTGTTTTTACTTCACTATCAGTTTAAAAAGACTTTAAAATTGACAGACGCAGTTAAGTATATATAAGATGCTAATAGGAACTTTGTTGTATTGATACCCATCTACAAAATCTAACGGTAATTGCTTGAAATTTAGTTTTTAATGTTAGAAACCTTGAGATTATATCAGAAAAATTAATTTTTTAAATATTTCTTTACAAAGAATGTGTTCCAGTTCAGGATATTCATGCTTCGTATAATGAACAGTAAGAAATGTGGTATTGACTTAATCATATCATAGATTAGGACAGATGATAAAAACCGTCTTCATATTCTATGAATTTTTAAGGAAATTCAATTTAATTTTATTTGAACTGATTGTGCCCTAAGATTTATCAGTGCAATATTTATTTCTTATTTTATTTTCTAATTTATGACTCTTAAAATAAAGAAGAGGTACTGTTAATTCTTGGGATCTCGGTAGTGTAGTGGACAAGCATTTGGTTTTTTAACCGAGAGGGTGCAAGTTCGATTCCTGTACAGATCATGAAATATTAAAAAACAATGCAAATTTCTGATTTTAGCTTTCTGAGTCTTAATCTTTTTCACGAATGATTTTGTTAGTTATGAGGTTTTAAAGCTTCGGTTGGAAAAATACTAAAAGCTACGCGATTTTTTAAGATACATTTAAAAATCAGTGGTTTTCCAAAATTTTGAGGAGTAGAATTATTGTTGAGGAAAAGTTTGAGTTAAATTCTCAATCAATATTAAATAATTGAATGAATATTAACTATCGAAAAAATTCAAAGTACTCTGCCCCATTACAAAAAAACACAAAACTTTGAGAAAAAGCTAATCTCTTTCAAAAACTTTTTCTCAGTCACAATTAAATATTTAATTTTCAAACTTATTAATTCCAAATTTTACTTTAATTAAACTTCAATAAAGTTCTTTGGAAGGATGATGATTTTCAATAAGAATTTTCTTTTGAAGTTTTTATTTTTAAAGATGATTTGTTTTATTCTTACCTTAAATTGTATTTAAAATTAATCCAACTTTTGTTTATTTTATATTGTAAAATTTATATCAATATTAAAACAAAAAAAAAAAAAAAAAAAACAAAATCAGACAATCAACAAAGTGTTATCCTTTAAACCATTATTTGGATAAGAAGTATTTATATATATATATATATATGTATATAAATTGGGCAGAACAATTGGTTTGATTTTGAACAAAAGATTTCAAAAAAGTTTAATTCTAAAAAACAAAATTCTTCGCCTCCTTCTCCGTTCTTTCAATATGAAAATATTAAACAATTGAAAATTTGTAATCTAAGGAAACCAATTTAATAAAAGAAGAGCAACAGATAAAGAGTAAAAGAGAAAGTAAATTAAAGGGGAAATAGAAAAAAAGTTTTGTTGAAAATAATTGAAAGACGGCGGAAATCCTTAATATCCTCATTTAATTGTTACTTTTCCATTTTAAAATTAATTTATTTGAGTTGTGTGTTTTGCTAATTTTTAAAAAACAACAACAACAACAACAACAACAACAACAACAACAAGTTAAAGTAACTTTTGTTCCAAAAAAATGAAAGGAAAAATAGAACGCTGTTACTATACCTATTACGTTAATAGGCGCTTTTATTATTTATCTTATGTAGTAAATATTACCACCTGTATATGATTTCATTTGTTTTATTATTATCAATGTCGTTCCCAACCTTTTTTAAATTAGTTCGCTGCAAGTATTTAGCAATGAGAGGTTAGGATATCATAAAAAAGCACTCAATTTATAAGCTTACCTCTACTTTGAGCTTTATTTATATCAGTGGTGAAATAATTCCCTGCTTAGAACCAACACTTTTCTAAGGCAACAAATGCATATACATACTCAGAATGGAGATAAATAGACATATATGTTTTAGGTCACTTCGTTTTCCACATATGTTTACATTATTGGCATCTTTTCATCAACCTTTGTCGATGGAGCAAGAATATCAAATACAAAAATAAATAGAACTTACGATTTCCACATGGTATCTTAAACCGGGGTTCATCTTAATAACCAAAACCTAAATGACCCATTTTTGAAGTCCCACTTTTGAAGACCATTCACACGTGAGTTGGTATACAAATTATGAACGATTCACATTCGATCTAATGTCATATGCGAAACGTGAAAATCCACTTAACTCAATGTAACTCGCTCAACAAACTGATTTCACTTTATTTTTTCGATTTCAATGTTGAGTAATCCCACTTTTCCACGAAACGAAACGTTTGGGAAACTATATCCTACAAGTTATGAGTTAACTAAATCTTTGAGCGTAGTTAGTTGATGAATCGAACATTTTACAAATTTTATCATGATTTAAACATACATTTTATTAAATTTACAATTATCGTATGCTGAGCTAAATACCTATGGAATTGAAACTAGATAATAAGTATAAGGAAAAGTGCTGGCTCCTAGGTTGTAATTCTAATTTGTTAATTTATAATAATGTGTTAATTTACAATCAAGTCATAAAACCTATGTAGTTTAATGGAATTCAACTTTGGGGTTGTGCAAAACAAAGATAAGCAAGCAAATGAAAGTATTTCAAAATAAACTTTTGCGCAACATAGTAAATGCTCCATAGTATGTACGAATGACGATCTAAATAGAGATTTAAATGTCTCTAAAGTTATAGAAAAAAAAAATATTGCTATAAACATCAAATCCGTCTAGACAACCACGAAAATATCGAAGCAGCTCACAATCTCGAAAATGAGTTTATTAGAAGGAGTTTTAAAAGAACAAGACCTTTAGATTTAGAATAAAATAATTATTAGAAATAGAAATCGCGTATATTTCTTTCAAACTCTAATAATGGTTAGTCTGCTCTGACTTGTTTTAAAATTGGAATACGGCACTTGTCGTAATCCTTGCAATGGATTTAGTCAGATTTTTAGCATCTAGAGAAAAAAAAATTATCAGTTTGTAGTAAAGTTATTAAGAATTAATTTTAAAACTGACTAATAGGTGGGTGGCACAGATGTTAGAGTGTTGACCTTTCATGCGTAAGGCTCTTGTTGAAAGTTCAAAAAAGTCGACTCGATGTAGTTACCATTTGCCATTGGGTTCAAATTAATCGCTAAATATTTAACAGCTGGCTGGCACAGTGGTTTAAGTGCCGTCCTTTCATGCGGAAGGCTCAGGTTTGAATCGCTAGGATAGACTAAACAAAACGTTTATCTGACTTTCGACTCGGCTCAGCTACCATCTGCCATTGAATTAATAATTGTATATCTTTAATAAGTTTAAGAAGAACATTAACATTCATCTTCATGACTTTCCTTTAAATTAATTCCTTTATCCATCATAATTCAAACTCCTAAATCCTAATCCTAATCCTAATTTCCTTCCCAATCCCGATCCTAAAAACTAAACAATACATTTGTATTTAAGGTCCATACTAAGCTTGATTTAAAAAAAAACGTGGGTGGTTTTAGTTGGTTAAAGTCCAACACTCCCCAGATAAACCCCGTACAGTAATTCTGGGCGGCTTTCGATACTTTCCATCAACCTTCGCAAAGAAAAAAAAAAAAAAAAAAAAAAAAATTTTTTTTCTTTAATAACCTTTCTTTTAATGTTTGTAACGTCTTCATCAACCTGTTGCGTGCATTTTTAATAATTTCTTCGATTTAATGTTTCTTTAAATTTGCAAACTAGATTTTATCTGTTGATTTATAAAGTAAAAAAAAATAAAAATAAAAAGCCAACAAGTTAAAAGAACTTTTGTAAACTCTTGTATATTCTTTAGTCTTTTTAAATACGACGACTCCCCACTCGTATATTATTTATTTACAATTTGTATTGAATTTTCTGTTTTTCAAATACCAAAATAAAATGATGGGAATCCCCTTTTCTTGTATTTAAATGAAAAATATTTTGCAAAATTGTAATAGTAGAAAGGTAAAAAAAAAAAAAAAAAAAAAACTGAATATGAAACTTTGTTACAAAAATAAAATAAAAGAATAAATAAAATACTCTTAAGGGTTGTTCAACAACTGTAGAATGCCTGTTTTAGTCGAAAGGTTCTTGAAAAAATAAAATTATTGAAATGAGTAGAGTGAGTAGAGTGAGTAAAATGAAATGAAAATTGTTTTTTTTTTACTTTATTTTTGCCTAACGGTATAAGAGAAAATTGAAAAGCAAGCGTATAAATATTATGGGTTTTCATTTAATTTGGACGATTGAATTTTACTTTTTCGATAGTAGTCTTTTCCAGTTTATGAATAATGTTTTTCCATTTTTTATTTGTATTTAAAAAAAGTTTTATTTAGTGTATACATATATATATATATATGTATATTAAATCCTTTAATACATTTTTTTGGATGTAGATCTTCTAGTAGCTATATAAGTATATGTTGATATACTTAAGTTCTATATAATCGGAAATTATAAAGAGGAATTAGGACTGCTTAAAATCTCTTTTGTTTTGTATTTATATACTCAGTTGTAAACGTATTTAAGGATAATCGGTTATTATTAAGAAATAAGAAGCTAATATTTGAGAATTGGGATATTATTTTTAAATTTATATTTGCATATAATGTATATGAATACTTTTTTATTTATATCCTTAGAGTACAAGGTGATCAAAATTATGGAGAGCTGTTCGTATTATCAATGATAATAACGTCACAAAAGACTTAACGTCTTTAAGTTACCGGCGTAATGTAGGAGCTGCTTGTCTATTTTATAAATATTTTCTACGCAATACTTCAAAAGAAATTAAAAACATTATGCCTAAAATCAAATCCTATCGCCGTACCACACGGTTAGCAGCTCAATCACATCCATATACAGTTAAGCTTTTCAGAACAAGAACTCTGAAATTTAGGAATTCTTTTCTGAATCACACCTCCAAATTGTGGAACACATTACCCTCGTACGTGTTTCTCAATTCATTTGATCCGACAAAATTCAAGAAAGAAGTCAACTTATACCTCTTAAGTTGCCCATTCAACCCCTGAAAGTCATTTATATTTATGAATTGTAGTTACTTTTCAGCCATAATACTACTCAAGTAGCTAGGGTGTTTATCCCATTATTTTGGCTACGAGGGGAGGTTGTTTAAGTGTAGTAAAAATCTCACACTACCTGGGGGATTAGGATTTCAGCTGCCTTTTGAAGGTTTTTTCCTCCCTTATAAAAAAAAAAAAAAAAACTAAGTTATGCAATATAAATTGATACTCATTCTGACACCGGATATCTTTGAGATCCTTTCATCCTTTCAAAGATTGGATTCATTAAATACTTTTCTTACTCGTAAGTCCGTACGAAATCTAGTAAAAAATTTTTATTTCAATTTGAAAAACTTTTTGAATTTTTGTCGATCGGGATTCAAGACCTCCCGATCTTGGATTCAATGAACAAATATTCGATTATGCGACTTCTATTGTTTACTCCTTACAAAGACTCCGATATCGTTTAATATTCAAATATTGACCCCAACAATATAATTCTTTTACAATAATATTCTTCTACTCCAAAAACTAGAGCACGACTTGACTAATGTTGAATGGTCTTGAAGTTTACATCATCCTTTCTTCATAGTACTATTGCGTCTCTATTGATATAACAGGTCTAAGATTTGCTAGCCAAATAAATATTTTATAAAACTTAATTTTGTAAGTTCAAATTATGAATCTAATGAGCATCTAATGAGTTATCCACACCCATCTTATCCATATTTATAATTTAAAAAAATGAATCTTTAAATCACCCTGTAATTATTTCATATTTTGAGATTTATAATTGTTGTTATACATTTAGGATTAAATTGCATTTAAATTAAAACTTAAATTACTTATATACAAAAAAAGAAATGATAAATATAAAATAAATTTAATTCATCTTTTAAATTAAATTTTAATCTTTTATTTAATTATTGCTTTAAAAATTAATATTTAAATAATACAACACTTTGTCTATAGAAGGCATAATATAATTATGATTCAAATAATTTTTAAAACTCACAATTTCACAATTTTATATTTAAAATTACTTCGCAATTAACGAAACAAGTCTCATAATTATGATTTAGTGTTATTTAACCCCTTAAGGACATTATTCTTATTCAAAATGCTTCTACACTGTTATGGTGATGGTAACTAGTGTTGGATTTCTAGGAATGGAAATTATCTTTTACAAGATAGAAGTAAACCTTTTTTTCAGAACTTTCTTTAGGTCTCATGAGTTGATAAGTTCACAAATGTAGGAGGTATGAATTTTTAAGTAAGTAGGCCTTAGTAGGTACAATAAAAGAGGTTTTTAAAATTTTAATATTCCCGTTGCCAACAAAGTACCAAAAAAGGTTTCATCACGCTATCTAAGATATAGCTAAATCATATAACTTTTACTATAATAATTATACTAATATCTAACTTTAGGATGCAGCCAGCTAATAATAAAATGAAATGTGTTGAGGATTAAGATTTATTTATGAATATCCGATACAAATATGTCACAAACATGATTAGATCAGCTTTAACTGATATGGAAATTAACTTGACTGATGACTTTTTGTTTTGAACAATTAGTAGCAGTATCAAAAAAAAACCGACAGGAAGGAAGTGGTTACTAGAATCTGGGTTTAGATAAGTAAGGATAAGTAAATAAGTTGAAGCAATTAAATAAAAAGTAATTATAATTTCGGAACAAATCTTGAATCCGGTTAACTATTAATAATTTAAAAGAGCACAACTTGTAAAGCAAAATTCGCAACCTTTGATTTGTGTATTTCATTTGTTTATAAAATAAAACAACAATATCGGTATAATAAATAGAAATTAATATTAGGGAACCGTTTATTTTATGAACTTCATTATAATTTCCTTAAAAACAATTTTATTTTCATATTATTATTTTATTATCCTCCTAATTCATTATAGATTACTTTTAAAAGGCTAATAATAAAATTATATTAATGTTATTATTATTTTATTTTCATGGGTTAATATACCAGTAAAAACTTTATAGATCATTGTGAGGGTTGATAATATTATACTACTTATTGTTTTTATCCAAAAAAAAACTCTAATAAATCAGAAAATAAATGTTACAGGACATTTCAATAAGCAATATCAATCGATCTATGTAATGAAACTGTAAGTCGATGCAAACTCCTTACAATAATTCCACTTCGATTTATCTCAGATTTCGGAAGCATTAAGCAAATGGGGCAGAACTACCTTCTACCAAATTTCAGGTACGTAGAAATTACCGGATCCACTTCAATTCACCTAAAATCTTAAGAGCAGAAGAACCTTGTACCAAATTTCAAGATTCTATCTTTATTTATTTGGAAAACATGCTTAAAAATCATTGGAAATGAATAAGATGTACCTGAACCATCACTGTACTTCATTCCCTTGTTCCCTTGTATCTTGAAACACCCTTGTACTAAATTTATGTTCCATGACATGTTCGTTCAAACTTGGTTCGATTGGAAGCTTTCAGAGACATTTAGATGATATGTTTATCATGATATGTTCGTTCAAACTTGGCTCGATCGGAAGCTTCCAGAGACATTAAGATGAACTATACACTTTCAGAGATAATAGATTTCAGACCTGTCCTAAATATTTTTGAATAGAACTTTTAAAAGTTCCAAAATCGTCTCTGACGGAGTTAGACATTTTCTTGAAAATTTTAAATCCTAGGAAAGAATTTTTAACATAAATTTCACATAGTTTTCTATAAAACGTACCATCCTTTTTTAAAAATAACATCTTTATAGTCCAGTATTTAATTTATATTATACTCATAAACATATATTCAATAATATTTTTATATTTTTGACATTTAATTTTATTTTTATAACACCTAATATAATTTTTTTTTTTAAATTAAAACAAAAATTTTATAATAAAATTTCTTAAACTTCGTATATGACTTTTCAGTGTTAAATATTTTCAAATAAAATTTGTCTAATTAAATTTTGCAAATATAGCCATAATAAAAATGACACATCATCAAAAATTTATTTTATTATTACCTATCACAAAACAAATCAAAAAATATAATAATAATAATAATAAAAAATTTTGCTTAGAAAACAACTTCTTTCAATTCAAAATACAAGCAAAAGTTAAATAATATGTTTGATATCTTCAACTTGATTACATGTCATAACTTGTTCTAATTCTTAAGAATAAAATTCGTGTTTATTTAACTAAGAAATCATAAATAAATCTATCAATTCATATAATAATTCTTCATTTATATACATATATAATAAGAAAAATTATATATACACACATGTATCATGTGTCAGAAAATGAAATAAAAGAAGACTTTTATATGTTTTGATATCTGTGACTTTTCACGCAATAAAATTTTACTGTCACTGATATAAAAATTTTGAAATATATTCAGTTCTTTAATTTTTATTTTTTTTCTAAATAAGTTTATTGTGTGTTGGTGTATATTTATATATGAATATATATATATATATGATAGGTATGGTATAGATATGGTAGATATACGGAAATGACCTAATCATCATTTATATTTTCAAATTACTTTGAATTGTTTATATCCTTAATATTGTATTTCTTGTCAGAATTACCGTTATTTAAGAAAAATGTGTTTAATGAGAGTATGGTCAGGAATTTAGACTCAAAGAATTATTGAATAAAAACAAGATCAAACCTTAAAACTTTTAATTTAAATACAAAAATCCAAAATCTTTACTTAAGTAATTTTTTCCAATTTTAAAACTTTTTATTTTTAGAATTTAAATAGTAGACACCTAGTGTCGGAGTGGTTAACCGCTTTGCTTATTAACTGAGGAAATCAATCAGGTCCTGTCACAGGTCGGAAATAAGTTTTAATGAAATTAATTATCTTACATTGAAAGGTATTCTATTAAGAGAAAATATAATTAATCAAAGACCTAAACTTGGATAGAATTATTCTATTTTTAACTGGCGCAAAGTTTTGTGGACGTTAAAAAAAAATGTGAAACATATGAAATTTTAAGGTTTTGGAAATATTTTTTATTATTGTTTTTTATTTATAATTGGAATCAATTACATAAGGATCTTTCTTATTATTTAAGGAGTTAAAGGTTTGAAGGCTGAAGTCTTCTTTAGTAAGATATCTTAAGATAACTGAACCAATTACAATATTGATAGCTTTTCCAGCGATATATGAAAACCAAATAACAGCCTTATTCTTTAGCTTCATTAAAATAAAATTATTTAGGTTAAAGTTCTATATCAAAAAATTCTATAAAATAAATTAAATCTAATTTTTAACCCTAAAATAAAACCTTTCGGGAATAAGAAGTTGTAATCAATATGAAAGAAAGACGTAGTAAAAATGTATAAAAAAAATTTAACAAAGAAATATTTAGACATTAAATAGGTCAAATATTAGTTTAAAACACAAAGAATAAATTTTGTTAACCCTTTAATTCATATTTTTATTTTTTATATTTAAATTAAAGCTAAAAACTTATAAGAAATCAAAAAGAAAAATGTTCTATAATATATTCTATAAATTCTTATAAAGCTTATTAAATCATAGAAAAAGAAATAAGTTGTGAAAAAAACTAAGGGTTTTCAGAAAAGTACATTTCCAAAATTAATTAGGTTTTACAGGTATTTACCCAGCATGTGAAGATCAAACTGCATTAATCTTTAGTCAAACTTATCCTAGTCAAATTTTTGTTAAAATTGTGTTTCACATAACAGTATATTAAAACCAGGTGGCAACACTATATGTTAGTTTTAAGATGTGTGGCTACAATAAAAGATATTTGATGAAATTCTATGTATTATCTATCCGTAGTTAGTTTAACTTGCATTTTTTCAAATGGTTTAGAAATTAGCACAACAACTAGAATGACGGAACCGGACAGACGGCAGAGTGAAACTATATATGCACCTTTTTTTTTAAAAAATTGAATTTGTTCAAAATGTGCTAAAAATGATACTCGTTAACCTTTACCCTTGATAATTAGTCAATCTTTCAGCACCCAATTCATTATTGCCACATTATTTATTTGATGGTATACTGATGCAGAAGTTTTGAATGCAGAAGTCGGGTAATATATTCATTTACTTTAGTAAAGTTATAATTATTACAGTTAAAATTTGCACTGCTATATAAATGACTTTCTACTTGATGAAGAAACTGAAACTAGCTTCACTCTGGTAACTCTTATTATTTGCGAACAAATGTCAAAACCATCAGAAAATTATGGCACATAGTTTTAACCCCATGAAATATTATTTATTATTATTATTTATATAATACTACTGTTGAAAATAACCAAGTCGAGTTCGAAACTAATAACATTCGATTAAATGGTCAGCGTCTTAGTCACTGCAGTATGATTGACAGCTTTGACGCTCTAACGCAAAGCTCTAAATAAAGTGAACGTCAATGTTGTTTATTGAAGTAAAATTGCCTTTGTATAAAGAACTCTGCCACAACTGAAAGGGGTACTTAGTAAATCTATGTTCTTATAAATATTGTATATAAGTTAAATGTATATGTAATATTGTATATGTATAGACAATTTTCATGGAAGGACAACTGAAATTCGATGAAAAAATCAATGAAAAAAAAAAATATTTCAAAAGGGTTTTGTATTTTCTTTTGTTTTCATTATTAGATTCCTTTAACAAACAGTGTCTGTTTTCTTTTATAATATTCTATATACATTACATTATACATATATATATTTTTGAAATGTATTGTTATTTTCAATTTTTTTTTTTATTAGTTGTTATTGTTATATTTATTTCATTTTTATTATATTTATAATGTATCGAATATCTCTTCTTTAGAAAATTAATCCTGTCTGAAAGGATTTTATTTTTTTTATTTTTTTAATAAATATATAAGTAAATATTTATTAGTATGTAATATGTATGTGCATTTGTTTTGTACTTTTGTGATATTGATTTTACATAGAATATTATTAGTTGATTCTATCCCGCCTTTCATGTAACGGTTTTTGCTGCATATATACAGTATATACAGTTATGAATTTAATTTTATACATTTCTTTGGCAGACTTTCTTTTTTAAACTTAACTGTAAAATTAAAAAAAAAAAAAGATTTAATCTCCTCAACTCAATTTCTAGTATAGTGAAAGGGTTGTTTAGCTGGCAGGTGGAAAAGAAAAGTACATTACGGTACTTACGACGGTACAATGTTGAAAATTTTTTAAAAGGAATGGCTAAGAAGAGTGTTATGGAAATATTATTAAAAAAATTTCTTGAATAACAGAATACCAGTAGAAAAAAATGAAAAATGTAAGATTTTATTGTAAAATTTTCACAAGTAAGATACAATTTGTTTTTGAAAAAGGTGTGGATGAAATCTTATAGATATATCTTATAGATATAGATACCAGTCAATTGAAAAGAGAATTACCTTAAAATTTCAGGTATAAAGTTATATTATTACCTATAGATTCAAAAATATAATTTCTGTGTTGTATGTTCCAGGTTATATATGTGTGTGTATGTTCATGTATACATTGGCGTATCTGAAGGGTAAATAACCCTTGTACAAGGTAAAAGTTAATTCAATTTTTTTGTTTACGATTTTTTTATTTCTAAAAATTTTAATTATAAATTTTATTTTTTTTTTTGCTTAACTATGCCGGTACAATCATTTGGAAATGAAAATTGGCTATATGAAAATGGTTCCCAAAATAAGTTTCCAAAATCAAAAACTAAAGAACTATATCAAGCTAGGAAAAAACCTCCCAAAGGCACTGGGAAAATTAGACTCTCCAGCAGTGTGCCTTTCATGCACTAAATTACCATTATAATGGCTACAGAGTAAAGATGAGATATAAAAATTCATCAAGGGTTGAATGTGATACCTAGAAGGTCAAAATTTACTTCAATCTTGAATTTTTCTAAATCATAAGTATTGGGAACACACATGAGGATAATGTGTACCACAATTTGGAGGTGCGATTTATAAAAGAATTCCTATGCTTAGTGTTCCAGTTCGGAAAAGCTCTACAGTTTAAGAATTAGATCTAGCTTAGTTTTTAAAAGTTTGCAAATTCATGTGGCAAAAATTTAATCATTGGTCAAAGTTAAAAATTTCATTGGAAAGTTTCATGCAGCTTCTCTAGATTATTTATTTTGCCTTTCCGCCGCTGAGTTTTCCTCGTAATTTTAAAAATAAGTGTAAAAGTTTAGGGAACCCTTCATAAGCATTAGTAAAAGCATAAGTCAAATTTTCCAGTGTTTGAGGACTTTTGATTCATAGAGTTCACAAAATTGGAAAATATTTTGGATTTCGGTTTTTGGAGATTCTTTCTTCATCACTATTTTCGCACAGTCCCCAAGAAAAAACTCTGTAGTAAAAACAAAAATTTAGAATTCTGATAATTTGGAAAAAAAAAACAGAAGTTATATTTTTTCATTTTCGATTACGCGAAATTGTTAAAAAAAAGCGAAAATACTGTTATTTTTTTTTCTTTCATGACTTCTATATACAATATTAAAACATTTTTGGAATTTTTTTCATTATTAATTTTTAATTTTTAATAATTATACGCGATATTTTAAGGGTAAGGTATGTTGATATTTAAGGGTTGAAGAAGAATAGAGGGGGTGGTATATTCTGTTATTATTTATATTTTATGAAAATTTTAAAGAAAAATTTAAGTAAATTTTGTTACAGAAAAAAAAAAGGAAAAAGTTAATTAGATTTTTTTTCAAGAACTGTATATTCGCGTTTTTTTTCCGCGCCAATAAAATTTTTCTCATTTTAATTGAAAATTATTAGCAATAAAATCAAATATTTAAAAATTTTCCAGTATTTTAAAATAAAATCAAGACGATGCTATTGAAAAGTTAATTAAATTGAATATTTTTTTTTCAGAATTTAAAAATGCTGAAAATTTTTTAAAATTGTTTTAATAATAAATCAGTGCTGAATTTTTTAAATCGAATTCAAAAAGGAATTTGAATTTGAAATAATGTAAAAGATGCTTCTAGACAAAGAATTGATAATTAAGAATAACTTATCAACAACTAGATTGGAAGGGATTGGTTTAAAAATATATTTACATTTATTTAGGGACAATAATTTGCAATTCGTAATAATAAAAAGTCGTTTAAATTTATTTAAAAAAAAAGCAAATATGGCCCCTACTGAGCTGCAATCTTCTATTAAGAAACATATTCATGCCAGTTCATAAAGTCACTTTACAACACATAATTTACAATTTTTTAAAACTTATTATAACAATCACTTTGACGTTCTCAGAAGAGAAGAAAATGCCATTTAACTGATAATTCAAAAAGAATTAATGGGTGAAAATAAAGCTCCAGGTTTCGATTTAATTGCTGAAGACGTTCTTAAACAACTCCCAAAAAAAGGGATGGCATTTTAACATATATAACGAATGCTATGTTAAGGTTAAATTATAGATTTATTTTTGGAAGGTGGCAGAAATAATTATGATACTTAAGCCAGGAAAGTCTCCAAATGCATCAAAATCTAAACAGATTTTTCTGTTACCAATTAAAGTTGAAGCCTATAAAAGAAACCTATAATAGAAAACAAAAAGCTAATTCCAAACTATCAATCTGACTTTAGAGCAAAACAATCTCCTGTTGACTAAGTATATAGAAGAATTAAGCCTATCTGGTTGTGCAGTATACAGCTTTCGAGCTGTGCCGAACGAACATATATTCATAGAATTCAAACACTTCAAAGCAAAGTGCTACGTAACTTGATTTCTAATGTTAACGATGAAATTAAAAATATTCTACATAAGACCCGCTTACAAGGTCACATAAGCCATAGAAGCGTCACAACTCTTACTATCTTCAAATTTCAAAAGAAAGCTTGGAAAAACTCGGCTGCTTAAATTAGCCGTAAATTCAGATCACTTTAACCGAGTTCTGTAATTTCAGCAGATCATAAAAATTTAGCGCAATATGAATGTTTAGTCTTTAAGACTAGTTTTAAAACAGGAGCTATGTTTTTAGTATGTTGAAGTTTCAGATAATTGTGATTGTACGCAGGATCTTTCTAATACTTCCAACGATCTTACCCTAAGAAAAAAAAAACATCTAGGTGTGATCAAGCACATAAAACTTTGAATCTCAGAATTTTCTATATTGTTCATCTAAAAGTCACATTCAGAGTCAAGTCTTAGACTTTCAAACACAAAGTCATACATTACCCAAACATACTACCCCTCCAGTGGCTTTCGATGCTTTCCACTGCGCCCCATATAAAAAACTAATAGAAAATGATAAAAACCAATTAAATCAGCAGGCTGTCAAATCTATTGATGAAGTTCGTCGATAAAATGTCAAATGAACTAAGCAATTTGATGACAGCTTTTGTTTGTTTTTAAATTTCATTGTCATAAGTTTTAAAATACATTTTAACCTATTAGACAATGTAATTATGACATTTTGTCTTAAAGTTTATGATTTGTATTTTATTTTTGATTATATTTTTAACAAACAATTATTTATTTATCATAAAATTCTTTATTTCAATAATAATACAATAACTTATTATTGAATATTGATCATACGGAGTATCAATTTTAATTTAAAATTTTAATTTTTTTGTTATTCATCTGATATAATTACTGTATATAAAACCAATAAAGATATAATTATACGTATTTGGATATGTTATAAAATACAAAAAAAAAACGGTCTAAATCTTCAATCACTAATCTATCAAAAAATAATTTTTTTAAGGTGCTTTGTTTAAATTGTTCGTTAATTGTATTTCTTTATTTTGAGTGAAATAGAAATAAAAAACAAATACCCATTATATTTACCAAATTTTCTAAATATGCTCAGATTAAATGGGCTAATTACTTCCAATATGTCTGTCCGTGTCTGTTTTAAAAACAGCGAAATATCAATAAGAGAAAATTGTCATTTTGTACGCCTCTACTTTACTTTACTTTATCGGCATAACAAATTATTATTTTTGAGCCGAGTCCAAAGCCTTCCTCTATTCTGCACCATATGTCAGAACTGATACAATGAGTGTTCTGTAGAGTGTGATCTTTGTCTTTCTAATCACAGTTCCGCATGTGCTTGCTTAACCTAAAGTAACAACGGTTGGCTAGCAATATTTTACGCTTAATTTCCAAGCTGGTGTTACTGCCTTCTGTGTTCATTTGACAAACGAGATATACGTCTTTTTTTTTCTTCTTGTTCTATGGCGCTACAGTTCGTTGTCGAACCTTGGCATCCTGAGATATACGCCTTTACTTTTTATTGCTATAAAAAGCCTTTACTTTTTATAAATTCTGCACAAGCTAACCGTTATATCAAATCTTAATTTAATCAAGTGTTTGATTTTATTGATATTCAACAAATTCAAAGTTATGAACCTCAAAAATTCTAATGTTTTCTCTCTATGTTTCTCTACACTTCTAATCTGCTAGGCATCTGACGCATAGGAATTTAAAAAAAAATTGTATATTTATGGGGTTTATTAATTGTAGGTTTTTGGAAAGTAATTAATACTACTAAAATCATGTAATACACGGTTTAAGTTTATTTTTTTTTATTTACATAGGCAAAAAAGAGCTTCCACATAGCCTCTCCATTTATCTCTGTTTTACACTAAAGAATTTCTAGATGGGTTTTTCTCTATCCACTATCCTTCTAAAGGTATCTTTTAGCCTTTTAAAATTTCCTTTACATTGGGTGTTACTTTCTAGTACTTGGAGTACCAAACTAATATTGTTGGGCGCCTTAGAATGTGACCAATCACTTCTTTCACTTCTTTTTCATTACTTGAACCAATATATCTTTCCTTATCTATATGTGTTGCTTCTTCTTTATCTAAAGCAACGAATGCATAATTCGCCTTGGCCAGAATATGCAATACTTTATTCTCATTAACACCAATGTGACATCTCTAATTCTCTCTGACGTCTCTGACGTCTATTTTTCGTTTTGCGTGCTATGTGTGTTGACTTCCATGTGGACAACAGCTTTTCGAACGAACTTCTTTCTGGCTTTTACTTTTCTGTGTTCTATAAATGGTATTTTTTGGTAATGGTATTTTAAATGGTAATGGTAATTTTTTTTAAAACCGTGGTCTTTTTCTTTACTTGTCTTCTATTTAATAGGTTTTTAAAAAATGACATTTCCATCTCGAAGATTCTAATTTTCGTTTTGGGTGCTATGTGTGTTGACTTCCATGTTGACAACAGCTTTCCGAATGAACTTCTTTCTGGTTTCTTTCTGGGTGTGTTCCATAAATAGTATGGAGCTCAGTTTAATAATGGAAATGTCATTTTTTTAAAAACCTTGGTTTTTTACATTACTTGCCTTCTATTTAATATATATTTTTAAAGTCATCGTCATGTATCAATCAATAATGGTTTTTTTTGGACTTTTCAAAATAATAAACATTATCAAAAAAAAAACCTAAATTAAAAATTCTTTTTCAAATTCATTAATTTGTATTTTGTTTTTCTTCTAATACATATTATATTTTCCTTTCTTACTTTATATTCATTACATATTTTTTTTCTGTCTTTTTCCTTTTCAATTTTTCTATTTCTGTCTTTTTAATTATATTTCTTTTATATTATATTGTATTTTCTTTTTTTTCTATTATTATTTTTTTTTTTTGTTTTGTATATTGTATTTGTCTATTATATGACCTGAATAAAGTGAACCGCCATTCGATCGCTCAGAAGTTCAATCAATTTTAAACAATTAATACATAACAAAAAAAAAATTTATATATACATATAATAATAAAGAAACCTAACCTCAAAAAGACAACAAACCGAAAGCAAAAAACCAAAAAAAAAAACAAAAAAAGTTAACTGACAAAAAAGTACCGAATTTCGGATTTCTTTTCAATTCCATAACTGATTTAATTTTAAAATTTAAAAAAAAAAAATTATTGAAAAAAAAAACATAACGTAAAGTTAAACAGCCGTATAGATAAATCAAAGAAAAGCGTGTTAATTTTTGATGTGTTACTTTTTTTTGTTTTTTTTCTTTCCTTGATTCATTTTTTGATTCAATACGTATTTTTTTAATATTATTATTATTTTTATTGTTGTTGTTTTTTTTTTTTAAACTAACATTCTTTTAATGAAGTTTCACCTGACAACAATAACTGATTCAAAAAAAAAAAAAAACAAAAAAATAAAATAAAATAGGTAAATAGTTAAAAGTCATTTGGCAAGAGGCGCCTATTTTGTTGAAAAGCAATCACAATCAATATTATTGATGTAATAATGAATATATACCGTGCCATCTATATTTTAAAGGTCTAAACAACTAACTTATATTATAAAAAGTTTTTTTTTTTTTTTTTTATGATGCTTTCTTTATGTAATTTTGTGAATGTTTGGATGTATGTACGTAAATAGTTTCAGTTGAAAATTGTTTAAACATTCATAAACAAAAATATTTGAAGAAACAAAAAAATTTATATTATTTTTTTTTTTTTTGTAATAAAATCACTTGAATAAAATGAATATACGCACTCTTTATTCACTCTTTATTAAATATTTGATTTTTTTTTAATATTTTTTGTATTTTTTTTTTTATAGATGGCAAGCAGTGTGTATTGTCAGCAGTAGTAGTGTAATAAAAAATTTAAATAAAGTCTTGGTAAGTACCGCCTAAAACAGGGTTTCTGAAATTTTTCTAATTCTATGGGAGTTGATGAAAAACCTTATTTAGTTTTATTTGTGTATGAATAAAATGAAGAACTTGAATTATTTTGAATCCATGATTTTAAAATTGTCTCGATCAGATCCCACAACTATTTTCTTGATTTCTTATATAAACTTGGTTATCTGGAATTTTTCTTGAATTCATCGAAAATCGTAAGATTAATTAAGATACTCTCCGGCACAAAGTTTCAGATTAAAAATCATTCTATTATTGATTAAGTGAATAAATTTGTGCTCTAGATTTCTTGAACTTAAGTCAAAAGATTGCTTAAGAAAAATCTGTTGAGAAGAAAATGGATCCCACATTTAGGATTTAACTTTATTTGTTTTTGGAAATTACGATCTACAAATATTAACCAATCAAATTTTAGATAACAAACATATTTAGGTCACAAATACAATTGCAAATTTATTATACCCATTGAGGTGATACACATTGATAAAAAATGAATTTTGTCTATCATGTAAAAAATTAAAGTACTCTTACCTTATCTCCTTCTTCTTATGCCTATTCACTACTGGATGTAGACGTGTTAATGTTATGTTAAAGTGGCTACAAATTTTGAAATATTCCATTCTATTTGTGGCTGTATCAATTAAGTCTCCAATTGTGTGTAAATCAGCGAACTCGCTAAATAATATTTCTCGGTTATGATGGTTGCTTTCTTCCCATCCTTCGACTCCCTTCTGTTCGATCTTCGACAAGAATTTAGAACAGTTATTAACTAAGTCGCCGATTGTGTGCAAACATGTCCACTCCCTATTGTTTCTCAGCCATGATTATTGCTTTCGTACTATTCGTCTTGCATCTCTTCTGTCTTCGTCAATAAGCTGTAGTAATTCATATTTAGTTCCTCGCAAAATAGGCTAAAGTTAGTTTTTTAATTAATAAAAGTAATTTCCTTTCTTTCTGCAGGTTTTGTAGAACTTCCATATTGGATACTTGATCTGTCCAAGATATCTTTAACAAATGTCTATAGCCCCACATCTCAAATGCTTCTAATTTGTTAATCATAGCTATTTTGAGAGTCCAGGCATTTACGGCATATAGTAAAACCAGATCAGATGAAACATTTAAGGAATTGCAATCTGAAGTTAATGTTGACATCACCATTTTTTAAAAATTTCCCCCTACTTATAAAAAGTATTTCTAATGATTTCTATTCTGTATTTGATTTCCTTATCGCAAAATAGACTAAGATTATAAAATATATCAGAACTCTGATAAGGAAATCACTTATATTTAAAACTAATTACCTGCTCTATTGCTTCGGCTTTATTTCTTCTGCTAATAATCATAAATCTTTGTTTATAATGGAACCTTATAAATCAATTTCCTGTACATATGAAAATGTCTACCAAAGCAGTGAAAAATGTGGCTCTTCACCTTTAAAGTTAAAAGACTTCCATTTTCAAAGATTACCCTTGAACTTTAAGGCATGTTGTGTCGGAAAGCATTATATGTTAATGAATTTTCACGGAACATAGTTTGAGAAGGTCTGATCTGAAGGGATTTTCATGTGAACATAGCATTTTTCTGTAACAAATTATTCTAACGCTTAAATCTTTGTACATATTTTCATATTTTGTTTCTTTTTTTTTTTTATTTTATTTTTTTTTAATTTTTGGGACGCATCAAATTTGATGTTGTTGTTGTTGCTATTTTGATTATGTGATGATGATGGTAAGTAAAGTTCATTTTAACTTTACTTTACTAATGGGTTTCAAAGTAAGTGTTGTAGATTTGTTTTTATTTTTTCTATTTATTATTTTCTATTTTTTTTTTTTAACTTTTCAAGTGGTTTCATTGAATTTTTGTTAACAGCAGCGGAATTTTCAAGTGAAAAATGGTGGAACTAAAAGTTTATCTAATATAATACAGTATCTATAAGTTGTTCGTTTTTTTTTCTACTTGATAATTACTTCAAAACTATTTTGTTTTTTTATTATTATTGTTTTTCTTTTTATGAAATATTGTTTAATATGTCAAAATTAACAAATAAAAAGCGACTACATTGTTTTTTGTTTTGTTTTTTTTAAATGAAATTTCCATTTTTAGAAAATTTTCATTAATGTGAAAAATTAAAAAAAAACTTAAAGTTTGAATCTCTAAAATCGTGATTTATTAGTGTCAGTTGACATGATACGGAAAATTGAAATTTACTTTATAAAGAAAAATTATAAAAAAATTTATTTTGTTAATTTAATTACATATAAACACTTTTATATATAAATAAATAGATTTTGTACCTAATTTTTTGACATATAGATATTAATTGTTCATTTAACACTGTTTTTGTTTAATTCCAGTATGGATTAATATGGAGCTGGTGTTAGGAAATGTGTTATGGATGTTAATTGTAAAATCCAAAATGATGTTGAAAATCTTTATTTGGTTTTCTTATTACCAATCTACCATATTATGGTAGATATGACCTACACTTGATAATTTTAAAAATTATTTTATAAGTTTTAAATTTTTTTAAAGGTCTCTCATTATATTTGAATTTGTTTCAGTTCCCATCTAATAGAAAATGGTGGTTGTCAAAAGTATGGGTATGTACTTCCCTAAAGTATGGGTTATAAAACCAAAAACAAATAAATTAAGTAATTTGAACAATTTTATGCAAAAGTATTGAATCAAAACTAAAATTTTCTCAAATTAAATTTAATTAATTTTTTTTAAGGTATTAGTTAAAGGGTTCAATTAACGGCTGGGTGGCACAGTTGTTAGAATGCCAACCTTTCATGCGAAAGGCCCGGCTTCGAATCCTAGTGAAAGTGAAAAAAAACTATTCTGATTTTCGGCATGACTCAACTACCATTCACGTAATGGCGAAATTAATGGCTTAATCAATAATTAATAATTATAAATCTTTAATATCAAATATAAACAAATGCAGAATATAAACAAATAATTTCTTTGAATAATATTACACACAGGTATAGAATACCCTATAACTCAATTACAAAATATTATTATTTATTTATTTTATTTATTTATTTATTAATATATTTGTCTAGAATGAGGTGTAACAAACGCATTCAATTAAATGTGTTTTGTTGAATGTGTTTTATTTTAGAAAATTAAATATCATAAATTATCATAAGCAGGCCAAAAAATATTTTATTTATTTTTAATAAAAAAAAAACAAAAACAACAAGAAAAAATTTTTTTTTATTAATTTAAATTATTTAAAATGTTTATGAATCAGTTCATTTACGTTTTTAAAACTCACGGAACATTTTCTGGAAATTTTATATAAATAGTAAAACATTTTGTAAATAATAATTAAGAAGACTATGTTTCACAGGATTGTGTAGTAAGTCTTAATTATTTTCAGTGAAAATCTGAAATAACCATTGAACGCTGTGTTGCATTGCTTGATTTGCTTTGGTTTGAAAAGCAAATAAACCAAGCAACGCAACAAGTAATTTCAAAGTTACCTCATTTCTCTCTCATCCTGCATCTTTCCCTCATCCCAGCATCTTACTTTTAATTATTTTATATTAAAAAATAATTTGTGTACAATACTTGAGTTCGATGCACGCATCACCATAGAAGCCAAACAAATATATTTTTTTTAACTTACTTCGGTCGGTATATTATAAAAAAAGTTTAAAATTCATAATTTATAACTAAAGCAAAACTCAATACAAAAATCAACATTAAACTTAAAATTCTTATACATACGTATAAATAGGTACATTTTAGCATGTTGAGTAGGTACATAATAGAATGTTAGCAACAAACAAATATTTCGATTTGAATCTAAACAAAGGTTGTGAAAACTATGTGTAGGAATATTTTTTAAAAATATGTATACAAAACATTAATAGATGGAGAAATAGATCATTATTGAAACAAAATAAACCTGTAAAAAAATTTAAAATCTTTTATTAATTTATTTAATTTAAGCAAGCACGTATTTAAATAAAAAAGAAATATTAATTGAAATTAAAAAAAAAATAACCACGAAGGGTCTAGAACTAAAACCCCCAACATTTTATCAAATTCAAAACATACAAAAGGTAGACCACGTAATTTATTCATCTTCAAGTTTTCAAGATACAACAAGAAATTATGTGAGTCATTTGTTTTTTTTTTGTGTATCTATTAATAGAATCGAAACATAATCTGCGTTATACAAAAAGTAAAAGTTGCGATTTTATTTAGGAATATGGTATTAATATTCAATATGTATATAATGAAATTAGAAATAGTGCTTAATTAGAAAAAATTCTTCTTTCAATTGACCTTCCGTCATTCTGTGAGCCAACAGCTACTTACAATATAAACAAAAATTTAATTATATGTATTGAAAATCTAAACGTTTCTACATGTTATAAGACACAGTACTATCTCATGTTTAAATTTTATGTGGAGTTCATTTAGATTATTTCTAATAACACGAATTTGATATGACCTCCTGTTCCTAAATGAACCTTATGGCTTATTAGAAAAAAAAAAAAATTAAAAAATGAAACAAATTTGTTCCGGTGATATTTGAATAAAGAGTCAGTTGTAGTTTGTTAGTGGAAAAAATAGCTGATACAATCTAACTGTGAAATTACTTTATTTCGATATTGACAAATTACAGATAAACAGATAATTACTCAAATATTTTGCACTTTTAATATGGCCCTTAGTGCTTGAAATTTGTGGTGTTTGTTAAATCAGATTACGCTCTACAAACATGCTTAGAAAAAAATGTTGAGGGTTCCTTAATTTAACAGATCAATTGACAGATACATTTTGACGTTTTTTTTAGGACAAGAGTCAAGAGTAATTATGAACTAAGGACTGCGACAGATTAAGGACTGTGACTATCAGTAAACACAGTAAGAGAATAAAAGGATATAGACAGATCACATTGACTCAGAAACCTAGGAATTGTTCACTAAAAATTTCCCTCGACTAGAATCCTCCACATTCCAAAAACAAAGTCTTACAGACAACAGCTTCCGTACAACAATGCCTGTTGAACTGTACACAAAAACAATATCTGGAACATTGCAAAAACCCAATGTTATTAGCAGCCCTAAGAAAAGCAATATGCCAAAAGAAAAGCAATAATAAACAAACAAAAATTTTAATATTTAATTTAAAATTTAATATATTTTTATTGCATTTACCGTTATTATAATAGTTAGGGTAATTTATATATGTAATTTCACTTTCCCTTCTCTTCAAAACGAGTTTAAAAATAATTTTAAACTTTTTATTGGATAATTATATATCATTTAAAATGCACTTAAGACAAATCACTCAACATTTTTTTTTTAAGGAAATTCCTTTTGAAATGAAATTTACTTGAATAAATTATTTATTGATTTCCTGATTAAATTTTTTAACTCATAACATGTTTGTGTACGCACATATGTGAAAATTTTTTACACATGTTATGCAAAAAAAAAAAAAACAAACAAAAAATTAAAATAACATCTGAACATTTCCCAGATAGTTGAAAAATGTTGAAATGCAAAAAAAAAAAAAATATTTTAAAATAATTTAAGAATTGTTTGAAAAAAAATTTTCTTTTAATCAAAAAAAAAAAAAAGAAAATTAAAATGTAATCAAAGAATAAATAATTTAAAGAATTTAAAATAGTTAATGTTTTACTTTTTGTTTAACAAATAAGCTGTAAGGACATCTATTATCCTTATTGTTTTTTTTTAATTTTTTTTATTGTTTTGAGAGTTGAAAACAATTTTGAGTTAGAAATAAAACTTAGAGTCATTTTTGATTACAAGGGCTTTATTTACCTGTTATAATTCACATATGTTAATAACAGTAATGGACAAAAATTTACTCTGTTTTTTCAGTAAGTTTTTGAAGGAACCAAAGGAATAGAAATTGGAGTTACATTAAGTAATACCTAGATTTGGCAAACCAAACGCCTTACTTCTGGATATTCTCTTAAAAGTTATAAGATGGTAAGCTCCCATGGATCATATCGGGAAAAAAATGCAAGCTTGTCAAAGTACTTTATTCTCTGTGATTTATTCTCTAACGCAGATTTGAATAGGTAGGGATAAAATTTGTAACACAGGATAATTGGTAGAGATAGAATTAATAATCTGGCCAATGCCTTCTGCAGCTGTACTACTCTGCAAAATTTATTTTATTCGAAATCCGTGTGCATATTTTATTTTGTATTTTACCTATCGATCAGACAACTTTTTATTAATATCAACAGAGGGATAAATTTAATAAATTTAATTCGTTATTTCTACATTTTTGTCCGCAACTGTATATTTGCTGAAAATTTCTTTTTACTTTTGAAAACATCTGATGAAAAATACATACAAACTTGTTCAGAAAAAAAAAAACAAAAAAACAAAATTTAAAATTAAAAAATGGGAAATTTATTTTATTATTCCTTTTATAATAATTTTTTTTTAATGAAAAATTTTAATTTTATTTCAAACAAAGAACTAAAGTTAAAACAGTAATAGGAGAACTTTTAGTTAAATTTTTTATTTTATTATGAAAAATTATTAAGAAACAATTTTCTCAACGTACCAGAACTTAACACATCCCCAGTAATAATTTTATTTTTCTTGTTTCCCAATTAAAGTATTCGCAAACATATGCTTTGCCCTTAACATACTGGCTTGTTGGATCGATGAATTAACACTAGATAAATTAATGAAAATTTGAAGATCTTTCACTGTGGAAATTTCCCTTCACTCGAGATATTCTCCTCCCTTAGCTTTAATTTGTAAAGTACGATGGATATTTAGTGAATCAATACCAGGTCTGAGTAATTTAATTTTGCTCTCTTTTCAATAAGTTGCACAATTGCTATTTGTTCTATTTTTCCTTATACTTGGTTCAGTTCTGACATTCCTTAAGAACTTCTGACATTTATTCTGAATTACTGACGTTTCTTCAGAAGTTGTGACATTTCTTCAGAAGTTCTGACATTTTTTCAGAAGTACTGACATTTCTTCAGAACTTTAGACATTTCATGGAGTTCTGACATTTTTTCAGAAGTTGTGTGATTTTCTTAACTTAGTTTTCACCAAATTATTAAATTAAGCCTTAAGGGATTTGGTAAGCTTCTAATGTTGACATAATCCTACTGTCGGGAGTTCTTTTTCTTGATTTTTATTCCTTAAGTTTCAGAACGTTGAGTCAATTTTTAATCTAGCAAAGATTTAACAGTCTTTGACATACGAAAGACTGACAGATTGTATTTAATAAGTGCAAATAAACTCAAATCACATACAAAATATTTCGAAATACAATTACTGTAATTTTTGGACCATTTCCTTTGAATTGAATTTAAAATTAAGAGTCAAAAGAGTCAAAAAAGAGTCAAGAAGTTTGAAAATATTTTTGGTTTTCATTTATTGTGTTTTTTTTTTGGCTATAAAAAAATTAGGGTAAAATTTATAACTTATCGGTTAGGCATGAAAGATTTATATTATAATATATGTGTACTAACGATATGTGAATATATTGTTCTTTCATTTTTTTTTTGAAAAATTAAGAAAAATTTCGAAAAGAATTTGGTTTTATATTTTTAAAAGTTCAAAGATCAAAAAATAGCATTTTCTTAAAAAAAAAAAATAGGAAAAAAAAGGAAAACGGTATCATTGTGGTAAATTTTCTTTAAGGACTCTTTTGAGAAATATATATATATATATATATATATAATATGTGTATTTTAGGTACATTATATATGTACTAAAAAAGAAATAAAAATATTTTAGAAAAAAACAAGGTGAAAATTCTTTAAATATATGTCTTATTTATTTTTGAAGGGAGACTGTAATGTTGTTGTTGCTTTCCTATTTTCAAGGATGGAATTCTTTTATTCATAAAATAATCAGATATTATTATTTTAGACAAGGCAATATAAAGGTTTGAATGCTAGCTGAAACCATGGAATGAAATGACCTGAAAATTATGTAATCGGATTTCTGTGGTTTCATATGAGATATTGCTATATTTTGCAATTTTTTCTGTTCGTCCTAAGGTTCAGGTAAAAATTCTATAATATATTTATAATTCTGTATACTTTATATGTAACCTAATAATTCTTTTAGTATAATACCAATTTTGTTAAATAATTAGCTGGATGAAATAATTGTTAGAGTGTCAACATCTCATTAATCTCATTAATTTTCTCAATTTTTGCCTAGTAAAATTGAAAAAGTTTGAATATTTAACAATTTTTACATCTTTTTTATGCTATTTCCTCCAATAGTTTTGATAGAAAACCTAATTGTCTTATAATTATGTTCTAGCCGATGACTGTAGGTTAATTTTGACATTGAAACTGCGTAAACAGTAGCATGATCAACCTGATCAGTTAACTTTGATTTAAAAAAATGCTTTTAAAAAATTCCTAAAAATTACTTTTCTATGACCTTATATTACACAAAAAAATGTAGAGCTGAACCGTCTCAACACTTCTACTTAAGTCTCAATAAAAGAATTCCCACTAAAATTTTGAAATTTACAAAAATGGGTTTGAGGTGTAAAAAAAATTCTATTCATAATAATTTGCTTTCCTTTTTAGGAACCTTTTTGTATAAACAAAGGATTGAGGTTTGTTAACAAAGGAAACTGTACGCTATTCATTTGGGATGGATAATATATTTGCGGAATATTTAAAAAATACTTTTTAATTAAACAGGGGCCATATGTCCGAATGGAGCCATTAAGAGAAATAGAAATTAATTTATTAAAGTGAAATAAAGCTCCAGGTTTTTTTTTTTCGAGGATTACATCATCATTATTTAAAGAAAGAAGAGCTATACGGATATCAAATACAATATTGAAAGCGAAAAAGATAATTGTTCCTGATATCCGTGCAATCGATGATGTCAAAATTGTTTGAAAAATTATTACTAAAAAGGTTGAAGAAGAAAGAAATCTAATTTCAAATCACCACTTTGGATTTAGAAAGTAACAATTCCAGAGAATTGCAAGTACAGTAGAAAAGGCGTTGTAGGGAGAAATGTAAATTGTCGTGAGTAAGTTCAGCCATTTGATGAAGTTTGGCACAAAGTTCTAATGATTAAATTGAGTAAATTTTTACCAATACCAAATGTTAGAATACTGGATTCATATCTTTCGGATAGATTATTTCGATTCCTAATTCTTCCTTAAAAGAAATAAAAGCAGGAGTGCATCATTCAAATCTAGATCCTATACGTTACTTACTATACATCACTGATCTACCAGTAGTGGAAAATGTAATTGTGACAACATTTGCTGACGATGCTGCCATATTAGCAGTAGGATCAAATATCGACGACTTCACTGGAAAGTTACAAAGTGCTTGTGAAGAAATTGTTGAATGGATTAACAAGTGGAAAATCAATATTAATGAAACCATGTCATCGCAATGAAAACTCACCAATATAAAAGTAGTACATCTACCAAAAGTCAATTTAAATAATGTAGAGTAATGTAGATCGTGTGCTTAGCTAAATGCCTTGGAATAACATTAGATGTCAAATTAAGGTGGAAATAACATAGTAAAAAGAAAAAATTAAAACTTGATAATAACTATAGAGATAATTACTTGATAATTCACAATTTAAAATAATAAGTGTAACTTTATGATCAAGTCATAAAACCTACGTGGTTATGGAATTCAACTTTTGGTGGTGACAAACAAAGGTTTGTAAGCAAAATCCAAGTCTTTCAAAATAAAGGGTTACGCGACATAGTAATGCTCCTTGCTATGCGCAAAATGATAATCAAAATTTAAATATCACTAAAGTTATATAGTAGAAATAAAATAGATTTACTACAAGGAGGCCTAAGAGAACAAGACCTCTAAATTTAACACAAAATATTGATTTCCTTAGAGAAATTTTATAGGTTACCCACAAACTAAAATAATATGATACACAAAAATTTAGGTGTTTTTTTAGGGTGGAGTAACGATCCTCTACTATCGCTATGAATAAGGCGCTAATTGTCATTGAGTAGTGGGAAGCTTTAACCCACTGAAACTATCCCCTAGGATGGAGCCTTTAATACAAATGCACAGCTTAGTTTTCAGGATAGGAATTAATGGATTGGGATAATAATGAATCAGAGTGGAAAATTCTGGTAGATATAAGAAGAAGGTTGCATTATTAGAAACTCTTTCATATTGCTTGAACTTCTTCAAACTGCATGAAACTATGCATAAAACTGTATAGAGCATTTTTGTTAAATTCTTTAATATAATTTTTATCGCTTCTTCATTTCCTTGCAATTAAAATTCTATTTCCTCGATGATTTAAATTAATTTTACATTTCCATTAGTTTCTAAAACATTTCAAAGTATTTGTCAAAACATATTGAAATAATTAACTTTTATTATATAAAAATTCCATTAAAATAATGGGGTACATCATGTATTCATATATGATACTGACTTGACTGTTCATTCTGGTATCTTTTAAAAAATGTTTTTTTCGTAATTCATTAAAAAATTGATAGAAAAGAACAATTTCAATATTGTATATTTCTATTTTAGATTTTTTGGTTTTGTATTGTATATTGTTTTTCTTTTTAATATTTTATTATTTTTTTAATCATATTAAAGACTTTTGTCACATCAAAGGATGACTATTACAAAATACTCCATTTCAAATTTGTAATTTTATTTGTTTTAAATAGCGTTCACCTAATACTTGCTCTGTTTTTTGTTAGTCTCAAACTCTAAATGTCTGCAACGACGTCACTATCTAAACAAAACACATATTAAAATTCAACTTACTTCCAAAAATCAAAACATTTTATATTCAAAATCAATTGCAATTTTTTTTAATTTAGAAAATTTTAATATTTTTCAATTTTTCTATTCGTTTTGTTTTCTAAGCACAGGATATTTACTAGACACAAAAGAATATTTTCTATATTTGGTTGTGAATACAGGGTGATTTGTGAAGGCACAATAGGTAAAATAAATCTTTAGAACGCTACGTCCTGGTATGCTGAAGATTTTTAACTAAAACTAAATTTTCTAAGTTAATTTTGAAGCTTGTAAAATTCAACCTTGAAACAATTTGAAAAAGGTGTGTTAGACCTCGACAACTTATAGACAGCGGAAGAGCAATACATAAGGCAAATGATTTTTAAAAGCCAATGTATATATAAAAGAATTGGACGAATTGCAATGTACGTCGAGGTTTTAAACATCTTTACTTATGCCATAAGAGATCATAGATTCAATGCAAAAGGCAAGTATTTTGACTGTTGTGTTAAAAAAATAACGGTATTACTGCAACGCTCATTGCAGTGGTTATTATTCTATTGTTTTGACTCTGCTACTCCTAAATTGTTGGGAGTAGATCACCAGTTACACATAGCAATGATTCGACGTTTCGTAAAAATCCTCTTCAACTCTATGTCAGTTTTATTATGAAACATCCTGTATTATAAAGTTGAAAAACACAATTACTATCTGTAACTTTTATAAAATATAATATCTTGAACATTTTCTATTCATGAAATTATATTTAAAATTGAATATGCATTTATATTGTTTTCTCTATTTTTAAAATTTTGATTGGAAAAACAAAACATATTTAATATTGAAATATAAAATTTTGTGTTATTTCAATTGCATTTTCCTTTTGTTTTAAAATTATAAAAGGGTATATTTAAGGTGACATTTTCATTTATTTTACCTAACAAAATTCTAAAAAAATTTAGGAATGGTTATAAAATTATAGACTTGATATATTGTTTTAAAAGCGTTTAACTTTTAGACATTTTAGAAATATTAAAGGTTTTATTGAGAAAATACGAAGAATTTTATTACTTTGTCTGTCAGACTATTGGTGTTATTAGTAATACTTATGTAAAGAATGTTTAGTTTTTCCAACACTCCTATAAACTAATGATTAAGCATTGCAGTGCTCGAATTGCCTACACCCAACTCCTGTTTTAATTTTCGATTTGTTTCAATACTTAACTTTTTCAAATGAAAATTTTCATCTGTGAGTTATTAGAGTAAATCGAAAATGTTTATGCCGTAAAGAACTTTATTGTATTTTAAAATAATTATAATTATATAGAAAATCTTAGAGTTAGATTGAAAAACAGGGCAAAAAACAGGTATTCAACATTCCCTTTTGTACGGAATGTTGAATAAAATTTTAAAATTAATCCTAGGGTTATAAGAAATAAGACTCAGTAGTGTTAATTCTCAGAAATTGTGATATTACACCACTTTTTCCCGGGCTGTTATTTCTCTTCAAGCTTACATTCTTAAGAAACCCGGGTGCTAGGGTGTAATTTCTTATTCTATGCTAAATAACTGCTCTGGTGCTAGGTACTAGGGTGCTAGGTCACTAGGGTGTAATTTCTTTTTCTATGCTAAATAACTGCTCTGTGGTCCTATTTCTATTTACAGTTGAAAATAACACGATTTCTTTCAATTTACTCTATATTCAGTTACATCTACAATATATTATGAGTTTAACTTAAATTCTAATGGCCTATCTACAATGACGCTCTCATGTTACTCTAATTCCGCTCTCATTACGTAGTAAACAAAGAAGTGTCCACAATGAAGTGTACATGACAGATTAATATTTTAATATTTTTTTTCAATAAAAAATATTTATCAAAGTTCAATTATTTGACATTTGTTGAATACGTAGAGAAAGCGAAAAAGTTAAAGTTAAACAACTTTTTTAATGACTGCGTAATGGCTGCGCCATGGCTGCGTCTATTGTAGACACTTTCATATAATTCAATACATTTAACTTAGTTTGACAGATAGCTAATTGTAGAGAGCGGAATTAGAGCGTTCACTGTAGGTAGGATATAATGCAGATATATTTATACTTGAATGTCTAGAAGAGATAGATTTTTTTTCATTAAAAAAAAACTTATATTCCTACATCTGTTAATGCTCTTATTTCATTAATCAATTTTGAAAAGCACAGTAGTATCGGTACCTCTGACATTGGTAACAATGGTACCTTTGAAATTGTATTGTACTTAAATCTCAACATTACTAATTGACACTTCACTCAATTTAATATTTACTTTAAATAATCTCAATTTAAATATAATTGGTAATTAAAATGGCGAAAATGCAATATCCGCCTGCTTTGCTGCATTCTAAGCATTTTTTAATATACCCCACAAAATGTTAATATGGAAATTTACAACATGTTTATTTTGATAGACAAGCAATATAAAGAGACCATAATATTTCAATATTGAATAACTCATCTTCATACATTATTTGGGTTTGAGTGAATTAGGAACGTCAATCAAAAATTTTGTAATATTATTGAAGGGTTTTTTTTTTTTTTGGTCAGTAAATTCAGAAAATGCATCTTACCCATTACCAACAAATAAATAATATGATAAATGAATATATATATATATATAAAAATAAACAAAACAAATCGAATAGAGAAGTATGGGAACCAAAAACCTTATATTTGAGAAGTCTATTGTATTTGTGTATCATAGATATAGATGGATAAATTGTTCTATATAGATTCAATTAGAAGAAGGTGATTCTGGTACGGTTTTAAATTCAGTTTTCATATAAAATATTTTTAAAATAAAATTAATAATAGGATTGGTTGAATTATTAATGGACAGAAGTGTGAAAGGATTCCTAGGGCTATGTGGTGCAATTTTTTTTATTATTATATTTCTTTTTATTATTATGTTGATTGTGGGTTTTGGATGTATACGAGTACTTTAAATTTTATTGACCTTGGAAAAGTTAATTTGATAAGTTAAAATGCTTTTTGATCTTAAAATTGTTTTATATTCTATGAGTGTTTATAGTTTGTACTTATAATTCTTTCACAATTTTTTTTATTAAATTTCAAATTAGAGAAAATTAAATTACTATTGTTTAAAATATTTTACATTGTTCTTAAAGATATTTGTTCCTGAAGATTATGGAAATGGTTAATATTAAGGCAAATTGTATTGAAATTTTTTTATTAATAAGAAATATTATGAAGAAAATTTTTAATTCATTTATAGTACATATTTTAAATGAAGCATTTAAAGAGTTCTGAAATTTCTAAGATATGTCCGAAGTATTTTAAAAAAAATTTATTTCGGTAATTTAAGAAATTTTATAAAAAATTTTATATACTACATGGACAATTCCTATACTATATTTATTCCATAAATTTGATGCTGTTTTACAAGGTTTACAAACAATGAACTATCTCCTACACTACGCAAAAAAATCTACTAAAAGTGCAACCCCTATCAAATAGCCTAGTCTTAATATCAACCTTTCAGATCATCATTATGCATGAACCTAGTATTGTTTGACGTTTCCATAACAGCAATATTTTTGACTGTAAATACGCAAAATTGACTGAAAATAAAATAAATTAAAAATGAACAAAGAAAAAATTTATTTACTGCTTGAAGTAATATTATTTTTACATGTTATTTATGTTATTTTGTTATTTTTATGGATGTAAAAAAATTCAAACAATAATCAAATATATCAAAAAATTTTAATCAAAAACCTAGTTATAACCCTTAAACTTAACGAGGACTTTCTAAATTCTGGTTCATTTTGCCAGCAATTTTAAATAATAAAAACCTTGTTACAAACCACTCATTAACCTGGTTTCTTCGAAGAACCTAAATCTAGTTCATAGTTTGAGCATAGTATAAGATGTAGTAAAATTATAATGTTCAGGTTTGCACAAGGCAAACTTTACCACGACTATATTCAAAATTATATTATACATGTAACACCAAAGTCTAGGCATCTTCAATTATTAGAATTCAACATTGAATAATTGTGTATAAATGTTTTATAGATATCTTATAGAAATCACAATTGTTCTATTAACACATTCGTCTTAATTATTGGAATTCCCGTCATTGCATGTTTTCACTTGCTTGCTTAAAATTAAGTTAAGGCAAATGTGTTAAACTGATACCGAAAAATGCCTTCCTATAAAAATTTTCTAAAATAACACAAGGAGACTTCTAGTAACCATTATTAAATTGTAAGAATTTATAACTCGTTGAAAAATGATAATGAAAACTTATTTCTCGGGAGAACCACTGCTATGTGAAATCGGCTTCCATTTATAATTCTCCCAATAGAGTGATAGTTTGCAATAAGTGATTCCCTTCGATAAAAATGATCCAGCTTACACATTGGAATTTTTCATAAAGAACCATTTCAGGTTAGTGTCCAATTTACCTTCCCCCTTTGACCAAATATCTCAACTTCTCTTATCAAAACCAAAAATATCAACAATATCTTTGTATAAAGCAATCTCTTTCCTAAACTTTATGTTCAAAAAGTAATTTTGATTAAAACTTTCAAAATAATTTCTACTAACTCTCAAAAATACTGTCTATCTATCTTCTATTATTAAACTAAATTGGAATGCTTTTTGTATTTGATCTGATAAAATTTAAATTAACGAAATAAAAGGTTTCAACAAACATTTAAAGCGTGTCTTAATTAATTAAAATCCATTGTTTTAAATGAAATGATTTTCGTAAATATCTTATACTACTTGATTTAAAATTGAAATTTCGAATCATTCCTTCTTTTTGGAATTTTTTAATTGTTCTTCTACACCTTAAAAAAAGGACATCAGTTCATCACTTATTATCAACTTAAAGATCTTAAGAAAAACCCCTTTTTATATTTTGAAATTTCGAAGAAGTGTTCATTTACCTTATAACCTTTTTAATTGATATTATACTATAAAGTTCGTACTATTAATACCAAATGGTAATGAGTTTTTTTTTATACCCGTATGGCTATATAGTCAAAGGGTATAATAAATTTTCCATTACGTTTGTGACGCAGAGAAGGAGGGGGGTAAATATACCCTCAAGTGTATGGATCGGATCAGAATCGAAAACTAAATCGATTTAGCTATGTATGTCCGTCCGTCCGTCCGTCACCACGATAACTCAAAAACTAAAAGAGCTAGGATCTTGAAATTTTCGCACATTCGTTTTTTTGCAATAGCCGTCATCGCTATTTAAATCTAGCCATTTTGGTCCATGTGTTCGGGGAGCTGCCATACAACTTCTTTTTTTATATAAGTATTACTCTGTACCTATTGAAGTTGGGTGTCTGTAATTTTGCCAAAAATAGTTTAGTGTAATGGCCAAATGTAAAATTTTGTTGGTTTACTGCATAGTGTTCAAGTAGCTACCATACAACTCCTTTTATATGAGCATTATACTACACCTAATAAAGTTGGTGTGTTTGAAATTTCTCCAAAAATAATTAATGTTTATAATAATGATATAATGTTTATATAGCGGTCATACGGGTATCCCAGAGTTGACACAGTCTACTCTACTACACTCTTCCTCGTTTTTTATATTTTAGTATTCAATTTAGAAATTTAGTAGGAAAATTTCTTTTACATTAGGTACCGAATTTTTACCAATTTTGGTTTAATATTTTCTTCTATCATTAAAGTATTTTTTTTTTGTTTTATTTTTTCTTTCTTTTTATCTATTTTCATTGATCAAATCAGATTCATCAATCATTTAAAAACTTCAAAAAAATAAATTATGAAAGTAACTTCCTCCAAATTATTGATTAACAAAGCTATAGGCGCTAAGACCATGTGCCTTTACACATATGGTTCTTCATATATGTAATTTTGAAAAATCAGAGGAACCAGATTACTTAAATCAAAAAAAAAAAAAAAAAAAAAAATAAGGTATAAAAAAATATTAATTTTTTTAATTGAAATTTTTTTTAACATTTTATTTTCCGTCTCCCCTTTAATGCTAATGTGACTTTGATGAGCTTCTGGTTGATTACAAAAATTATTAAAAGTTTTTTTTCATCAGATTTTTATTTTAAATTAACCGAAGTCAAAGGGTATGGTTCAGTTTTTTCATAAATTGTATATACTGTATATGTTAAAAAAATGGCGGGCTCTTATAAAAGAAGTCGATTTTTTTTTTTTTAAGTTTTAATAAATTTAAAATTAAAGTAACAAAAAATAACCATTACTAATTAGTAAATGTAAATGTTTTTCTATTAAAAAAAAAAATGTTTTAAAAATTTTAATTCGTTTCAAGAAGCTTAATTAAACTGTATAACAAAAACGTCGAATTGAAATTTTTCAATATTATTTATAACTGTTTTTTTTTTTGTTAACTGTTTTTGTTTTTTTGTTAACGAACCATACACAGTTATAATAATTACTATAATTTGCTGTTATTTTTACAGAGCAATTATCCGATTCAGTAATTAGAAGCCTTGATGTAGTTATGAAATTTAACCTAAATAGGACACAAGTGTTTGCTTCTATTTGTTATAATTGGCTAGATATATTGGTAGTAGAAGCATATACCTGTTGTTAGCTAAAATTGATGCTGTCGGTTATACCCATAATTTTGACGCATTATATACAATCCAGTCCCATATACAATGTGATAAGCGTGGATTAATGTGCTAAGTGGATCAGACTTTCCGTGTCAGTGTATGTGTATAGCCTATGCATATCATATATATAATATGATAGAAATTATAAATTATATTTTTTAGATATAATCTGATCAGAATTTGAACCAAACGGTATCGATTGAAAGGCTCATGTTCTAATCACTCCGCAATCTGTCGAATATTTGTTTAAAGTTTACCAGAGATACCAAGTTATTTTTAAAAATTGGGGACATACTTTTTTTGTATTTTCAATTATTTTAACATTTAAAAATATTTTTATGTCTTTTGGTAAGATGTTCCATAATAAAATAACAGCAGATATGATAACTAGTATATTGGAAAACATTTGGTTCAGTTTAATGTCCTGCCATGGGTTTTTATTAGTTTGTGAACTCCCTTTTTTAGTTATCACTGAAATGAATTCGGCAAATGTTAATTTTTAACTATGTTGATGAAATATTTTTCGAAAGAATAAACTTCACTATATGAATTTTAATATTTTAATGTCATGATAAAAATTATGAAGAAAGCCTTGAAAGTGTTATTTCTACAGCAATACTTTTAAAGAGAATTCTGATGGCTAGATTATTCAATCACAACCTATCTAAAATAAATGATTGGGGTAACGCAAACAGAGTTCAGTTTAACACTTCCAAAACTGAAAACTGTCACTTTTCCTGCAAAAGAGAGCAAAACATCCATATTTTGAGCGTCCAGGGAGAAATCATACACCGGTCTTAAAGTTTAAGCACTTTATTGTTTTATGGAATAGCATATTTTTGATATTAGCAAAAGTTTTGAGTCTTCTTCCCTATTTTCTCTTAGGATAGTTTACTTTTGTCCCAGCGATATCTTCTATATATATAAGGACTACATACGACCTAATATGGAGTATGTTTCTCATTTATGTGCTAAAGCTCCACAAACTTCACTAAGATACAATTTTACACTGGACAAAATCCAAAAACACATTTGTCGCCAAATTGAATGACCTCTTCGTCTTAGCTACTTACACTCATTCGTTACTTTTATTTGGTGTTGTCACTAACAGCTAATTTCATCAACATCAGATTTCTAAGACCGACTTTAGATAACAAAAATTAAATTTAAAAAAAAACCTTTTTAATCAAACCAATTAGAATTGAAACAGGCTGTGAACAAATCGTCCGGTTGAAAAGATGAAAATATGGTATAATATAGTATAGTCAGTTTGTTGGTTCGATTGACTGATACCTTTATAAATAAAGCTTTAAGTGTTTTTAAAAAATATAATGTTAAATTTCAATTAAGAAGCTATATGTGTCCAACATTCTACTTTAAATAAACGTAGTCGGTACATCGTCATATCAAAATAAACTTTTAGCAAGGCTTGCATTAAAAATTCGATAATGCAAAGGAAATTAATAAATGTTGATTGGCATTCTATTGCTGTCATTGGGTGACTGGTAACTTAATAAAGAGAAATATTACCACCAAAAAATTATTTATTATAATAATTTTAAATAAATAATAATTAAAATAAATTATTTAAAATATTCAAATAATTCTGCTGAAAATTAAACAAAAATAAATAAATAAATAAAAACAATATTAATTTTAATTTAATTATAATTTTATTTCAATATTTCTTACATATTTTTTATTTTTTAATTTTAACATTACATTTTTTATTATTATTTTTTTTTTATATTGATTTGTTTATATATTAATAATATATATATTTATATATATGTTTGTATGAATGTTAGTGTATATAATCTAATAAAACATTTATTTAATATTATTTATGTATTATTATTATAATTATATGAATGTGTAATGAGTATTTAAATTTTGTTTGTTATACATAAAATGGTTAACATTTCTATTTTAGTAAATAATGTTATATATAATTATATATTTATATATATATGTTAATGTATATGTGTATCATTATTTACAGAAGTCTTATTAAATTCTATATTATTATTATTTATTACTTTCTCTTTATACTAAAAATATTTCTTAATTACCATATAAATTAAATTTTTGAATACATATTATTATTAATTGTATGTATATATATATATATAAATTAAATATATAAGTATATAAGGATATTTATATTTCTATATATAAGTATATAAATAAGTTTCATGATAAATATAATTTAAACTATTACATATTTATTATATTTAATATCTTAAGGATATCTTTTATATTTTCAAAATTATTATTAGTATTTTGTTTAAACATCATCTTCAGATACTTAAAAAGTATATTTTTAGTGGAGGACTTTATTGTTTTGGGACCAAAAATCGTTTACAATTTTTTAAAACGTATATATGTTTAGTAAGTTTACTTTAATTGCTAACCAAGCCTTGCACGTAATCTTTTCTCCTTGCGATAACGTTTTTGGTATAAAACTGTAAAATATAAAATAGTTTTTTTTTTATTATTATTTTATATTAAATGATATTTTAAGGTTTTAATTTAAATGAGATTTCTTAAAATGATAGATTTGTCGCAAATTTGTTGAATCTCGCCTAATATTACTAAATGATTACAAATCCCCATTGCAAATATCTGATCTAAAAAAGGGAAACATTCCCTCAATATTGTAAGTACCACATTCAATTTATTTTGCATAGGTATTTTATAAGATCAATTCGTTAGGAAGGAAGTCTACAACTGGAAAACGGAAGTTTGTTGAAATAACTGTATAAGTTTTTGTTCTGGTATAATGTGGTTTTCATTGTAAAGTTTGGTTATTTTATATGGGAGCCCCCCAATTCCGTGGTCGAATTTTACTCATTTGCGAAGTCATTTGTTCTTTTGGCAAAAAAAAAGCATTCGTATAAAATTTCGTTAAAAACTGTTGAGATTTTTATGAATTATTAGAATTTGACATTTTCGAAACTCATAGAATCTCTAGACCCCATGATACTATATAATCAATTTTTGAAAATTTCTCTGCATGACCACCCACTAGTAGTTTATGTACCAAATTTGAACTGATTCCGACGGTTAGAACTCAAGATATCTCGAAAAGTTTGGAAATTTTTGTATGGGAGCCTTTCCGATCACGGGACGGGGTTCGTTTTGGAATCATTTACGAAATTAGCTTTATCTTACAATTGACGAAGAAAGCATTTATACCAATTTTGATCAAATTTGATGGTTGAAATTTACACGGGTCGTTGTGTTAACAGGCAATCACAAACACACGAACACACAAAAAAATGTTCGGATTTTACCGTTGCCGACAAAAGGAAACAACTTTTCACTGAAGAACTTATAACTTATAATTCTTCTATAGTATTGCTATCTAATATTGTTCAAAAATTTGATAATTGAGAAATCTTTAAGACCGTTGAACGTCTCTCTGATATTGAAAGTGCCATAATATCTAATATATATTCAGTTTCGCATGAGTGGCTAAGATATAATTCGCTACCATGATCGGGAATATTGGAACGAAATTAATCCATAGTGAATAATATCCCGAATTAAGTAAATGACTCAAGGAAGCCTGCGCATTGGAACAGATTTATAGTAATACTACAGTAATAATTTGTTGCTGTAGATCTTGGAAGTTTTCTTCAAAAATATTTTTTAAGAATATTGCCATATTGAAGCTGGATCCTTGACACTTAACTGAGAAAAAAAATCACGAATGATCACGAAAGTTCTAAAATTCCAAATACGAAAATCCCAAAATCCCAAATTGCGAAACCTCATTCAGATTGGGTACGAAGTTCCAAAAAATTCTTCCGGGATTTTTTTTTTCAGTAAAATGTCATGCACCCATTGAAGCTAATTAAATGAATTATCACAACGTGGTGGTATTAAACCTAGAAACTGTAAATTGCCATCTAAATTTTTATTAAATTAGTAAGATTGACTATAAAAGATTAACTTAGTCCTTTACAGACTCTTCATTTTGGATTTGTCAAATGATTAAATTGATTATTTAAAGTATTTATTTTAATAATTTGAAACTTACCTCGAAGTTTTCTTTCTTCTTGCAATTGTTTCTCAATTGAATCTTTAATTTCTTTTTCCCTCATTACATCCATTTTTAATTCAGCTGTAATTATAAAACAATTTTAAGTTAAAATTATCGTTTTATATTGTCTTAGATTAATTAATTATACTTAGATTAAAATATATTATTAAAAAAAACATTAAAACTTACCCCTTTCATATAAATTTTGTTTTTCAAATTGCATTGCATTATCAGCGGCAATTTTTAATAAAGCTTGAATATTTCTTAATAAAATTTCCATTGAAAATATCGGTTCTTCAATTAATGGTGATATATTACGACTTGGTGTTCTTGATAAAACTGTTGATGGTGGTCTTGACAAATTATCTTGTATATTATTTTCATTTTCAATTTTTGGTTTAATTATTATATTATCATCATTACGATTAATATCATCATCATTTTGATTATCATTATCATTATGATCATCATTATTATTATTATTATTATTATCATTTTGTATAACAGTTTTATCAGTTGTTTTATCTTCAATATCTGGTGTTATTGAACCACTTTTTCTACTCCATGAATCTTCATTACGATTTATATCATTATTGTCTGATTTAGATAAATTTAAAACTGGACTTGATGTTGATTCTCTTTGATTATTATTATTATTTTCTTTATATTTTTGTTCTGTAGAATTTCTTCGATTTATGTCATTATCTTCTTTCAATCTATATTGAGTTACGCCCGAATATAGAAATTGTATTGGATAAAATTAAAAATATTATTTGCATATTTTTTTTTAATTTTACATCTATTAAATTCTTACCTTTCTAAATGTTTAACCATATCTTCATATTGACTTTGATAATTATTATTACTAGTTAAATTTTTTGCCCATAAACCAGATCTAAAGAATGTTTCCATATCAATTTCTCGATTAATAATCTGATCTTTTAATATTGAATCATTTTGACTTAATTGATGATGATGATGTTGATGTTGCTGTTGTTGATGATGATGATGATGATTTAAATGATGTTGATTATTTGTTAATGTTGGTGTTGTTGAAGATGATGATGATGTTGTTTGTGTTCTTCTTAATAGATGTTCTTGTTCAGATGTCATTGATGATGGAAATATTCCAGCAGCAGCTGCTGCTGCTGCCGCTGCAGCTGTTGACATTCTATTGGCCATTAAACTTGGAAAATTATTCATTTGCATAAATGCCATATGATTAATTTGATTTGCTGTTTCAGCTAATAAATGTGATGATGAAGTTGCAGATGATGATGGTGAAGATTTATTTGAACCATCTAACAAATGATGATGATGTGCAGAATCTGTAAATAAAATTTTTTTATTTCTGGTAAATAAAACTTGTATTTTGAAAAAAAAAAAAAATGTGTAAAAAATACATAATATATCAGGTTACAATAATTTTTTGAACTAAAATGATTTATTAGATGGTAAAAAGATTCAAGGGTTTTGAATAAATTAATATTTAAAATTATGTTCTTATGTATTTTGTATTTTATAATATACTTAATTTATATTATATTTATATTTTATAATTATATACTTAATCAATAATGTAAAAGATATATTCAAAAATTTAATTAATATTTATGAATTATTAGAAAAGACTTTCATAATTTATCAATTTTATTAATTAATTTAAAAATAAAATCCTTAATCAGTAATGAAAAAAAATATATAGAAATCTGTACATTTAAATAATATACTAATTTCGTAAGTTGTTTTATTAATTTCATATATCACCCAATAAACCGAAAGTGGCGTTTAATCGAATTTCGTTTTTTTAGCTCATTTTTCACAGTTAAAATTGATTCTGGAAAAAATAACTTAAAAAAAATATCCATCCACTCATGACACAAACTTTTGACATTTTTTTTGTTCAATAATGTTATGTACATCTTAAAGGCTACAAAGTGGAATTTAAATGGATTCCGTTTCTTGATTCTACAATTGGTCTGTAATGTCTTCAATGAAAATATTAATTGTGATCCGCTCATTACGCACAAAATTTTGTTATTCTAGTTATAGAATAACAAATATTTTTACATGTTTACTGGGTATGGATTACACTCGGAAAAATTATTTCCTTGTGTTAACGGGTGAAATAAACCATATTGATATATTGGAACTTATAGTTTAGTTTTAGTATTAATCTATTAATTAAATATGGGGAAACATTTAATTAGGTTTAAAATTTCTGATTCTTTATAGTTTCCACTTGAACAATGTTCAGTATCAGATTTTGATTAATATTTCGTATAAAATTTAATCCTTCGGTTCTTGAATTTTAATGTACTTATAATAGTATATAAAAATTATCTATCTACACACACATATATCTTTTAATTATAATTATTTATATTTTCTATTATAGAAAATATTCACATAAATTTTTTGAAAAAATTTTTACATTACCTGTTAAATGATTTCGTTCATCATATAAATTATCATCTTGATTTTCTTGTCGTAATTTTTTTATTTGTGGATGTTCTGAACCAGTTCCTGATGCTGCTATTGATGACGATGATGATGCTGATGATGCTGATGCTGATGCTAAATATGCTGCTGCTGATGGTGGTAATGGCATACCAATTGAACCTCGCTTTGGTGGTCTCCCAGGTCTAGAACTTAAATTTAATTAGTTCCATTGTACATATAGAGTGAATTTAATATACATATATATATATGTATATATATGAAAATAAAAAAAAATAATTAAAAACTTAACATACGCATTTGTATACTACAATTAATATCGTATCGTATGGGATCGTTTAAAATTAAGAATTTTTAAAGAATTTCTGCATGTATGAGATTATAATATAGTATAAAGTTTTAAATTATTATTACTAAGTTGTTGTATATTCTTTTAATTTAAATTATTGCTTTAAGTGAAATTTTTTTAGTAGGAAAAAAATTGGAATTAATATGCAATTATTAAAATAGAGTTAATTGTACTGTAGGGCATTCTATTTAAACCGTTAAAATGTTTAATTAAATTGATACTACTTTTTTAATTACTTTTATCTTGTTTAAAAAAAAAAAAAAAAAAAAAAAAAAGAAACTTACTTTATTCTATCTGTAGCACCATGATATTCAAGTTTCTTGTCCTGTTTGTGATATCTGTAACACCATAGGATTGAAGTAATAATTAAATTTATTTTTTTTTTTTTTAGTAAGTGTTTAGATAGAAATAGAAGAACTAATAAAATTTTTATATAAATTTTAAAAATCATTGGAAATATTTTTTAAGATTTTTTATATTGAAAATTAATTTTTTTTTTTTAAATATTATTTGACTTTTATTTGCTAAATAATTTTAGTTAAAAATTTATTAAATTTCAAAATGACATTTTCAATGCGCTTTTCAAAACAAAGTTCTGAACCTTTCAGTTGTCAATAAATTAAAATGGTGTTCAATAAATTAAAAGAATTACGAACTTAATTATAAAGTGATGCATATCCATATAGGTGCTTGGGAAATATAATTAGATATTTTTTTTTGTAATTGGAATTTAAAACAACAAAATAAAGAGGAACATTATTATGTTGGATAGGAGAGACGTATTGGGTTGCCCTATTATTAGAAAATTATAATTGTCATACTTCGTTCAGAAAAAAATGGTTAATAAAATAGTTATGGTAGCAGAGAGGCAATAAGATGATTTTGATGTCATTACTAATCATTATATTAGTAAATTAATATCACGCTCTAATTTATATTCTAGCTAAATTCTTACAATTTTAAAATTTTAAACGTATTTTATCCATACTAACATAAAATGGATATACGAGTATTTTCCTATATAGTTTTTAAGTTATTGATTTTAAATATCTTAACATTAGATAAAAGTTTCTAGATAAATTTAAACTGTAATCAATTATGAGAAATGTAATCAATTATATTAAATTAAGGTTTATCGCGGAATAATACATGACGATAACGTATTCCCGGCGACACTTCAAAATGACATAGCGGATTTAAATTGACGTCTATCTGTTTTTATATTTCAATGTAAAAAATGTTTTTTTACAAAGATAAAAAATAAAAGTAATTAGGAATTCGTTTAATTTTAAAAATTTAAAGGATAGAAAAAGAATTATTGAAATTTTTTTGAGATACCAATAGTTCAAAAGTAAAATAATTTAATTTATTTACTTATGAACAGTCCGCTACCACATTCAATTTATGTAAGTTTGTGATTCAGCCTTTCCTTTTCAGGTGTGGCAGGCATATATTTTATATTATGGTATAAGTTTATGTTGAAATAAACTATAAATTAACTAATATTAGATTAGATATGATCCGACCAGGATTTGAACCCGAGACCCTTCGATTGAAAGATCGATTTCCTGACCACTACTCCACTGGTTAGGAATAATTTAATTTAAAAAAAAAATAAACATATACGACTCGATAATGTCATTTATTTTTGCTATAAATCATTCAGTACAACTATGTAGCGCTATATGCTAACCCTGCAGTTCAGTGTAGTGCTAAATTCTCTGAATGCAACTTTTGTTGAACTTATTAATTTAAGGAAAATAAATATACAACATTATTCTTCAAGAGATTTATTTTATTTATTAAAAGCGTTGCGCTCGTGTTTTTGACATTTTAAAGCGTCACAGGAAAGTCGTTACCGAGCAATATAATTCCAGCTAAATTAGATAAAAAAAGTGTTACTTTTCTGATTAATTATTTGTCAAGCGGAAAATTTAACAATTAGAAATAATTGATAAAAAACAAAAAATTATAGTTAAATATTAGATGCGTTCAGACCGCGGATGTTCAAAGTAAGGTGAGTTCGATGTTTTTATTACTTTTGCGTTATAACAAGGACATAAATTTAGTTACAGTTCTAGTAGCTCAATATTTTATATATGATATAGGTATGATTTTTATTTAAATTAAATTAAATTTAAGATTAGTAACACATAATTTAATACTATAAATTCAGTTACAAAATATCATAATTATAAAATAGTAGTATTTCCTGCACCTTGAAATTCGAAGAAAGAGAATAAATAATCGATATGTTTATATTTTTAAAATGGCAGAAAATGAAAATTGGAAAATTATAAATGAAAATTAGACAATTTCGGAAAAATATTCAGAGTAGCGTGCATTTGTCTATCATTTGAAAAAATATGAAAATCGGTTAGTAAGTGAGTTAGTAAGTACCAGGTAGAAACGTGTTAGATTTTAATAGTTACAATTTTATTTTTTATTTATATTGTAATATTTTGCATTTGAGTTATATGGTATTCTATGTCTGTGAGTTATATTATTCAATTAAATTATTTGTTTATATTTTGTATTTGTTTATATTGTTTTGTAATGTATTTTTTTATTAAAGATATAGAATTATTAATTTTTGATTAAGTCATTAATTTGAGCCCAATGGCGAATAGTAGCTGAGTCGAGTTGAAAACCAGAAAAGTTTTTTCATTTTCACTTGGATTCGAAACCGCGGCTTTCGCATAAAAGGTTGGCACTCAACCACTGTGCCACCCAGCTCAGGTGAAGTATAGTTGATTTTTTTAGTTTATTAGTTATGGAATAGAAATCTCTTATTTTTCAATGTTATTTCAATCTTGAAATATGATTTGAAAAATTTTAAATATAATCTAAATTTTTTTTTATTAATTTTTGATAACCTTCAGTTCGATTATATGATTAATAAGAGCTTATTATAATTTTCAAACTTTGTTTTTGTAAGTAAATTCTAATTAAAAGATCACTGACTTTCTTCATGATTAAACTTAGTGACAGTTTTCTTAATATACAAACATAAATTTATTAATAATGTACATTACATGTTACTTCCTTAAACTTAACATAACATTTTACAAGAATAAATTAATATGTGAAAAGATCAAATAAAGTGAAGACATACATATACAGTGAAAGCTCTCATAAACGGACACTCACGGTTCTAAAATTTTCGTCCGCTTATGGGAATTGTCCGGTTAATAGGAAAAAAATTTTTTAATAATGGTTTTTCAAAGAGAAAATTATAATGGTAAAACAGCACAAAAACTAAATAACAAAAGAAAATAAAAATTACTACAAAACCCTAAAAAAAAATTCAATAAATTCAATACAGATTAACATTATTTGTTGAAATTACATACTATTATATTATATATTCTGTATGTACCTTCCATTCCAGAGTTTAAGAATTAGTACACTTTTGAAAATAATTTGAAATCTTTGACTGCAGTATTTTTTCCTGGTCAAATTTTGATACATTATTTTCGAAATGTATTTCTAAGTTTTTTATATTAATATGTAAGATCCTCTTTATGTTGCAAATTTTTTTAAGCTATCAACAGTTTTTAAGGCTTCATTGTAGGTTTTAATTTCCAATTCTTCAAGAACTGGTGAACTTTCCTCTTCTTAACTTTCCTCTTATACACCATATTACTCACATTAAATAAAAAAACTTGCTCATAAATTAAAACGGTCCGTTTAAGGGAGTTTTTTTTGAAATTTAATGAATGATTTAAGTGTCTGCGTCCGCTTATTAGAGTGTCCGGTTAAAAGAATGTGTTTTGTATGAAAAATTTAAAAAAAGAATATGTTTTGAAAAAACTGTCCGTCTTAAAGAGATGTCCGTATATAAGAACGTCCGGCTAAGAGAACTTTCACTGTATACGTAATAACAATGTGAGTCGTAAATGTGCAATCAAATAATGTAAAGACATAATAATACATACATTTCATAAATGTAAAACTACTGGTATTCATTCTATATTCATTCTAAATGAATTGATCGGTATGATCATATTTCTTTTGTATTAAAAAAAATCATGTAAATTTTTACAATGAATCGTTTAAAGAGTATAACAAAAGTAAATGCAATATAATGAACTAAAATAGCCTAACTATTTTAATTTTATGTCTTTTTTTCTCTATCTTTTTCATTTTGACAGATCAGTTTAAAAAAAAAAATCCAACTGACAGTTTATTTACCATAAATAACAAATTTTACTGCATTTTTCTTAATTTTTTTTTTTTTTTTATTCTAAAAATGAGTTAAAATATAAGAGAATAAAATTACTCATTTTAAACAAATGGCAACAAATTGTTTTTACAACAATTTTTTTTTTTTTTTTTTCAGAACAGTGAACAATTTCTTTTGTTGATTCACTCATTGGTTTTACTAAAAAAAAAAAAAAAACAAAACAAAATTGAACACGTAAGTTTTATAATCATACTTTTTGTTTTTGTTTTTTTTTTTACTTTAAATTAAGTTTGAAAAAAAAAAACTGTCATTTACGGTTTCATCTTAGATAACCTTAAAAAGTCAATTTGTCTTAGCATTTTTTTTTATATTTTCATTATTATTGCAAATAGTTTTTAACTATTTATTCATTATAACTTCTTTTTGTTTTGATTTTTATTATTATTTTGTTTTTCTTTGCATTGTATTATTTGGTTGCATTGATTTTTTTTTCAACTTTTTACTGTAAGCCGCAACTTCAAAGGATTAATATTTGCCGCGTGTTTTCCGTTTTATATAAATATATATAGAGTTATACTGTTCTTTTGATATTTGTAATTTTTATTATAGTCGTATGAACGTGTAGTAAATCAAAGGGTATACATAATTTGCCGTATCGTTTGTAGCGGAAATTTACATATGTCAGAAGTATGGACTGGGTCGGAGTTGAAAATAAATCATTTAGTAAATGTCCGTTCGCCACCACTCTACGCGACTATGCCCGATCATTATGTCCTACCGCCGGTCTCCGCAATAACTAAAAAACTAGAGGAGCAGACCGGCCGAAATTTTCATAAATTAAAATTTGTACTAGAGCCGTTTTTGCTATTAAATCCAGCCAGATTGTTCAACGGGTCCGAGAATTTTCCATGCAACCTATTGTATTTGAGCATTACTTTAGATTTAATAAGGCCATATGTTTGAAATTTTGCCAAAAGTATTCGAGTTTTAAGACCAAACTTTACCGAAATTTCACTATTCTAGCGGAATGGACTCGAATAGCTTCCTTGCAACTTCTTTTTTTATATTAGAATTACTTTATACCCATTAAAGCAGCGTGTCTGAAATTTTGTCAACAAAAAGTTTAGTTTTATGGCCAACGTTTGTGCAAAATTTAGTTTTTTTTAGTGCAGCGGGTTCGATTAGCTCCTCTGCAACTACTTTTTAATATTAGAATAATTTAATATATTATAAAGCTAAGTATATGAAATTTTGTAAAAAGTAATTAGCTTTAAAGGCTAACGTCTGCAGAAAGTACAGATGGTGTAGTGCAAGAGGTTTGAATAGTTACCATATAACTTATAAAAAGAATTCATAGCTTAGAGCCTTATAAGTGGTATATTAGAAATAATCAATAGAATTATACAATATTATAATGTTCAGTTATTTTACATTCAAGCGGGTGTCCTATAGTTAACACAGTCTACACTACACTCTTCCTTGTTTTTTTTTAATTTTTTTTTTTAGATTCGCGCATTTTAAGTAATGCATATCCATTGTGCATCAGCTATACATTTGCAATATTTAAGAATTGCATTCAAAATTAACTTAATTTTTTTCTCTTTCCCACTTTTGATTACAACTTATTCGTCCTTTTCAACACTCAATTGAATAGATTGCAACTAAGATTTAATGTTTAAAGACTTAAAAAAAACGAAAATTTTACAGATGAACAGACAACAGTTTAATAAGAATAAATTGAAATTGAAAAAAAAAAAATGAATATTGAGTTTAAATATTAACAATTTTTGAATTGTGCAACTTCTGGTAGGTAAATGCAATCAAAAATATATAAAAAAAAAAAAAAAAAAAATTGCATGCTAATAAGCGCGATATTTTTTTAAACGTCGATACAAAATAATTTTTTTTTTTTTTTGGTAAAGAGTTTCTATAGATTGATTTGGAAAATAATTTAAGGAGTTGATTGATTGATCAGAAAATTTAGATTATATGAATATGGTTTTATTAAATTGCTGGTGGTAATTTGTATAATTGAGTTTTACTTTTTAAAATTTAAAAGTTAATCAATTTTGACATTTCAAATTGATTAAATTTGATTGAATTGTAAAAATCATTTAATGATTTTAATTAGAAAATTTTGTTGAATTAAAAGTTAATAAATAATTGCTATACAGTCTTATATGTGACACATAGTGGCAATATGAAAGCAAATATAAAATATAAAGAAAAGATTTAATTGAAAGTTTTATAACTCACAGATAGAGAAGAAAAAATTAATAAAAATTTTTGTAGTTGATAATGTTTATATGTACGATTTAGCCAAATTTAAGAAGAACATTACCATCTTTTTTCTAAATATCCCATCTAGTATTCCCCGCCCCCTATAATCCAAAAATCCCAAATAACTTCCACCATAATCTCAAATACTTCCATATCTCCATTCCTGTAGACAAAATGTATATTTATATCACAGGTTCCCTCCTAAAGTTTGGTTCAAAAAGTGTGTGATTTTGGTGTGTTAAAGTCGCACACTTGCCAAAACAATACCGTACAGTTTCAATGGGTGAACTTTCCACTCCCTCGTAAAAAAAAAAACAAAATTGGCTCCGAAGAACAAATTTAATTTGAACAAGAAATAAACTTTAATTTCGAAATAATTCCGATTTAAAATTTAAACACAGTTTCAGCCCTCGCATTTGGTGAAAATAAGTCGACCTGACATGATAAAAAACTGAGTCCCCATTCTGCCAATGAAAAAGAAAAGAAATTACTAGTGCTATTTGGTGGGAACGGTTTAAGGGCGAAATTTTTTCAATTTTTCTAGATGTATTTAGGTTCTACTGAAAAATCTGAAATTTTCTAAATATACGGGTTCAAAAAATGGATAAAATAAAGGAATATTTTTGGTCTTCAAAAATATTGTACAAGCGTTAGGAACTTTGGTTTCATCTCAACTTTATTTTTTGGTTTTTGTGAATAAAGTTCCAGCAAGAACCATATAAAAAATTTGATTCGAATAAAGTTCCGGCGGAGGCTAGAGCTATGAAACAAATGGGGCTGTAGAAATTAGTTATTCCATGAAATTATTATTTAGCAGTTCTTGCCCTCACTTAAAATTTCTTTTATTGATTTCAAAGAGTGTAAAAGTTTAGTCCCGCCGAGACGGATAGTGTGAAACTATATAGGCACATGTTTTTAAAATTGTTTTGAAAATGGGCTAAAAGACACTGAAATAAGACATTGTTCCTATGTTAAGTTTAGTTCCTATGTGAATTACTTAAGTTAGGATTAAGACACAGAAAACTTTGATGAATCATCTAGTTTTCAACATTCTCTTGTTTATTGTATTACTATATTTAATAGTTTTATGGAGGTTTAACTTTAACTTTACAATTTCCAAACTCATAGGTATAACTTTGAATTATTTTAATCAATTTCCGTTATTAAGAAATTAAGTAATATCTTAGGCTTTTGAAAAAATGTGCATTTATATAAAATACATTTGGGTGTTTAGGGCCGCTAATCAGGGTTTGCAAATCATTTAGTCCAAGCCAGGAAAACTGTTTAGAAAAGTGCGGAATATTGTCAATATAGCTCTTTGCTGTTACAGTTAAGCTCAACCTATGTCGAAACCAAGCAGAGGTTCCGCGAGAGGTAGTATATCATCCCTGAAAAAAGTTAGAACATGGTTTAAAGGCTCCTAGAATAGGATCCAAATTATCAACAACCTATGTTGCAAGCAAGCAGAGGTTCCAAAGGGAGGTAGTATATCATCACTGAAAAAAGTTAGAACATGGTTTAAGAACTACTAGAATAGGATCCAAATTACCAACAAGAAAGCTAACGTTCTTTAGCAGAAACAACACCAAAAGTGGAAGACGGCTTCATTCCAAACTCATCAGAAAAGGTTCGTCCAAAAAGGTTTTGAAGAAAATAGTAATTAGGATAATTAGGTTATTTGTATAAAAATTCTTATAAAAACAATTTACTAACGAAAAAAAAAAGAAAAACAAGAAACCAAAAAAAAAAAAAACAAAAAAAAGTGTTAAGCTAAAATTCTTTAATTACCTTGCATTTTCACAATCATCTAATAATGTATCAAAATCTTTAACTGATAATAATTTACAACGATTAACACCTGGTTGTAATACACCTAATCCTCTTAATATTCTTATTTGTTCTGTATTGCATACTAATGGTACAATATCTAAACGTTTTAATTTACAGTAAACGGTATGTGGTCCACCAACATAATTTTTTAAAAACATATCAACTGCTTGTGGTAAACATAACATTTTTTCACCACCAACAGTAAAACTAACTAATTGTTTACCACGATATTCAATTAATTTACAATCATTTACAGTTGGATCAGAACTTGATATTGGTGGTGGACTATTATATAATCGTGTTGGTAAATGATGATGATGCGGATGATGTGAATGATGATGTGAATTATGTTGTTGTGAATGATGTATACCATTTGCAATTGCAGCAGCAGCAGCTGCTACTACTGATGCTGATGATGTTGGTGGTGGAGGTGGTGGTGGATGATGTCCAATACCATTTAAATTATTATTATTATTACCACCACCACCACCACCATTATTTGATGTTAAATGATGATTGTGATGATGATGATTATTAGCAGCTGTTAATAAATCCATTGGTAATGCTAAATTCATCATTTTTAATTTTTTTTTTGTTTGTTTTATTATTATTATTATTAATTTTATTTTAATTAAAATTTTATTTAATTAATTTTTATATATTGTTTTATTTATTAAATTTATTTATAATTTTTTTTTTTTAATTTTATTCTATCGAAATACAAAATTAATATTTATTTAATTTATTTTAAATTAAAATTAATATTTTTATTAAATAATTATTTTTATTTATTTATTTATTTATTAAAACACTTTATATTTATTAATTATTATTAATTAATTTTGTTTTTTTTTTTTATTAATACTAACACAAACACTAATTAAATATATTTTTATAAAATCAAAAAAAAAAAAAAAAAAACAAGAAAGAGAAAAATCAAAAATTGAAATTTCAAATTTTTTTTTAAGTTAGTTGTTTATAACTCACACATTTAAATAAATTGTATTTACATATGTATGCAACATTTTATTATAATATATTAAGTCAGTATAACCACATATGCTATTTTAGTTTTATATTTTCTACTTTGTATTGTATTCTGTTTTGTTTTACTTGTTTTTTTTTTTTTTGTATACTCTTTTATTTATTATTGAATTCTTTTTTTTTAATATATGTTATTTACTCATATTTTTATATCTTTCTTTTCTTTTATTCTTTTTATCGTATTTTATCGATCTTTTAACTTTTAAATTAAAATTTTAGATATTAATCAATGTAATTTATTATTATTATTACTTTGTTTTATATTGTATTATTTTCATTTAAATTAACTTTTTTTAAAATATTATTATTGTATGTTAAAATGTATTCATATTATTTTTGTATGTAATATTATATTAAGTTTTAACTTAATAATCGATTTTAATAAATAATCGAATAGGTATTTTGATTGATATATAAAATAACACTGTAACACTCTTCTTGTAATAAATATTTATTTAACATAATATATTGTTAGCATTTGGTAACACTTTTAAATTCAAAGTACTTACATTTTAATCTTGATTATACAATCACTTCAATTAAATTAAATGTTTGATTAAATTTAGTCACTTACTACAAATCCGAATTAAAATATAGTTTTTTTTAATACAAACATACTTTACAATTTTACATACATTTATTATATCAAATTTTTTTGCATAATTATAAAATGTTTACTTTTAAATTTTTTTTGTAACATTTAATATATAGATAGTAGAATATATATATATGTATATATGTTTGTATATATTTAAATTATGTGTTTATTAAAAAGAAAAATAATGTTATATTTAAGTGATAATAATAATAATAATTATAACCGCCCGCTATTGTTTGTGAAGCTCTTTCGAACTTCATAATATTACTAAAATATTTTACGGTTTATTCAATTTATGACTCTGCAGTATTTTTTTTTTTTTTTTTTATTACATTTTTATTTTTTTTTTTATTTTTTTTATATATATATATATATTTTGTATTATTTTTAATTTTCCTTTTATTATTATTTTTTTATTATCATTTTTTCTTATTATTTCGTTCTTTTTTTTTTATTTTTCCTTTTATTATATTTTAATTTTATTTTTTTCTTATTTTGTTGTTGTTTTTGTTTTATTGTTTTTATTTTTGTTTTCTTTTTTTAGTATCTTTTGTGCTGTTATTTTTGCGTGTTATTTTTATCAACATTTTAACATTGTCTTACATCGCTGTTATTATTATTATTATTTTTATTATTATTATTATTATTTTAGTATGTACCTATGTATCTTTTTCTTACTATCATTGTTGTTGTTTTTGTTGTTGTTGTATTTGTATTTATTTATTTAATTTTTATTTTTATTATTATTATTATTGTTGTTTTGTTTTTTTTATTATCTGTTTTATTTCTTTTCCTACAATACACCGGCATTAAAGTCACAGCAAAAAAAAACAAAAAAAAACAACAACAACAAAAACAAAAGAAAAATAAAAAGTGTATATAGAAAAAAAGAAAAAGAAAATGTAGCAGTTATTTTTATCTCCTGATAACAACAAATTTTTAATTTTGAATTTAAAAATTTGTTTTTTTAATTTTTGCAGATATTTTAACTTTACAAAAAATTAAAAGCCTCTCATTTATTTTTAATGTTTTATTTATATAAATATAAATATGTAAAGTTGCATGTAAATATTTATTTATACATAAATTGTATATTTTCTTATATATTTACAACTTTTACAACAACAAAATCTATCATTAATTTGTAATAAAACTAGAAATCTTAAAATAATCGTATATACACTTTACTTTTACTTGTACATTATTCAATACAGTACAAGTACAGTACAACTACAGTATTACCATATTTTGAAAAAAAAGTGTGTATACTTAAGAGAGAAGGTAAGACAATATTGCAGTGTGTAGTAAATAGTTGTGTTCAATTTGGTTTGGGTATTGCTTGAGAGTGTAGGAGAGTACAGTACAGTGCATGTACAACATATACTTTACTTTATAATTATTATCTACCTTTTATCATCTAAAGAGAAAAATTTTCTCCAGTACTTATTAAATATAGAGAGAATGAGTACTGTACTGAGTAATAATGAGTACCATACCGATTGATACAAAACTTTATTTTCTTTTTTATTTTGAAAAGAATAAACAAATATTATTTTATTTTAACTTATATTTCTCTCTTTTTGTTTTTCAATTTTATTTTTGTATTTTCCATTGGAAGAGAGAGAGAGAGAGAGAGAACGAAAAAGTGTGAAAACTGAGTATTAATAGAATGAAAATTGTAAAATAAAAGATAGAAAAAGAGAGCTTTTATGATTCTTTGATTGAAGCCAATTTTTATTGATAGGATAAAAAAAAAAATAAAAAAAAAAGTTTTTATGATAGTATTAGTACAGGTTAAAATTTGAATGTATAAAATAGAATATTTAAGTATAAAAATTGTATAAAGTGTAATGTAATCTACTGTAATGTAATATAATGTAATGTAATGTAATGTGTTATGATGTGGTGTGATAAAAAAATAAAAATAATCAACAAAAGAAAAATTTAAGGAATAAAAATAAAATTTATATTTTTTTTATTTTTTTGTAAGTATTTGTATTACAATGTAAAGGTATTCATGAAGGATATAAAATATTGTAATAAAAAACAGTATTTGTATTGTTGATGTGTTGTTTTTTTTTTTATTATTTAAAAAGAAAGAAAAAAAAAAAGGAAAAAAGTTGTAGAAAAACTTTTATACTTTACATTAATTAAATTTTCTTATTTTCATTCTATTTTTTTTTTTTTTTTATCTTAATGTTATTAAAATTTATATGTATGTATGAATGTTTTGTATTTGTTTTTTTTTTTGTAATATTTTTATAGAATAAAAAAAAAAAAATTTTATCGTATTGATTTTGAGCTATCTTTGAGTATTTCTTATTTTTTTTTTTTTTTTTTTTTATTATTATTTTTTAAGACAGATAATATGGAAATAGGTAGGTACCATGCCTACCATGTTTTTAAGATGGCAAATAAATTGCAGATACAATATTATAAGAAAAAAGGAAGTAGGGAAGTGAAAGACAAGAAATAAGGAGCAAAATAGGATAAGTTATATATATAGAAAAATAAAAAATTAATTAAAAATTAATTGAAATTGTTTAGTTTGAGGTTTAGTATAAATAAATACTTACTAAATATATAGTATTTGTACCTATATATATATCTATAGAATGGATTTAAGAAATACATGCTATTATATATACGTTTTCTTTCAATAATTTTCAATAGGTGTAATATAATTTTTACTTTAAGTGGAGGCTTTTTTACTTTAAGTGAAGATATTTTTTTAATTTAAATGAAGTTTTAAAGTCAAATATATAGGTAATAGGTAGGGTAGGGATATATTTATTATATATTGCACTATAATATAGTTTAGTTTAGCGCTGAACCCCATTTAAGAGAATTTTTTTTATTTTAAGAGAAATATTTTTTACTTTTAATGAAGATATTTTTATTTTAAATGAACATTAGTCGACGATTTAAATGATCTTTAGTAGAAATAGTTCTAAGATATTTGTTTTTAATCTTAACTGAAATATTGCTTTTAAAATCATACATAATGTAGTTATAAATTATTTATTAACATTTTTCTAAAGTTGCAATTGCAATTATTTCGTTAAGTTTCTAATTAATCTAGGCCATGATTCTAGCATAAGTTTAATGATTTTGGTTGTTACATTTGATCTTATCTTTAACTATATTATTCAATTGATGACATTATTTAAATATTTGTCCATTTTTTTTAAATCTAAAAATATTTTACCAATATCGTTAATCAATTTTATCAAGACTCGATTAAAGTGTTGTGTAATCTAGGTTTCTCATAGGCAGATTATTAAGAAATAATATTTATTGGAATTTAAAGGAGAGAACACAGGGGGCTTTGAGAAAAATTATTTTTGATGCTTTCATGAAGAACTGATAAATTAGTTTATTTTTATTACTTATCCATATATCTTAGACCTCGCTATTACACTTAATTCAAGATTCAATTAAAGTTATCCGAAATGTATAAAAATAAGGAAAAATAATAAAACTTTCAAAAAAGTTAGTAGGTACCCAGAATTAAATTTCCTTTTATTTGGTTCTCAAATTTTTCCTTTCTGTCTTATGTATAATTCTTGGATCTATGCATGGACTGCCTTAAATTACGAGGAAAACACCCAGATTTAATTTCTTTTAAATTTGATTAAATTTTAAGAAAAAACAGTAGTTTTCTGTATACTCCATATATAATTTTTTTAAATATGTTGTGAGAATAATAAAAAACAAATTTAAATTAATAACATTTGCGTAACCCGGTTAGGAGGAAATAAATATTCATTTTTTAATATTTCACATAAATCTTTTGGAGACATAATTTAGGTTTAATTTTTATATTTATATGCACTTCCAGGCAGTAAGGACAATTTAACTTTTTTAAGTTTCTTCTATCGTAAAATTTAGACGAAGTCCACTAAACCAATCAACTATACAGTAGTTGAGAAGCTAAATAATTTAAGTTAGAAAAACAATACAAAAACCGGTTAGAATTTATTTGTTGAATAAACGTCTGAGTGTGATGCATGCCGTGAGCATCGGATTTAGCTGGACTACAATTTATTAATTTACAAATGCACAACATTTTGTATATTATTTTTTCCAATGCTAAATTATCAATTTCGAAAATATGTGATAGGTACCTAAACCACCGCTTCAATAAATTTCAAAATTCAAGAACATAGTACAAACTGGACAGAACTACGCTGCACGAAATTTTAGGTTTCCACTTAGGTTATAAATTTTTCAAAAATATACTTCTTAGATCTTGAGATGTTGCGGGAGGCTACCAAAATTAATTTCAAATTTCGGGAATATTTTGAAAATATGGCAACAAACGCTTGAACCAAATTTGAAGTTTCTATCTTTAACAATTTCGAAGATATGCTTGTTAAATTTCATGAGGTACGTGTGAAATATCCGAACTACCAAATATTTCTTCAATTCAATATTAAAATATTTCAGAAACACAAGAAAAGTAAGAAGAAACACACTTGTAGCAAAGTTCTATTATTATTAGCTTCGGAGATATGCTCGTTTGGCCTTGGATGAAACAAAAGCTTCCATGATCCAAACTCATAGTCCAATATCGCTCATTTACAATCTTACCGTACTTCTGTCATTATATAGTATACATTTTATATAGATGGCATTATTATTTCTGGAGTTATAAATTACTCAGAAGGTGACGCTGAGTGTTGTTTTGCTGGTAACAAACAGCGCGTCAGAGTTAATATACCCCTATACTAATTAAAGTTGTAGGGTATAAAAATAAAAGCCATCTTACTACTTGTGAGATATCAAGTAAATCCTGAAGATTTGGATATATGTTGAAAACAAAGTTTTGAGTTGTTGCAAGTCATAGGGACACGTAAATAGAATTTGATTACTTGCAGCTCCCTTAAAAAGTTAATTTATATACCAGCAAATCTCTAACAAAGTAACACAAATTTGCCAATAAATAACATATTTTTAGGCTACGTATTTTCGGATACAGTACCGCACTAATAAATACCTCTAACTTAAGTTGGAAAATAAATTTCAATCTTCATATACTAGAAGTAGCACTATACAATTTAAATTTATCCTAAAAAATAGAAAAAAACTAATTTAAATATATACATATATATATATATATATATATAATTTTAATTTATTTAATAAAATATCTAAAAAGTTTTCTGAGCTTTTCCAGCCATTAGAAAATTGGAAAAATATGTTTATGTTTAAAACCAAAAAAAATAGGGAAAAAACCATTTGTAAAAAAAAAATTTATAAAATATTTTGCAGTGATCCTTGTTTTTTATCCTATTTTTTAGTTTTAAATATTTACCATATACTTATTTGCATAACAGTTTTTGTTGCCTCTTTATTTTTTTTTTTTGGTTATTTATAACAGAGACATGTCCTGGTTGCCATTTTTCAATCGTTGTATACATGTTATATATACATTTTTCTTTATATATATATAATAATTTTCATTTTAAATATTTGTTTTTTATTTTACTTGTAATTCAAGGTGCTCTGGTAATCTCCGAAAATTTCCAGAAAAACAAAAAAAGTAGTTGAAGAAAATTTTAATTCAACTTTTTGGGTACATACGTATGAAATTTTGAATAACTCTGATAACAACTATCATAAATATATTTAATAAAATATAAATTATGTAAGCAGCTGGTAAATTATTACTAAGGTTGGGAAAATATTTAAAATCACAACTCAACTTATAACTGAACTTGTTCTAGATGATACCCTAGGTTTAGGGGCGTCAAATATTGTTTAGTCTGAAGCTTCCATTTCTCATGCTATGGCGGCGCGATTCAAATCAACTTAAGTCCCAATGCGACCTAAACGCTCACTCAACAACTAAAGCCTCCACTCAAGATTTCCAACGTAAAACGGGGAGAGCAATAATGCTCATCCCTAAACAGTTGAACTATCTAGGTGACGCAACACAGATTATGAAAACTTGTTTGTGAATGGGTTTTGGTTTTGGTGCGTTAAAGTTGCGCACTATCCCTCGTAAAAAAAAAAAATAAAACTACTATTAATTCTAAAATATTCAAATTCCAGTCAACTTACATTTGTGTCCGTTTATGTCGTGCACGTTCCATTTTGATGCGATCCTTGGCTTAGTAGAGTTATATATTCATTTGATTCCAATTTTCAGTTAGAAAATGAGTTTAGCTCTAGTTATTTAAAGTTTTTTGTATCATGGCTGTTAGTGATCTGGTTTCTAAGATAATGGAGTTTCCCAAATATCTGATGTTTTTAATTTGCGCTACGTCCAATTTCTCAGAGCACTTAAAAATTGGAAGTTTGAATCTAGCTATATTTGTTGATTGTACACGATTTAGAAAATAATGAGAACAGATTTTTGGGTTAGATACCCTTCTTCCACAGAATGTGCATTAGGGTTTTTATCTATAAATTATATGTATATCTTCTGTATTCTGCATGCTGAGGTTTTGATTTATGAAGAAATTGGTTGAAGATAAACTATATTAGGTAAAATGAGTTTTAAGAATATTAATTTGGGTCAATTATCCTGCTACCTCAACTTTTCCTTTGTAAAATATTATAGAATTGCTTGAAAAATTACAAGGTAAAAAAAAACTAAAAACCACAATGAATTTTAAAGGATGGTGATATGGTAAAGTTTGGTATAAAATAAATTTTTAAAAAGAAAATATATTTTACATGGGATTTGAAGTTTTGTTATTGGTTTTAGTTTTTTTTTTTTTTTTTGGAAAATGAAAGAAAAACCTAAAATTATTTCCCAGAACAAAAGTGAAAAAATTGAATAGAGTTTTCCCTTAATAAAATTGAAAAGAAAAAACTTCTGGTAGTGATCATATCGTTAATTTTCTTTTATAAAAATTATAAAAATAATTGAAGAAAGAGCAAGGACGAATGATAGAAAATAAAGGAGTCTCCCCATCTAAAAACTGTAAGTAAAAATATGTAGTAAAAAAAAATTTATGTAATTGCAAAAAATTATAAAATTTATTTTTCAGAGAATCGAAAGCTTGCCGAAGCAGTTTTATTTATCTTTCAAATAAAAAATGAATATAACATTCAGTACGAACTCAAAAAATAATACAAAAATACAAAAAGAAAAATAATACGGGGCGGACCTTATTCTTTGTAAAAAAAAAATTTGAAAATTATTTCATTTTATAAGTACTGAATCAATGAAATTCAGCTGAAAATAATTGGATAAGTTTCTCTCAAAAATAAATCTTTATTTTTATTTTATGTTAAACTTTTTTTTTTTTTTTTTATTTCAAAAATTATTTAAAATGAATTAAAAGAAGTTTTTTTTATGTACTCAGAAATAAATACAGGGTGATTTATTAATGGTCTTCAAATATACTGACTTACATGGAATAACGGGAATCAAAGCATTTGCAATGGGTTTTTAGACTTTGGACGCAATAGTTTCTGAGAACTGAATTAAACGTATGGTATTCTAAATTAAAGTTCAAAGAAAGAGCCAATATAAGTTAGTAAGTGCTGAAAAATGTATAATACTAAGCCGGGAGGAAAATGGCAATATTCTTCTAATAAACCGATAAAACATCCATTTTAAAAAATTAAATTTAAAACGTTTCAGAGCAATAATAAACGCAAATACGCATTTGAAAGAATAGACTTAGAACAACTACTTCCGTCAGCTTCTAAAATAATTTAGAATTTTACAGTCTTCTTCGTAAAAGGATAGTTTATGAACATTTTAATGAAAATCAAGAAACTTGAATTAAATTTCCATAAATCTCCTGCAGCTTCAAATTTTAGTGCCCATGGTATATAACACACGTACGAGAATCTTCCATATATGGTATAGAACCTATACGAGAAATAAGTTGATATTATTCTAGGCACTTATTCATGAACCACCCTGTGTGTAAAGAAATGAGTGTTTATAGGTATTGAAATTATAAGATTCTCACTTAAAGTTTGTATAATAATGTGAGTCAAAAAGTTTCACTTAACTTAAATTTTCGTGTAAAAAATTTTACTTACGACATTGTATTGCACCTAGTTTGAACACAATTAAAATAAATTATTTTAAATATTTTCATTTTAAGATGCTTTTCACGGAGTACAAATACGGTAAAAGGTATATTGCATGATTTTTTAAAAAATTTCTTTCAAAATTACTATGTGCGTTCGGTGTTAGAAAATGTAGCTTTGATAGGAAGTGGCTTCAATTGAATGTTCCTTGGTAGAAAAGAAATTCTTTCAATTGTTCTTGATGTTTCTGTTCAGTGTTCTAAAATCGATACTTTTTTTTTCCTCACTCCTCTTGGGAGCATAGGACTTCCACATGATACTTCCATCTCCGCGATTCCGTGCTGATATTTTAATGTCATCCCAGGAGATGTTACATTTAGCCATTTCTTGTAAAAAGGTTTAACTAGAATGTTGCCATTAATTCACAACTTAAAATTTTTCCCGAATTTATTTTTTGTAGAATACTTTTTCAGTGTTTGGTAAGCTCCTTCATTTAAACAAAATTATCTTAAAAGTTATTTTATATTTTAAAACACTCTTGCAGAAGACCTCGTTGTTAGTGCTATTTTTACATCTATTTAACATAGTAATTTATAACTAGGTAAAATAAATTAATAATAATAGTAATAATAATAATAGTAATAATAATAATAATAGTAATAATAATAATATTTTAAAACCAACGACAGTTTATGTGACACCCCAATGTAGTCTTTGCTTAGCTGACATCTTGTATGTAATAGAAGTAATTGAACAAAGCAATATAATCGAAGTCAGTGTAGACTAAACGAAATTTTGTGAAGTAAATATGACATTTGTCAAAATAAAATTAATCTCAATTAAAAATTATATTAACTAAAGTTTGAAAATTTATAAATATTATTTTTACGCTGTAATAGAGCAATTAAATGAAGTTTTTGATATTTAATATATAATCACATAATGATTTATGAAAGATATAAATGTCAATTAGAAATTAAAAACAAGTTTTGAATAAAAGAAACTGTCAAAGTTAACAAAATCAAAGGTATTTAGTTATAGGACTATTCATCAATTCGTTACTTTGCTTTGTCTGATTACTTCGACTACGTTTGATTGCTTTTTACAGTATTTTTACGACATTAAAGTACCTTTATTTCAGCTGCCAAAGTTTTTGAAGCACCTAATGGGAGCACAGTAATCGTTAATTAAAAAAAAACATTTCGAAGCTATTTGATCTCAAATTTTTAATTACAAATTTTCAAATTTCTTTTAAAAACGAAAAGAAATTAAACAGACCAACTACAATATTGCAAAAAAATAATAACTGTTAACTAAAAACTGAAAAACTTTTTTATTAAAATAAATCTTGTCATAAAATAAAAAAAATGTCATTCACAAAATGACACAAAAAAACAAAAAAACAAAAACCTCTCTTACAGCATTTTAGTATTTTTTATTTTTCAGACTAAAAAACAAACAAAATTTATTAAACTCAAGTTTTTTACTTGAATAATACAAAAAAAAAAAAAACAAAAAAGAGCCCCTAAATTTTAAACCCCATCCCTATGTGAAATGTGGTGGCTGCAGAAAAGTATAAAAGAAATAAAATTTATAATTTAATTTTAAATAATTTATTCAAGTCTGTATTATATATATATATATATATATGTATATATATATATATATATAAGGAACCTACATTTCACTACACATATTCTTTATATATATATATATATATATATATATACATATATATAATTTAAATTGTGCATTGTATTTGCAAAATAAAAAAAAAAACAACAATAAAAACAAAAATAAAAAAAAAAACACTTTTGGTTCTCAATTTTTTTAGGAACTAAAAAAAAAAAATCCAATTTTTGTTTTTTTTTTTTTCTTTCCCTACAAACTTTGTTCTTCGTTCCAAACATTTATTTACTTTGTATTTATAAGTTGTTATATATAAAATTTATACTTTATATAATATTTTAGTATATAGGTACATATTTAAAATTCTTTATAAGCTTTTGAAAGTTTTGAAAAAACAAAAAATAAACAAAAAAAAAAAGGATATAAAAGGAAGAAATAACCACAGCAATTTAAAGCGCAAGTCCTTTTTATTTTTCAAATGACAAAAACATTTTCAAATCTAAAAAATTTTTCATTTTATATTTCTTGTTTTATTGTTGTTGTTTTTATGTATGGGTATTTTTTTTGTTTTGGGATATACATACATACATACATATACACATTGCATATTAAAAATACATTTTATTGTAAATCGATGTCAAATTTAAAAAGTTCATATCAAAATAATATTTAGAAAAAAAAACTTCGATAGTGAAATGATGATCAGGACATTTTCACTCCTTATTTTTTTTTTGTTGTTTTTTTTTTTTTATTTTTTTTGGTTGTATAAGAAAAATAAAAAAAAATAACATTTTTATTTTTCAATCCCTTTTTCTAATTCGTTTTCAAATGTCCTGAAATTGTATATAACTATATATATATATATTTACATTATATACTATTTAAAAACTAAAAATAAAATAAAAATGCAAATATAAAAGAAACCGTTATACTTAGGTACTATTATATAGTATATTATATATTTTATCCTTCATATGTATTTCAATTGTATATTTAAAAAAACAAATACATATATATATATATATATATATATATAAATTAGTTGTTGTAGTATTTTGAAAATTTTGAAAAAAAAACCATTTTAATATTTTTATTTTAGATTTTATTTTTGGAAAAAAAAAAATCAAGAAATAACAGTTATATTTTAGGTTTTTGTTTTTAATTTCAGTAGAAAGAGACAGAAGAAATAAGAGAGGTGTTTAATAAGTTTTTTTTTTTTTTCGTTAGTTTTAAGCTATAAGAGTTTTAAAACAACACTTGAATATATGATATTATTGTATAGGTACAGTGTGTGATAAAAATTTTTTTGATGATAGATTGAGTAGAGTATGAAATAAGATAAGACAGAGAGGCGTGGAGATGTTTTAGTGACTTTCGATATATTATGTTCAAGAAAGTCCATTTAAATCGGGTTTAAATTAACTTTTTTTTTTAGAGTAGTTAAGAAATTTTGAAGACTTAACTAACATTTCTTGAAGGTTTACTAATACAGGTGTATAGGAAGAGTTTAAAACAATAAGTAATTTATAGAATATCTTCAGTGGCTATAAATATATATTACATTATATATTTTTCATACTTATTAGATATTGGAGCTTAGATCTATTCTGGTAAATATTAATTTAAGTTTTAAACTATTGTGCTGAATGGGGGGGAGACTGAGGTTTTTCCAAGTTGGAAAAAACATTTCATTATGAAACAGTAAAACTTATAACAAAATGCAATTTCTGTCACCAAAGGTAGGTAAAGGTAAAAAAAAATACAGACAATCACTTTGAAACCTTAATTTTTCAGCCAAACACTTTTTTACTTTGAAAATATTTATATGAAGAAATAAAAAACATAAATTAAAGATTACTGAAAGTTATAACGGCATATTCGAAAACTGTGAAATATAAAAATATTCGTAGCCTTTGAAGAACACAAAGTTAATGCTTTTCATCGCTTGTGTAAACTCAGTTCTGTTATAGAGGAGGGAAACTTGACAAATTATATTTTAACAAACTTGCACAAAAGCTACGAGGCTCTATAAATAAATGCCACCCAAGTCCATAAATAAGTTCAATATATTAATGTAACAGAATACCTAATAGTCAAATATGCTGTACGCGCAACTAACATCTTATTAAAATACAATTATAAGGAAACAAAATAACAAGCTTCATAAAAAAGGAAACGTGGACTGATCCCGAAACATTTAGAAAAGAACTTTATTAAAAAAGACTAGCAAAATTTACAATTCGTGGTCTCGTGGTCAAGATCAAAGCAGAATTTGAACAGAAGAGTTAGTTCATCTTCTTCGTAATTGCAAAGACAATTATTATTAAAAAAAAATAATATTCAGAGTTTTGAAAAGTATATATTTTTTATCTATTTCAATTACTCTGTTTTTATATTAATAACATAATTTATCTTTTATTTATTTTCCAATACAGGATAGTTTCAATTCAACTTTTTAAAATTAAAATTCAAAGGATCGTGTTACTGAGACAATTTGAACTTGGTTTATTTTGCGGAAGGGGCAGCGATTCAAATTCTAAGTTTATAACAAGGAGTTTTAATGATTTCAATGATGGCTCCAGAATGAAGTTCACTAATTTAAATATATTCCTAATAAAAACGAAGAGTAGAGAAGACTGAGCAAACTCTCAGATACCCGTATGACCGTAATATAAACATTATATCATCAGACTAATTACTTTTGACAACACTTTAAATACACAACTTATTAGACTTTCAGTTATATAAAAAACAAAATATAAGTTGAAAGGCAGCTCTCTACACTTCTTCAAGTATAAGGACTATATTTTATTTAGAAACTGACCATTAAAGGTATCTACTATCGACGTAGAATAATACCCATATAAATAAAGAAATTATATGGCAGATACTTGGAGCAAACTGACTGGATTTCAATTGCGATTACGGTTATTGCATAAAAGCTAGATCGATTTATTTTTCGTTTTTCATTTGAGTCTCTTTCTACCCTCCTTCCTTCTCTGCGTCAATAACGTAATGGTAAATTTTGTATACCCTTTTGACCTATAGTCATACGGGTATAAAAAGAAAAGAAAATTGCGAAAATTGGAAACAAAAAAATTTATAAAACTGTTTTTGATATATGTTCCAAAAATTTATGCCAAAACTGTATACAAAAATAGTTGCATTAACTATTTATACATCGTATTATTATTAAAATTTTATAATTTTTTTTGTTTTTATTTTCATTACAATTTTATTTTAATTTTTTCCATTAATTTTTATTTAATTTTCTTTTTGCATTTTTACAAAACAAGCAAAAGAAACAAAGAAAAAAGAAAATTTCCAAGGATTTTCCGTAATACATTTTTATTTCTTTCCTATTTCATTTATTTTTTTGATTTTTTACAAAATTTTCTTTAATTTTCTATTAAAAAAAAAAAAAAAATTAAATAAAAATTTATAACGGTGTGTTTAATTTTAGTTGGTGTCCTTAATTTAATTGCATATACATAGTATACATAGTTACTTACAATCAAACAAACACATTGTATGCACATCATCCATATTATAATAAAATGCTTTACTTCCCTTATTTCAAAAAATGTTACAAAATTTAAAGAAGAGAGAGACAGAGAGTGAATGGTTTTCAAAAATGTATCAGAGAATGAGAATTGAGTTGAGAATGTCAAAAAAATTCAAAAAAAAAAAAAACCAAATCAAAGAGAGAGCAAAAATCTTAAAAAAGATATTATTGAAAATTTGAGAAGCAGATGGAGAATGAGAGCGTGATAAGAAAAGAAATGAAAATGAAAATAAAAATTAAACAATAAAGCGTCGCTGAGTTTTTTTTTGAGACACAAAGCAATAATAAAAAAAAAAAATAAGAAAAAGAATAAAAAATTTGAAAACTTTAAGAGAAAAAAGTGAGAAAAAAATCATTGTATATATTAAGTGGAAAAGGAAAAAAAAGAAATAACAGTAAAAAAAAAACAACAAAAATAAAACACAAAATTATAAAGTTGAAATAGAAATACAAAAGGATATTCGAGAATGTCGTTCTTCAATGTGTACATATTCCTCATTTTCTTGAATTTTCACATTTCTTATTTGTAAATTTTCTTTTTTTTTTTTATTATTTTCTTTTTAGGTATACGGAAAATTCCCTAAATGTATATATAATGTATGTATGAATGTATGTATAGAAATGAAAAGAAAATGAAAAAAAAAAACAAACAATTTTTTTTTAATATAACATATTTACTTTATATTTCGATTTTAGATTTTTTTTTTACAATTTTCCCGTTATATTTTTTCCTTTTACAATTTCAAATAAAAAAAATAAACATAAAATTACAGTTATTTTCTATCTTTTCTTTTATTTTTATATATATATATAAAAATTTTTATTTTGATTTCAGGGCGTTGCAATATTTGAGTCACACCTCAAAAAACAAAAAAAATACAGAAAATAAAAAATAAGATGAAAATAAAATAAATGAAATAAAATTAAAAAATAAATATAAAATAGAAAAATAAAAAAACAAAAAACAACAATCAAACAAACATACAAACGTACATAAGAAAATTTAAATAAATAAAAAAATATGGAAGAAAGAAAGAAAAAAAAAAACAAATAAACTGTAAATAAATGCAATAAAGTTGTATATTCTTCTTTCAAATGTCAAATATATATATATATACATATATATATATATGTGTATTACATTACAAAAAAAAAAAAAAAAAAAAAAAATTCAAAAAAAAGGACAAAAGGAAAAAAAATGTTAAGAAAATTTAAAAACATTTTTATTTTTATATAGCAAATAGGAAGGAGACAAGAGATTTGACTATATATATATATATATATATATATATGCAAAATATACATTGTGTCTTTTTCTTGTAAAAAAAATAATGAAATGAAAATTTATATATTTTTTTTTTATATTATTTTGTTTTTTTATTACCAAAATATAAAAAAAAAAAAAATAAAAAAAAAAAGTAATATAAAAATAAGCTCCAAGGATAATAAAGATTTTATTTATTTTTTTTTCTTTATAAAAATATGAAAAAAAATAAAAAGAAAACAAGAAATTGGAAAAATTTTTTATGAAAGAAAAAAAAAATTTTTAATATTGTTTGTATGATATATGTATGACACGATTTAACACACATGTATACATACATGTCAAAATGTATATTTCTTATTTTCTTGTGTGTTAAAAGAATGGATAATGTAAGTTTTAATATGAAATATGGATTTATGTAAATATACATATATTTATATATATATATCTATATTTCCTTTTATTTTTTATTTCAACAATATAATATTTGATTATATTTTTTTGTAATAAATGTTTGATATATATACTTATATACATTGTATTTTATTTTTTTATTTTGTTTTTGTATTCTTTGTTGTAAAGGTAAATCGATTTTTAATATATATATGTATATTTTAAAATATTATATTTATTTTATAAAAATTTTACTTTCTTAATTTATTATTTTTGTTTTTTTAAGGAAATTTTTAAGAATTATTTAAATTTTGAAATGTTTGTATATATATGGAATTGTAGGTATCTCTAGAAGGTGGTTCGAGAGAGAACTTGGAGTATTTAAAAATTGTAAATAATATATTTTAAGTTTCTTCTAAAGAACAATTATTTCAAATTTTTTTTAAATAGTGTCATACTTTTGATATTTTGATATTTTTATTTTGGTATTATAACACTGTTTTTGGTAAAGTTCTTAGTGTGATAAAAATTCATAATTTATTACGCAATATTAAATAATTGAATATCTAAATGTAATAAAATGCAAACTGCTGCTGATTAGCCCTATGTTATAAACCGCAGATATCTGCTTGTTCATAAACAAGAAATACGGCATTAGTACCTGTCTGATTTACTTTGAAAAGGCTTTTAATTCAGTTTGGTTGGATGGATTAATCTATAAACTAATAAAATATAAGTTCCCGCTACGCTTAATTAAACTGATTAAAAATATGTTATATAACAACAAATTTTTAGTATATAGCAAAAATAACGTGTCTGACAAATCATTCCTAATTGAAAACGGTCTTCAGCAAGGTATTGTTAATACACCTATCCTTTTTACTATATATACAGCAGATCTTTTATTCTTGCTAGAACGAGTAAAAGGAAATAACTACGCCCTGGCATTCGCAGATGATATTATAATATACTCTGCGAAGGACACTGTTAATAGCATACAATATAATGTACAAAAAATGTTTAATATTGTGCAGGATTATTGCAAGATATGGATATTAAAAATGAACTTTAACAAATGTGAAACCATATATAATACGTAAACCATACCATAGTAGTACGGTTGACAAAACTAGTTCAGACATTAGAAAAAATTGGAAAAAATTTAAAATTAAATCGCCTATGTCAACTCTCGCAAACAAAAAATTCGTTAAATATCTTGGAGTTCAGTTACATCGAAACTTAAACTTCATAGATAATGTAAAATACTCAATAGATAAAGGCAATAAATCCTTTATGGCAGTTAAAAAACTCTTTTACAACAAAAATATTAGCAATAGAGTTAAAATAATATGCTACCAGATATTAATTAGGCCAAATTTTGTCTATGAGGTACCAATATGGTACAATATTAGTGCAAGCTTATTGGAAAAAATACGTAAATTCGAAAGAAAGTGCATAAGAGTTTGTATTAATAAACATAGAAAGCCTGAGTCCGAATACAAGCATTTTTATTCTAATAAATATTTGTACAAGGAAGCCAAAATCATGAGAATAGATAATTTTATGATAAAATTAATCAGAAGTCATTTTGATAGAGCATTAAAAACTCCAGAAAATGGTTTAATATCACATATATTTTACCACAATGATGAGTACATTCAGAAGACCTTGCTCACGGGTTTTATAGCTCCTGAGCACTTCATCTTCTTAGACAAATATAGATACACTCAAAACCAAGATCATGTCCATGCAAAAAAATCGAGTATATCCCAGGCAATATTAACGGAGATAAATTAAGATATGAAATGTCTACATCAGAAAAAGATAAAGTTATAAATAAAGATTATTGGTGGTTAAATACATCTAAATATAATTTCTAAAAGCATTTGTGCTATTTTATAGTCAATAAGTTAGTTTAGATAAATTTAAGTTTAGGTTAAGTTAGGTAAAATTAGTTAAGTTTAAAAAAAAAATAATTAACATTGCTTTTTGAAATTTTACAATAAAACAGAAATAATTTTACTTGCTATATATTAAATTTAACATAAAAAAATTCAAATATTTTTAAATGTTAAAAATAAAAGAGTTATACCTTGTTTGTAAACTTTGTTTTGTAGGTTAAGATACTCATATGTATGATTATAACAAAATAAAAGTTTATTTAATAAAAAAAAAAAAAAAAATAGCCCTATGTTATGTTAAATATTATTTGCAGGAAAAGAAAAAAAATCAAAATGCATAAAAGTTATTTCTTACATTTATGTATTTCTAATGTAATATTTACATACATAAACTTAACCAAAAAAAAAAAACATTATTAAAATGTTAATTTAAATGTTCAGGTATAACAAATTTATTTTTCCTTCTAATCTCATATATTATAAAAGGTTAATTAGAAACTGCTACCAATTCACGTGCCCTTTTTTTCAAAATTAACATAACCAAGCGGTCGGATGGTTAGCGCGAAGATTACGAAACCTATTAATTTTTAAGTTATAGGGCTTAATTCTAATTCAGATCAGTTTTTATTAATTTATTATTTTGTAAATACGAATAAATTCATTAAACTTTTAGGATTCTTATTTATCCTTATTGATTTAGAAAAACCAATTTTGATTTTTATACTCACACCAGTCGTACTGCAGGTCTTCTCCCTAGTTGTTTTTAATAAATGTAATGTGCATTCTCATATTTTTACAGAGGAAAATATATTATATCCTAAAAGTATGCAATATATTTGGGTTCAATGATTTTGTTTGTTTTTTATTTTGATAGAGACCAGAACTACAGTGTTCTAACATACAATTCAAAAATTTTGTAATTTAATTAATTTGGATAAAATATTATGAAGATAAAAAATTATTTCAAAAATATTAATTTCCAGTTAATTTCGTTTGAAAAAAAATTAAGGTACATTAAAACAATTCTCGAAAGAAATTTTTTGTGACGTTGTAATTAAGCACAATACCAATCAACCGAGGAAGCGCAAGTACTTTACCTGCACAGAACGTAAGAATTTTTCAAGAAAAATTTCACATTTTTGTATGATAGGTATTTATTTATTTATTTATTTATTTATTAAGTAAACAGTCCCCTAATGTGATGAGCAAGTAAATTAGCCATACCTTTTTAGAGCGGGTATTACAAAATATATTTTTTTATTAGATGTGATATGGTCACCCAACACTCTTCGATTAAAAAGCTGACATTCTTACCTCCACTTCACTGGTCGGATGTTTGATAATTAATATTAAAAAAGTAATTTATGCAGTTTTAGGCAATTCATTTAATAGATGTTTACAAATTTCTTTATGAATGTGCAAAGCAGTGCATTATCATCCGCGTATTCGACGTCTTCCAGGACGAATATAAGATTCAAGTTAATTCTTATTTGGCATCTTCCAACATGTCTTTGAGAACCATGTGGAACTGCTTTAGAGAAAGCGGAAATCTTGGTATGACTGCAACTTTAGGACTTATTGTCCTAAAATTGCTTATTATAAGTCCTTGGTTTGACTAATTTTTTCCTGGATTAAATTGATTTATCCTATGTTAATTTTTTAAAATGCTCTTTTAAAGTCCGCGAATGTTATGTAGAGTGGTAAACTAGTTTTCTTTAGTTTTAAGAGGATTCAACTACATTTAGTATTTGATAGGGTCTATATTTAGTATTTATCCTTTTGTTGCATATAGTAAACTTATTTACTTAACGTGTTGGAACCAATTGATACGATAAGCTTAATAAACTTATGGACATTTTTTATTGATTTGGTTGGTCAGATCCTTTGAAGATAAAGATATCTTTTTAATTTAACAATTCCAAAGACAGCTTCTAGATCCGTCATATTTATTAAGGAATATTCATTAATGAACACACGCTAAAACAATCTTTCATTATTTTTTAATTTAAAAATGAACAAGTGAATTTCATGCCTAATGAATTTTTAGATATTAGAAATTTTTTTTTAATTTTTTTTGCAATTTTTTAGAAATTAAAAATTCTTAAGGCAATGTTGACCAATATTTTAAGGGTTATTTTTTGAATTAATTCAAATAAAAAGATATTAAAAAAAGGTTTTTATTATCTTTTAGTTTAATTTTTTTTTTTGTATATGAAATTAAAATTATGTAATAATTAAATGTTTTACACTTTTCTTTAATAAATATTGAAAAAAATTTTTTTAATAAAGAGAAAAAATTTTTAAAATAAAGAGAAGAAAAATAAAAAACGCATCATGAAAAGAAAATTACGGATCAACAAAAAAAAAAAAACAAATAAAAAGGACGAATAAAATAACCAGTTAAAGAATATTATAATTACTTTTGTTTAGCGGCGTTATGCAAGCACAAATTCGTTTTTCTTTTGAAAAACTGAACTGAAAGGTTTTAATAACTTCTTTTAATTATTTTTTAATTTCCTTGAAAAAAAATTTTTTTTTTTTTTTCAAAATTATAAAAATAAATAAAAAAAAAAAAATATTTTAGGGATAAAAAATAGTACAAAAAAAAAAAAATGTTAAGGAAATATTTCAAGAAACCATTTTAATTTTTTTTTTTAATAAACATTTTTTAAAAATTAATTTATTAAAAAAAAATATTTACAAAAAATAATAAAATAAACATTAAAAAAGAAAATCGTAGTTAAATAAAAAATAAAGAAAATTGGAAGGTACAAAGAAATTCATAACAATTAACAAAAAGAAAAATTAATTAAAGGAAAAAAAAAATTTTTTTTTGAATGCTATTTTTCTTGGATTCGAGTGGAATGGTGGTCTATTAATAATATCATCACCTCTAACACCATTGCAGTTTTAAGTTGATTGACCTATGCAATAGAACAGATGATAAATAGAATCAAGATTTCCTATTAATTAACTAAATATTCCTTTCGCTTGATTTCCTTTCCTAGCTCCTCCCAACTCATTACTTCGCATGTTCCCAATCTCTTTCTTTCACTATACTTCCCCTTTTTTGCTTTTGATATGTTCTGATGGAGAATCTTTACGCTTTTTATCTCTCTAAGCTATTCCTCAACCTATTCTGATATTTTCTCTCTACCACGCACCTCACAGAAGTTTGTATGTTTATCACATTGTTGTAGAGTAGAAATAAGACTATGGGAAGTAATCGCATTTTTAAAAATTCCCATTCGTCTTCTCAACCTATTCCTTAGCCTCTTGTCATCTTTCTTCCTAACATTTGGATGTGTGTCACAGTTCAGTAGAAGCTGTTGCTATTGGAGAAGGTTAATTTGAAGAGTAAAAATCTAACCCTATCAAGGAAGTGAATTTAATAGTATATTTTGAATATTTCTAACCCTAATCGAAAAAAAAAAAATTTTAAAATAAATTGCAATTCGATATTGGTAGCTGACGAACAATCTAGATTCTGAACAATTAGAGTTTTAGTGGAATGCATTAATTTAGAATATATGAATGGATTTCCATTTGGAAAGCCACACTAGTTTTCTGGAGAATATGTTAATTTTAAAGTACAGAGCAAAATATTCTCTCAATAAGTATCAAAGACAGATCATGAAAAGGGATCTTTAAAAATTTTTGCAACCATAATGTTGTTACCTTAGACTCTTAGAGTCATTCGGAGTGCTTAAAACAAGTAAGTAAGAAAAAGTGGTTTTAACATTTCGATTTATCTAGAGGCTATACGATTTTAAAAGGAATATACTCTGCAAGAGTTTGACAGCAAAAACATATGAAGAGAGATTTATTGAGTTACTAGAACAGTCAACACTTTAAAAATTTGAAAAATCATATATACCTACAAACCGTTGTAAAAACCAAACAGGGTGAATGATTTCTGACTAAAACAGTTTAAGTGAGAGAAATTACAAATCAGTAATTAAAAAAAAACAAGTGTTGCCCGTTGCTCGAAATTCAAGCGAAATTCAAGAGTACGGCTATACTAAGCCGAGCGAATTTTCCAGAATTTATCTATTATTATTGGATAGTAGATCAGGATAAAAACTGATGACTTCTTAAAAAATTCTTCAATCTTTTAAAATCAATGAAGGCGGGTACTTTTACAACTTTACTATCATTAGATCATATAATTTTATTTCTTTAAATTGTTAAACAAAAGTATACATTATAAAAAAATAGTAATAATAGAAAACTTAAACATAAGTTAAATTTTTTATATTTTTTAATGTGTGTATTTTGTTTTTTTCCAGATAACTTTGTTTATAAAGAAAATATATAAAAAACGAGGAAGAGTGTAGTAGAGTAGACTGTGTCAACTCTGGGATGCCCGTATGACCGTAACATATACATTATATTATTATCCGGTTAATTACTTAAGAGTAATGCTCATATAAAAGAAGGAATTGTATGGCAGCTACTCGAATCCTTTGCAGTAGACCAACCAAATTTTGCAGTAACTTTGGTCATTACACGAAACTATTTTTGGCAAAATTTCAGACACCCAGCTTCATTTGGTGTAGTGTAATCCTCATATAAAAGAAGGAGTTGTATGGCAGCTACTCGAATTCTCAGCAGTAGACCAACTAAATTTTGCAATAACTTTGGCCATTACACTAAACTAATTTTTGCAAAATTTCAGACACCCAGCTTCATCAGGTGTAGTGTAAAGCTCATATAAAAGAAGGAGTTGTATGGTAGCTACTCAAACCCTCTGCAGTAGACCAACCAAATTTTGCAGTAACTTTGGCCATTATACTAAACTACTTTTGGCAAAATTTCAGACACGCAGGTTCCATAGGTATAGAGTAATGCTCATATAAAATTAGAAGTTGTATGGCAGGTACTCGAACCCGTGGACCAAAATGGCTGAATTTAAAACTCGATTCCGTTTTTTGCATAAAAACGAATTTGTGAAAATTTCATAATCCTAGCTCCTTTACTTTTTGAGTTATCGTGATGACGGACGGACGGACGGACGGACAGACGGACAGACGGACAGACGGACAGACGGACGGACGGACGGACATACATAGCTAAATCGATTTATTTTTCGATTCTGATCCGATCCATACACTTGAGTCTATATCTACCCCCTCTCCTTCTCTGCGTCACAAACGTAATGGCAAATTTATTATACCCTTGGACTATATAGTCATACGGGTATAAAAACTCTTAATTAATTTTCAACCATAAAAAGGTTAACGGAATATTAAAGAGAAACCGAAATATAAAGGATCTGCTAGATTCTTTTGAAGAGCTTAAAGCAAAATAAATACTTAAAAAATAATAAAATAAAACAAAAAAAAAATAAATTTTAAAAAAAGAAAATTGTATTGAATTAATCGTGAATGAAATTCTTTTTTAATTAAAAGAATAAAAAAATCTGTTAAAAATAAATAATTTTTAAAAGTTGGTATTATTTTTTTTTTTGTGAAATCAATGAACTTTATTAAATAAATGCTTTTTTTTTAATATTTCTGGAATTGAAATATTTCTAATTGTTTAATTAATTTGCTAAATTTATTTATTTTAGTGTATAATAGAACTAATTACTTCAGCTGGTAACTCTTAAATAAGCGTACATAGTTAAATCAATTGAAATATTACCAACTATAGTTTTAAAATTAAAATCCTTTTTTTTATTCATAGTTTTTTACGTGTCAAAGAAGTAAAACATTTAGAAGGAGAAGAGTTCCACTAAAAATTATATAGTCATCATATCTCTATCATAGATGACATTTTCATTCTCTCGTACAAGGTCAACAATGTGCAAAGTAAATTGGAACATCTACAAAATCTTCAAAATCGCAAAGCCGTCGTACCACAACACGTACGGTCAAACAATTAATTATGTCAATAACTTTTGCTACCCTGACAGCATTATATTAACCAATGGTGAGGCAATGTCTTCAATGAAGAAGATTTGGATAATTGACTCAAGGAAGATAGTGCAGCGTTTGAGACAGATTGCAACCTGTATATGTAGAAACTCAGAAATCTCGAAAAACACCAAGGTGAAGATTTTTGAGGCATGCAAAAAGTATCGTAATGTATGGTATTGAAACCTGACCAAGTTCGAGTACTAGAAACAGGATATTCCAGTCTAAAACAATCATGAATCGAGATTTATGAAATTTAACTAGAAAGCAAACAATAGTGCATCAAATAAGGAAAAGAAATGAAGGTAGAATTGGCACACGATGCAAAAACATGAATAACGCATACCGATAATGGCTATTTTTTAAAGAAACCCATGAGGCTCCAGAAGACGTCGATTGAGTAGCATATGATATAGAACATTAATAATGGAGTTTAACTCAATAGGCATAACGTGGTAGAACGACAAAACAATAGTACCTAACACAGTTCGTTGGAAATGTCTAGTGAAGGCCCATAGGCCCCATGCTTCCAAAAGGATTAAGGGGAAAAAAATTACAGTTAATGTGATACTGGTATAAGGATTGAAATTAGAATAAACCGTATTTTATTCAACCTAAACTAAAGTTAAAGTCTAAAGTATTTTATCATTTTATTTATCTCTATTTAACTCTAAATATATTATACGAGGACCTTCGATTTTATTTTAATACTGTAATTGGTTTTGTTTATTTTTTTTTACTTCGGATTTAATGAATAATTAAGGAATTTGAAGACCAAATATATTAATTGCGATGTCTTTTGAAACCAGGTTTGGTTCAGACATCGTAGCACATATAAAAAGCGTAGCACAGCATGTGAAAATTCGTTTAAACGCATTTCAAATCTTTTGCCATTTGATAAGTTCGTTTAACTAAGTAATTGTATTTGTTTAGTTTCTGTAGAACTTTAAAATCTTCTCTAATCTTTCTAATATCCACTGAAATTTCTTCTTACTACTCTATAGTTCTTAATAAGGATTGCAATTCTCAATCCATATTTACTGAACTTCACTTTTTAATTCTCAACTGTAAATTTTCATTAAGTGGCTTAATCTCAAACTTTATGATTTTGTAAGTTGATGATTTTACAAGTTGATGATTTTAATGTCATCCTCATGATGTCTTGTAGCTTTTCCGTTGACTCTAGAAAAACAAAAGTAAAAAAGTTTGTCTTAAATTTTTATTCGTAAAACTTCCTACCAATAATGGGAGAGTAAATTAAATTTTTATGGTAATTAAATCTTTCACAATATATCCATATAAAAGTATGGCTTCAAGATATATACATTTAGTACTACAACTAGTACATTTTTGATCAAAATCATTTCTAGGGTACCAATACTTTAATTCCAGAAGACTTATAGTCCAAAAAAAAACAATAGACCGTATTAAGGTTAACAAAAACTATAGAAGTAGACCTTTTCCTCAAAATTAACTATAATTAAAATTTAATTTAAATTTAATCCATTTTCAAATTCAATTATTTTAAAATTTTAATATTATTTATTAAAATTCATTTAAAAGAACCTTTTTTAAGAAACTGAACAGATGTCATTTTTAATAATATTTTACATTTTAAAATATTTACTGACATTTTTAGAACACATTCAATCATTTCAACAGTTTAAAAATCTAGTTCTTTTTTATGTAATCTAAATCTATTTCATTTTATTAAAAACCAAATTGCATAATTTAAAGCAATTAAAATCAAATTTAAAATAAATTTTAAAATAAAATATTAAAAAATGTATTTTTTTTTTTATAATAGTTTCATTTTAAAATTTTCTTTAATATTCCCCTTTATTATACCCGTATGACTATAGGTCAAAAGAATATACTAAATTTGCTATTACGTTTGTGACGCACTAAAGGAGGAGGTCTAGATATAAAATCAAAGGTATGGATCGGATCAGAATCGACAATTAAATCGATCTAGCTATGTAAGTCCGATCGTACATCAGTCAGCACGATATTTCAAAAAGTAACGGAGCTAAAATTTCGGCGTTTTTATGTAGTAGTCGTCAGCGCTATTGAAATCTAGGCGGTTCGATATACGGGTTCAAGTATCTGCTATACAATTTCTCTTTTTATATGAGCATTATCCTATACCTATTGAAGCTGGGTGTCTGAAGTTTTGCAAAAAATAGTTTAGTTTCATGGCTAAACCAAAGCAAAATTTGGTTGGTTTATGACAGTGGGTTCGAGTAGCTTTCACACAACTTGTTCTTTTATATCAGCATTACTCTACACCTATTAAAGGTGAATGACTGAAATTCCGTCAATAGTAGTTAACTTTAATGAACAACGTCTGAATAAAATAAAATTGGTGTAATGGAAGAGCTTTGAAGAGTTGCCTTTCAACTCTGAAAGTTCATAACCGAAAGCCTAATAAGTTGTGGACTTAAAATTTTCTCAAAAGTAATTAACCGGATGATATAATATCGATATTACGGTCATACGAGTATCCCAGAGTTGACACAGTCTACTCTGCTACACTCTTCCTCTTTCTTAAATAGTAAAAACTAGATGTCTCTGAAGAATTTGGATTTTTTGTAATATATTATGCTTATATTTTTTTTAGATTTAAATTTTATAGTAAAAAATAAATTTAAAAGAATGTTTTTTAATACAAATTTTTTTTTTTTGAATAAAAATATTAGCATAATACTTACGTCATCCATCATATCCTGTCACAACCAAAGCCAAAAAAATAACAGTAAAACTAAAAAGAAATTAAACTAAGAACAAAAGATAAATAAAAAAAAAAAAACTTAGGAATGAATAAGGATCATAAGGAATAAATACGTATATGGAATATAATAGGACTTATATATGTATATTATATAAGATATGTTAGAAAATATATTGAAAGGACATTAGTGTTGAATAAATTCGATTAGAGGGAAAAATTTATTTGCATTATTATATGCTAAATAAGCGCTTAAGTCAATATCAGGAATATGTGGTCGGTTTTTTTTTAAATAAAATTTTTTTTTAATTTTCAAAAAGGCAAGAAAAATAATTTGAAGTGAAATTTTTTTAGTTCTTCCAAAATTAAATAATTTTATATTTCAGAAACTTTAAGTACTGTATGAGGAATTTTATTAGCTATCAAGTAATTATTAAGATGAGCATTTTATGAGCTAGATTGATGTTGTTCTTGTGGCTGACTGTTGAGTTCCATTTTTAGAACATAAACAGATTTTCATCGGAGATCCAATGATTATTAGATGAAGCATCAATCATTACAACTCATATTTTAGTAATACGCATTTGAAGTAGTCTGTATGACGTTTTTGCATTTTTATATGAAATTGAATAAAAACATCAATTGTACAAACGCTACAACATTAGGAGGGATTCCCTTAATAAAGACTTGTATTACTTCGGGGAAAATTTCGTGCAATGTACAATTTTGTGCAATTTTGTCAGTTAGAATCAGGGCTTTTGAAAAGTTTCATAATATTATGACTTAGAACATTTAAATGGGAATCATTTGGTAGAATTATATTTCACATCTTAGTTCAAAAAGAACGTGCTTTTATAACAGTATTTTAACCACTTCAGTGTTTTCAAAGTACAGTAATCATCTCTATAAGCTTCTAAACATGGCTTTTGATGTGTTAAAGAGGAGTCATTATTGATTAGAGCTCATCAGCATAAGTATTCTTACTTAAAGATAGAATATCTAAATAGGAGGAAATGCTCAAATTTCCAAATGAGTTCTAAGGGTAATAAAAGTAATTGCCATTTAAGAGCAATATGCTATTTTAAATTTTTCAAACTTCAAACTTTATTGCCGAGGTAGCATCGAACGAAATTCGATAGGCTACAGAACATATTAAGAATTAAACTTCATCTTATATCGCATGCAAGCTTTAGATATATACAAACATTATATAGGTTCATTACTTAATTTAGTGTTAGTAGTCGATTAACAAAATCTATGGCAACATTATAAAATTTTCAGTTGGTAATATAATTCACATAAAACTTCTTTCTCCTTTTTAGTTCCGTCCTCGCTTAAAGGAATAATAACCATACTGTTGAAAGTAGCCATTTTGTGTTGGAGGCTGTTATTTGATGGACTTTGGGATGACTCTTTTTGTGTTTGTTGGTTTTCTGTAAATCTCGAATTACCAATCGCTTTTGTGGTGGCTGTTGAGAATGTCTTATAATCGCAATTCTTGATTTTGTTATATTTCATGAGTGGATTCAATATTTTTGTAGGTTGAATTGATAAATAAGCGTGCCTTGTACTTTGTCCTTCATTACAATAGCAAATACGTCATTTCTGTATTATGTTGATAACACAACATTTTAACCCGACCTTCGAAACGTATAATCAATCTAAACTTATGTTACACATTCAATTTTAATATAAATTTTGTGCATTCCTGCCTTCCTTCACAGTTCGTTCGAAGTATAAGCAGTGCAGCAGTTGCCTTTCATTATTATTTTACTTTTCATAAATGTGTCTTTGGTTGAATAATTGTCACTATAACTTGTTGAAAAAAAATATTTAAAGTACACAGTAATATTTTGAAAAAAATATTCCTAATGCCCGTACACTATGTTTAACGAATTTTAATTTTGAAAATAATGCAGCCAGATCAATCATTCTACAATAATATTTTATGACAACTGTTAACTTTTGTTTTTTCACATTATACTATAAAGAAAGAAGGGCGATTTTAATAATGGAAGTAAATATTAAATGCTGGTTAATATATTTTTATGAATATAACACAAATCAATCATACCATTTTGCAATAAATGAATTAAATAAATTCAAAATTTAATTACATAATATACGCTATATTTTGTTCAAATAATAATAAATTAGATATGGCAATACTCGTTGTCATTTGTCAATGCTTGTTTGCAAATAAACAATTTAAAATTTAAAAAAGTGTATACGTTTTAAATTGATCACAGTGATATGCACGGAAGCTATAATTTCAAAATAAAATTAAATTAACTCATTGTACTTTCTTAATGGTTACATATGGAATCGGATGCATATTAAATTCTAAAATTAAATCATAAGAAATCAGAAACAATTAAGAAATAAACGTAAGTTCTGTTACATTCTAATAACCTCTTCTTGAAGAAACGCGGAATGACTCCCAAGGTATGATGGCGATAAGATAACCTGAGTTAAAACTCTCCTAATTAATTACAAATTATTGAAGCTTTTGAAATAAATTTTTGAATTTAATATGTATTGAATTTTACATATAATACCCAAAGGTACACTCAGTTTTTATAAGAAATCAGTTTTCAGAGCTTGATGCAACACAATATAACTGTTAAAACTGAAACTCTGCGTTCCTAATAAATATTGCATTAGAAGCAGCCACATGTGATTATGAGAAAAAGGGTTTTACTATGATAGTAATAACGGAGTATATTAAGCTCTAAATACAGTCGCTTATACTGTGTATAGTATGACAGTTGCAATAAAAGCTTTTATTATTTTTTAAAATAAATATACAGTAGCTTGGTAAATATTGTGAATATCTTAATATGGCTCTAAATAATAAAATGAATTTAACTATACCATTTAAGTCTCAAAATAATAATAGTAAACTTCAATATGAGAATATTAGATTTCGATATGAGAATTATTAAAATCAAAATGAGGAAAGTAAGCCTCTTGATTAAAATATAGACCATAAGAGACTAACAATTAAAGTTTCTAAAACTAATCTCAACATATATAAGCAAAAAAAACATTAACCTATCAATTACTATTAAATCTATAAAATTACTATAAAATCGACGAAATCTTGGAAAATACACATTTAAAAATTAAAAAAATCAATAATGCCACTAATAGGTGTCATTGGAAGATGTCCTAGATTAAGCGAACATGTACAAAATTAGTCTTTTACTCTCACATTCAGTCTAAAATACGTTATTTAATTGAAGTTTGGAGCCAGGGTTGCAAATACTTTATTGATTCAATAAGTCTCCTTATAAACAGAGTTATAAAAATTTTATATAGATTACCATATGATTATCCGACTTCTCAACTGTATTCTATTAGCAACCTTCAACCTTCTGTTGAATAAACAATATTTTTAGAAAACTGTAAGTTGATTAACAAATTATCAAATAACCTAATCAAAAGCTAATACTACAAACAAATGCTTCAATTCATAATTACAACACAAGAAGTTCAGAACATTACCGGTTAGGAACACTCAGAATCGAAAGAGGTAAAGAAGACGTCATGTTAAATGGTAGATATAAAAATTTTCAATAGCCTCCCTAACAATATAAAATATACTCCTAATTTAAGAGTATTCAATAAAAGATTGAAAGCTGAATTGAAACAAAAATAATAATAATTGAAAAACAAAATTATAATTAAACTAATAATTCTTAATTTGTTTAAATTAAATAATATTTGTTTTATATTTCATTAAAAATAAGCTATTTATTAGTGAGATTTCTACAAGTTTTTTTGTAACTGTCTATCTCTACTTTAATGTCAAAAACAACAGTGCCAAAATACGTAGATTCTCTCTTTTACTCACTAAAATATTTAAAACATAAACCTGAAAAGGGTAATTCCTCTGACGACAAACAAAAACTAAAGGGGTTTGTTGAATGTCTTCTGGAATTTCAGTCACAAAATAAACCTATTTTATTTACGGATGAAACGAACTTGAACATTTATAATTTAGCATAGTGTTACACTTTAGGAATAGTTCTCTTGATCACGTCTCAAGAAATGAAGTAGCTCATCAAAGTATCACATTAAATTTCATAAAAGTTTAAACAGCTTGTAAAAACAATTGATTGTAATATTTCTTACTTCAAAATCTAAGAATCTTAAAAAATTTTCTGAACTTTTCCTTTTAAAAATTTAATTCCATAGTCTAAGTGATTAATATCTCCAAGTACTTTAAATACTTTTCTTTGGCATTAAATTTTAACTTTAAAAGTGAAATTTACTTTGGATAGTAATTGAAAAAAAGTTATTCAATTAAGTAGAAGAGTCCTCCACTCCTTCCCAATTCTTACAACAATAAATCAATAAAATATTATAAAAAGCATTAAACTTATTTTATTAATCTGATGTTTTTTTTTCTCTTATTATTTTTAAAAACAATTTCAACCCTTTAATGTTAATTGTCCCACGTAATCAAAATAACATTAATTCCCAACAAACACTCTATCAAATACGATCTTAAAATAAAAACAATTCTATTGAATAATTTCAATAAACATTACAATATGGTAGCAAAGAAAATTTTGTTAATATTCAAAATCCTTTTTTAGAACTTTATTGGATGCTCAATAATTACAAATAATAAAAATAATAATAATAATTGACGATTTTCTTTAATAGAGTCACACTAACATTAAAGAAGTTGGAATTAAAAATATAAGAAGCTCATTATTTTTTTTGAATAGTATTAAACTTATTTTTATCTAAAAATTATTTACAGGTTTCGTGAAAAAGCTTCCAACAAATCATGTGACATAACGTTAATTGATTATAAGATTCCATTTCCAAATTTGAGATTTTTGGGACTTACCATTTCGTAAGTAGGGTTTTTTTTTTTGTTAAAAGCTTACCGTTCAACTGTTAGGCTTATAAGCCTGTATATACCGTAGGCACATGTTGGACCAGATACAATTTAACCATGTGATACTACTAGGCCTTCTAACATTTAGAAAAATTTTAGATATTAAATAGATACAATTCTATTTGTTTGTATTGTAATAATTTTTGTATTTTAGCTATATAGTAGGTACTGTGTATCTGTGTGTATTTTGTATTTGCTTTTATTGTTATATTAATTTTTTTTTTATTAAAAATATACATTTATTAATAAATTGTTGGTTCAAGCCATTTATTTGAACCCAATCGCGAATCGTAGTTGAGTGGAGTCAAAAATCAGATAAAAGTGTTTTCACTTTCACTGAGATTTGAACCCGGCTTCTCGTATGAAGGATTGGCACTCTAACCACTGTGACACCCAGCAAAATAAACCTTGTGAGATTCTAGAGTTGAATACAATATCAGGGTATTTTATTTTTGCAGGATAACATTTGAGCCTATGGATTCTTTTTGTAAAATATGCTTAACTACCAACCCTGAACCCTCGCACAAACCCTCGCTAAATAAATTATTGAAAACCCTGATTTTGAATTGAACTCTTAAATTGCTTTTAATATAGAATCTCGCATATACACCCATATATAATTATTAAGTAAAGCTAGGAATACCTTGATTTTATAACTGACTTTAAAAATTTTTACTTTTTTGGAATTTCAAAATAATCTGAAATTGGGGAATCCTTAATTTTACTCCTCCTCAAATATTATAATTTTTTATTACACTGTTTCTGTTTATTTATATTTGGGAGTTATTTCCTTTCAATTCTTGGAAGATATTTATTACGACCCTGGGAATTACTTCATAATTGGTAGACCTATCATCTATTTATTATTTAATTTTAGGGTATAGAATTTATTTTATTGTGGGTTATATCATTTGAAGCTATTTCATTGGGAGCTGTTTCAAACAGTCTTACTTTACTACTGCTTTTACTCAAATTCTTCCAAAATAAAAACAAAAAAAAAAACACAAAATAAAAATAATATCTAATTGGGAAATGAAATCTTTTTGATGCCAAATGAGCACACTTTTAAACTCTTTACCCAATTTAATAATAACAGTTTTGTTCTTTACTTTGTTTGAGTAAGTCCATCAGAATCATCTTTTAATATGAAAAAGTACCTAATATTATATAATATTTTATCTATAGATACATATTATATATACCAAAAATATGTTTCTATAGATACTATATATACATTAGAGTTATTTTGAATTTTTTAATGTGTAATTACAGAATATATTTGTGTCTTAACAGATAAATTTCCAGATGAATGGATTTGTTACTTCTACCTACTGAATTTAGGGCAACATTTTAATAATTTCATGTTTTTTTATGGTATCCCATTAGAATTGTACAATTCAGTAAATAAGAAGAACTTTGTTGTTTTTTTTTTTTTAAACTGAGAAAAATATATTAAATAATAAAATACGAAACCAAATATAACTTGCAAAACAAGAGGCTGAAGAAATAGAGCAGAAAAAAATAACGAAATTTAATTGGAAGGGGGTTGAAATTATTATTGTTATTACTATGATTTCTTATAAAGTAAAAGGGTTAAAAATGTCAAAATTAAAAAGTTTTTTTTTTCTTATGTTTTTTAATTATGCTTATATGAAAGATGGTTTAAAAAGAAGTGCGTTATTATGTTCATTGTTGGTTTATGATACTTTAATGTGTTAAATATTATCAAATTTAAGAGCCAAGTAACTTTGCTTTTAATATTATTCCTATTATGGAATATATCTCCTATAACTTCCCTTTTGTCAGAGGCGCTGTAGAAAGCTTCCCAGAATACCTTTGAAAACACTTTAAGCAAACGTCCGTTTTAACCCAGCTTTGGATAAGACATTCGATATATACTTACAGCCAGGCCTGGAGAATAAGTGTATCGAAATTATTTTGAGGAATCGAATTACGGAAATTTAGAGTTGCTGTATATTTGTAAACTGGGCAGGATATTTAGAAGAATGAAGTTAATGCAATAAAATTAAATAAGTCCTAGTTATATGTGTTATAAGTTCTAGGCAAGCCATTGTTTGATTAATAATATGATTCAATAAGCATGATTATAGCGCATGGAAACTAATTTCATTAAGCTATGTTGAGACACCTGAATAGTTCAATTATGTTGGGATTGACGTTTGTTGCAATCGTTCTTTACACTTGGAAATTTTTCAATTTTGTTGTGAGTGAAGTCACACATTTTTTAAGTTTTTTAGGACAGATGTTTGCCGCTGACAGATATCTATTAAACAATATTAATAAAAATATCATCATATGCCATATTCATACTTCAAAGTTAAATATGTTTAATTCGATAAACCACTTCACTTCAATACTTGTCTTGTAAAAATTTTAGGAAAAAATTTGACATTTCTGAACTAGTTTATATTTTAAAACTACTATATTTCTTAGTGCAATTTCCAATGTTGTGTTGTTAAATTGTTTATATTAACGATATTTATTTTTTAAATGAATCGTGGTTTTTACGAAATAATTTGAGATATCAAAAAATTAAATTTAAATAAAAATAGAGGTAATAATATAATAATATAAGTTCATTTCATGTTCATTTCAAACTAAACAAGTTTTATAGGGTGAACAATTTTCCCTTAAACCATTTAACGTCTTGTTAAACCTCTGTAATGTAAACAAGGTATATTAGATTGTTAAACAGTCTTCATTTAATTCGAAATCATTTTCGAAAATTGAAAAGTTGCTTTATATCATAACACTCATTTTGTGTGCACCAGGACAATGCATTTTAAAATATTTTACATACTGAGCAATATTGCTATGTCATCAGATCTTTTAGATATCCTTTAGTAAACAGATAAAAAAAAACAAAACAGATTGTTTTTTAGTCTAATTTTAATTTAATGTACATTTCTGTCTTATATATATACATATATAAACATTTACACATATATAGGTGTATACATATACATTATCTACTTACTTTGAAACATTGAATTCTTTAAATGCTTCATAAATAATACATTGTATAAAATCATCTTTAATATCATTTCTTCTTTTCTTAAAACTGAATTGAAGTATATACGTAGCGTGTATATATATGTATATATTACAATATATATATATGCATATATATACATTGATATGTACATAAATATACCAATTATGATTTTTAGATATTAAAAGTAAAAATAACAACAATACAATTATTATTTTTTAAAGTTGATCATAATCATAAACAACGTGGCACAGTTGTGCTAAAAATTTTTTTATATTAAAAAAAAAAGAAGAAAAATAACAAAAAAAAAAAAGACAAGGTAAGCAACAAGGATACAAACCAATATTATTACAAAGTCAGAGTTATATTATTTACCTATCTTATACCTTTCATATAATTTTTCTGAGTATTTAATTTTTTTTAATAAGATTTCTTTGTTTATTTTTTTTTTTTTGTGAAAAAATAAAGGGAATTGAAATTATAAGAAATTGGAGACTTTTATTATTTACCCAAAGAGTTATATTTCTTTTGTCCTTATATAATAATTTTTTATTATTATTATTTGTTTAATATATTTTTTTTTTATTTAATTTAATAAAAAAATAGATACAAAAAGTAAAGGTGCAGAATATTTTTTTTTTGTGAAATGAAAAAGAACAAAAGAATCTTAAGGATTATGTCAAAAATCTATAAAATTTTTTGATTGAATTTTTTTTTTTGAATATTGAATTTATAGAAATTGCACATTATATATTATATAGTTATATATTATTGTAAAATTATCTGAAATTAAATACAAATTGAATAAAAAAAAATAAAAAAATATAGGCAGGGTAAATATGGAATATGCAACAATTTTGTTTGACTTCAGCTTGGAGGAGTTTTATGTTTTGTCAGCTTGTTACTGATTTGCTTTGGAAAAATACCCGAGTATATATTTATTTAATTTGTATCATTTTTTAAAATTTTTATTATTAAGAATTTATGGATTTTATATAAATAAATATATAGATATTACGGAAATATAGATTGCATTAAGATATTTGGTAACTTATAAAATATATTTTGTTTGCATATTCATTTTAAATTTTAATTGTTTATCTACTGGTAATCCAACAACAAAGCTGCAAGAGTTCATCAAATACCCGCCGCACTTCTAAAAGTGGACATACCCGAAACGGCAGATTTGCATCTCTTATTGATTTAGTCTATTTGGGAAGAAGAAAAGTATCTGAGTGAGTGGAAAGATGGAGTTATTGTTAACTGGCGCAATATAACGCTGCTACCTTTCTTCTCAAAAATAATTGCCAATATTTTACCCGAAAGGATCAAAAGTAGGATTTAAAATACATTAAAAATATCAACACGCTGCGAGCAATACTCGAACAATCAAAAGAATTTGGATTGCCGCTGTATCCAATGTTCGTAGTCTTCAAGAAAGTTCTTCATCGAGTAAATAGAGAGTATAATTAGAACGGTCTTAGGTAGGTGGGATATCCCAGAGAAAATAATTGTCTTTATTAAGGAATCCTACGAAAATGCTAAGTGTCGAGTTGGCAATATTATTTTTAGGTTGTGATAGCTGAAATTTTAACCGTTATCGTAGATAAGAGGTTTGGTAACCGTTGGCGATTAGGGAAACATTTAATTCACTTAGATTGTTCTGATGATGTAGTTTTTATGGCACACACAAGAAGTGGTCAGGACATCAAAAAATCATATTACAACGAACCCAAATTGAGAAGGTAGAACTAAAAGGTAGATATGGAAATTGATTTTGACAGCAGAATAAATAAAGCTAGAGCTTCTTTTGGAACATATGGCAGTCAAATAATATGGCCCAGCGCACAAAAGTAAAAATATTTAAAACAAACGTCAAATGCGCCATTAAGCCTATATATTTTTTGAAAGCTGGCAATACCAGATTTCTTTTAGATATAGTAATTTGGTCCTACGTGGATTCTACTAAAACCTCAAAAAAGCCCGATATGTTAATACCGCCTAATACTAAGAATACAAATTCATTGATTTATTTTGGTATTTAACAAAAATTAAGCACCCAAAATTAAATGTAATATACAAAAAACTTTAATATTAAATGTAGGTAATCCTGCAGATTTAAATTCCTTTAATAAATGTTTTCATTAAATGTAAAATGCTTATATTTCAACTTCCGATTTTTGCAAAACTGCAAAGAAGACTAATTTTATTAATTATCCTTTTAGTAATTTTAATATGTTGCATTTGTTCTGTACACGTTACATGCTCTGCAGTTACTTGTATTTGGGTTTCAAAATGAAAAATAATTTTATTTTCTGATTCATTTAACTTAATTAAATAATATACTGCAGCATCAACATATTTTGTAAATTATAAAATTTAAAGTAAATTTATCTTCAAGGATATCCATATTACACATAGATTAATTAAAAAAACATTTAATACTAAATCTTTATTTTACATTGAATAAAGTTTTCATATAGGTGGAGATACATTTACAAAAAATTCTGAAGGCTTCTGCTGAATGAAATAATGTGTTTCCAAATTGAAAGGGTTTTTATTTTAAAAATATATTTTTATTTTATACACTTGTAAATTAATTATACATATTTGAAGAGGTTATAGAGATCCCTTAAGTTAGCTTAAGCCAAAATGATTCTGTAAATATTTAGGTTTAAAGTAGTAAAAGTATAACTTTTTGTAATATACTTAAGACTGCATCTACTTTAAATCTTGATAATTATCAGCTTAAATAACTAAAACGCAAAAATTAGAGATTGCTTTGTCTTTTTTTGTATCTGCAGAAGCTATCAATGCGATAAAACTAAATATTTAACCAACTTTATTCTTTTTGGCGACAGCATCATGATTTGCATCAACGTTTTTCCTGCTTCTTCGATTTATTTTGTTACAGTACTTCTTCTCCATGTATTTTTTCGTTTTTCCACCTTTCTTTTTCCTTGCAGATTCCAATCGAGTTCTTCCTTCTTGATCGTTGTATCTTACATTGCCTTGTCCTTTTACTTTATTGATTTTATCTTCAATGTCTTTTAAGTCTCAAGTATTTAACCTATAAAATGTCCAAAATGCTTTCAGTTCTAAAAAGCTTTAGCTTAAAAAAGACAGTATAGAAAAATACTGAAAATTTACAACCGAAAAACTTACAGAAACAGAAGGGATAAGAAAGATGTAAACCCTGCAATAGTGTAGACCTGCAGTAGTTTGAACAACATCATATAACAGCTTACATGATTAAATGGTTTTACCTTACATTTTATCTGAGTGTGGTTTGAAACTTTTAGACATCCCGTAAATCTAAGTCCCTTTAACAGCCACCTTTAGAATAGTGGAAACTACACAACTTTAATTGCGTAAGCATTGGGTAGAGATTAAAAGAAATACTTAGTTTCAATTATATTCTTTTAATGAAGAACATTAGGCGAATCTACGCTTTTCCACTTGCAATAATTCTGGTCCTCTTCAAATTAATTCTTAACCGACAGTTGCTGTTACCACATTAATACACCATCGCAAACCTACTGGTCAACAATAGTTTTATATTTTAATCTTAAATACTTTTTTTTCTTTGTTTATCATTTTATACATAAGTTTTAAATTAATTACACAGCCTATACCGTTATATGGTATATAAGCGTTAAAGATAAAAGTATATCTAATTAATTACAAAACTTTTTTTCAGTTTTATTTTGTTTTTCTTCAGTAGTTTAAAAATTCAAATTTGTTACCAACTTGATAAATTTTAAATCTGGTCATTGTAACTAATTGAGTATACGTTTATTCACTTAATCAAATTCTCATTTTATAGAAACTTTTTCATTTTGATTTTTCAAGAGTACTTTTTAAATGTTCACCAAATAAATTAATCTCGAAAGTTTTTTTAAAGAGCAACACACACATGAACAAATTGAGTGAAAATTTGACATTTAAACATATGTATATATTCGGAAAAGTTCAGTAAAATTATATCTAAAAGATAATATAAACCTGGATTTATTCTTTGTTTTTCATTTCTACCTCATTAACAATTCATTTAATTTTTTTTTTTTTTTTTTTTCTTAACCTCAATACCCCAATTCGGAACTGAAATGGATTCTTTCATAAAAACAAAAAATTATAATAACAATAAAATATATAAAAAAAAAAAAAAACTAGAAAATAAAAATTAAGGAATTCTGAAAAAAAAAACAGAATTCTTTTATCCTACTTAATTTGATATAAATATACGTTTAACAAATTAATCAAATTTATCACGTCTCAATGGAATTTGTAATCTCTTTTTTTTTTTTTTTCAAAAATTATTTCAGCTCTGGACACTCTGGACCCACGCCCCTTTTATTCATTTTTTATATTGTAAGCACCTTCCTGTTATAGATAAAAACGCATAGATAATTTATATATTAATACACTGGTCTGCATAATAATTGACACATTGAAAATTTTGCTAAGTAATATGGGTAGTTTGCCATAAAAATTATAATTTACCCTAATAAATTTGGTTAACTCTAATAATTACCCTAATAAACTAAATTAGTTCTTAGTACTAAATTTGAGTCTATATCTTCAATACTTAGAATTGCAGCTGAGAGAACTGATCCACGTTTCTTCTCAAAGGTTTCCAAATTTTACCAAATTCTCATTTTGCATTCTTAACCTGTTGCGCAATGCCATGTTTGTTGATTTTAGGTGTTTAGTAGGCGCATTAATAATCAAAAATTTTTTAATTCGAGCAACACATGCATGGGCATTCGTTTTAAAACTTCATTGCGTGGAATCAATAGACAGTGAGTGGGACATAAATTAGAATGCCGACCTTTAATTTAAGAACCGACCGAGTTTGAGTTTCAGTAAAAAAGTAAAAACTGGGTTTTGCCACGGCTCAGTTTCCTTTCCCCATCGGGCTTAAATTAAAGCTATAAGTGATAATTAATAAATAATATCCATGTCCATAATATGCATTAATAAATTTGAAAGATTGTAAGGACGCCGGCGGTCTGATATTTAAAATATGACAGAAAGCTTGTATTATACACACCTTCCAGAGAGTGTTCTCAAAATCTTCTCAAAATTTTACGGCGATTGGATAAATGCATAAATTACAAACAAGCAAACATACATTCGTTTTTACATATATAGAATACAAACAACAAAGACGTATGTATACTTTTCATTTTGCATACATATGTTCTTCTACTTATAAACATTTTAAAAACTCTGATTAAATTATATAAAACACATTTTTGTTTTTGTATTTGTTTTTTTTTTTTTTAGATTGGTGTTCATATGCCTTTATTGGAAAATAATATCATTTACGTATAATACCGTTATTTGCCCGGTTATTAAATTTTTTTTTTTTCTATTTTTGATTTTATTTTACTTATATATATGGTTATAAGTAATGAATTTGACTGACCCTTCAGATGTTAATCTCCCTTGAGTAAATCGTCAAGCTATTAAAAATTGACAGAAAACAAAAATAGAAAAATAAAACAAAAAAAAAATTTTTTTTTCCTAGCCAAATTATTTTTACATTTTTCATTCAGGATAATCAGAGGAATAACACATAATATAATATATATGTATATATATATATACTATACTATATATTATACATGTTATCTCTTCACATATATTATATTATACCAGACTGTGATCCAAGTATAAAGAATGGACATATGAGAATTTCACTTAATAAAGTTTTTTATTTTTTTATTTTTTTGAGGTTATGAGCACAAGTTAATTTTTTTTTTTATTTTCTATTTCTTTCTCTCTTTCCAATATTAATTTTTTTTTTGTGCTTGTTTTTTTTTTTGTTCCGACATATTTTCGAAGGATTAAATTAGGCCAGACAATTAATGTGAGATATTTATTTTATCTCTATATATTTTTTTCCTTTTTTTTTTTTTCTTATTCCAATTTTGAATTTTTTGCTCATTTTTCAGTACTTTAAAAAAATTCATTGCAAAAATTTAATTTAATGATAGAAAAGGATAGATATACACAATAAGGAACTATTTGAAATTCTATTAATACAAAATTGAAAATTTGTTGAAATATCGAAATAAAAAAACAACAATTATAAAAATGATTAATTACTTCTTGATTTTGACTATAGAGGGTGACTGACTTATTGTTATTATTGATGAGATCAAAAATTGTCAAAAATTACTAATTGTCAGTTTTAAAATGAAAATTCAATTGTGAATCAATGTACCCGTATCTTGAAAAGTAATATATACAATAAACTGTAAAGTAGTTAGAAATAAAAATGTAGTAGAAATAATAATAATATTTCTAGAGTTTTAAATTATTAAAATTTTGTAAATTTAATTTTATTAAGAAGGGTACAAATCATATTTTGTACATTAGAAAATTTTCAGAATATTTATTTATCTTATTAAAATTTGATTGATTTGACAGTTTTTTTTTGTAAATTAAGCAGGAAATATTGATTGGCCTTTTTCTGTAACATTTTTAATAATTTTTAATAACTGCGTTTTTGGAAAATCTTCCTGTAATTAGTTGTAAAAAAATTTTTAAATTGTTGTAGGAAAAGTTTTTTTAGAGGTTGATAATTCTTGTTATAGATTTGGTAAAATAAAATGTTAAAGTTGTATTTAATTATTAATTTATAATGTAATTTTATAGAATTAAATAAAAGATTTTTAATTTATAACTGTTCAACTTTTGGGACTATTAATAAGTACCTATCACATTTTTTTTACGAGTGATGGGAAAGCTACCCATTGAAACTGTGCGGTGTTTCTTTGGGTAGTGCACCAAAACCACGCCCTTTTTAAGCTAAACTTAAAGAAGGAACCTGTGATACAATTGTACAGTCCGATTACAGGGAAGGGAATATGGAAGGATTTTAGGATTATGAGGGATTGGCAAAATTTGGAGGGATATTGAGGAGAAAGATGTTAATATACTTCTAAATTTAATTAAGTCGTACACCTATAAATTACCAATTTTAGAGAACCCATGGGACGGAATATGGTTCCAAAATCTCGACATGTGCATACCAAACGATTTTCCATAAGCCGTGTTTTGTGTTATTAGAATGAATTATTAGAAATTAATTATAAGAAATGAATTATTAGAATTGATCTTAATGAATTCCACATACAATTTAAATATTCAATAGTACTGGACCTTATAATAACTACAAACGTCTTAAATTTTAATACATTTATTTTAATCTGAGTTATATTATTTAATTGAATTATTTGATTATACCAATGGTAAAAAGTGCCTGAATCAAATCAAAAGCTTAATAAAAATCTTTTGACTTTTAGTGAGATTCGAACACGGGCTCGCAAATGAAAAGTCGGCACTCTGACCATTGTGTCACTCAGTTGTTTGATAGAAGTCACTTAACTCATGCAAATTATGTATAGTTATTATTCCACGTACCTTAAATTAGGTTAAATTTTGAATTTGTTAATGAAACAAAATAGAACGATTTAAATTCTTTAAAAATATAATTGATATTATAAAAGTTGACATTTAACATATAAAATGAAATTTTTTATTTTTTCAAAATTGAAGCAAATTTTCAAGTCAATTTTTTTTTAGTTTTGAAATTTGGAATTAACGATACTTTAAAAAAGAATGTCTTCTAAATCGATTTCTATTGTATACATTATTGAATTTTTTGTTTTATTTTTATTATAAAATATTGTTTCAAATAATAATAAATGTCATTTTCAAACTTACATATACATTTACATATTTGTGTAAAAATTCAATAATTTTTTATTTACAAAATTTAAAGAAGGTGAATCAAAAGTCATAATACGATTTGAATTATATGGCCATTTACTTGAAAAATTGATCTACAACATTGAATACTCACTCTGGAAAGCAACAAAGAGCGCGAACCTATAGCAAGAGCGCAAGCACTAAGAAAAAAAGATGGTGGCTAAGCGAAACAAGATAAGAATGAGCCGAACCTATTTGCTGAATATCTATAATATATTTTGAAGTTAAAAAATACAAGCGCAGAAAACTTTTTGATGTAGGTTCATATATCTGGCTGTACGTGCGAAGTCTGTCTGCATTATCTTATCAGCAATATTAAAAAAACTTCATAAAATAAATAATACATAAATAAAATATTGAATGCTTGTATAAAACAGAAATATGTGCCTAACGCTTGGAAGGTAACGGAAGTGATATTGGTTTCAAAACCAGGGAAGCCACCATTAGAAAAAAAGTCGTATTGTCCAATATCCTTGCTACCGAATGGGGTTAAAACTTTTTGAAAAATTATTATTTAAAAAGGGTGAGGGAAAAAAATCTTTTTCCAAATCACTACAACAGAACGAATAAACAAACCTACAAATATTGTAGAAAAGGCGTTAGGGAAAAACAAATACGCTCGTCAATTATTCTAAACGTAGCTCAGGAATTTGTTTACAATCAAATCATAAAACCTATGTGGTCGTATGGAATTTAACTTTACGGTTTTGCGAAACAAAAATATGTATAAGCAAATTAAAAGCTTTTCAAAATAAAGTTTTACGTAACATAGTTAATGTTCCCAGTATGTACGAAATTAGGAATTGCAAAGAGGCCTAAATATCCCCAAAGTTATAGATGAAATGAAAGTTTTCATGCTTAAAAATATAAAGCACTTTTAGAAAAATATTTGGGTAGTCCAGGGTGACTAGTTTTAATAATTTATAAGAGAATCCAGCTAAATTTTTAGGTTTGGAGCAACGATCCCCAATTATAGTTAGGAATAAGTAGCTGGTCGCCATCATTGCAATGTTTTTCGTCATATTTTTAGCACTATGAGAAAAATAAAATTTGCTGCCAAAAAATTCGGTCGTTAGCTTTCTGCGTGTTGGAAGCCGTAAAAGCCTAACGGCAAAAAAAAATTTTTTTATGAAAAAAAAATATCATAGAAAATATCAGTGAATTTTCCAACCTCCCTGTACATATACAAATCGTAATAAAAGTCACCATCTTAATAAAATATAATTTTTCAACATAATATTTTTCTTCTACCAAATAATATTATGTTTTTTGTATTAAAAAATATGAACAGCCAAAAAAAAATGTATTTATTCAACATTTGGCTAAGAAAAAGGCTGTTTTCGATAGGAAAAATGATGAATGACTTTTCTTTTTCTAATCAAAAGTAAAAAACAAAAAAAAAAACAAAAGAAGAAAACAAAAAATAATAGAAGAAGAGTATAATACAAAAATAACAGTAAAAAAATATGACAAAAAATATTAATATTGACAGCAGAACGACATTTAAAAAAAAATAGTAGTGTTAAAAAATTACATTTCCTTACGTGATGATTTTTCATAAGACATTTTTATCTCAGTATACAACAACTAAAATATAAAAAAAAAAATGGAAAACTTTAATCATAAAAAAAAAAAACAACAAAAAAATATTGAAAAGTAATATGAAAAGTCATGACATACCGCACATTGTTACCATATAACTTCCCTTATCCTAATCAACTCGTCAAAAAAATACTAGAATTTTCATTTTAACCGTCTTGCTTCAGATTCAATCTGCTCTTACAATTTATTATTAATGCATTAACTGTTATTTTTTTTTAACTTTTACTTTTCATTTCTTTCTTATCTTGATGAGAATGGTTATTATACCCGTATGACTATATAGTCAAAGGGTATAATAAATTTGCCATTACGTTTGTGACGCAGAGAAGGAGGGGGGGGTAGATATAGACTCAAGTGTATGGATCGGATCAGAATCAAAAAAAAAAACGATTTAGCTATGTATGTCCGTCCGTCCGTCCGTCCGTCCGTCTGTCCGTCTGTCCGTCTGTCCGTCTGTCCGTCCGTCCGCACGATAACTCAAAAACTAAAGGAGCTAGGATCTTGAAATTTTCGCAAATTAGTTTTTTTGCAAAAGCCGTCATCGCTATTTAAATCCAGCCATTTTGGTCTATGGGTTCGGGTGGCTGCCATACAACTTCTTTTTTTATATGAGTATTTCTCTGTACCTATTACAGCTACGTGTCTGAAATTTTGGCAAAAGTAGTTTAATTTTATGGCCAAAGTTTCTGCAAAATTTGGTTGGTCTAGTGGAGTGGGTTCGAGTAGCTGCCATACAACTCCTTCTTTTATATGAGCATTACTCTATACCTATTAAAGGTGGGTGTCTGAAATTTTGCCAAAAATAGTTTAGTGTAATGGCCAAAGTTACTGCAAAATTTGGTTGGTCTACTGCAAAGGGTTCGAGTAGCTGACATACAACTTCTTATTTTATATGAGCATTACTCTATACCTATTGAACTTGAGTGTCTGAAATTTTGCCAAAAATAGTTTAGTATAATGGCCAAAGTTACTGCAAAATTTGGTTGGTCTACTGCAGAGGGTTCGTGTAGCTGCCATACAACTCCTTCTTTTATATGAGCATTATATTTCACCTAATAAAGCTGGTATGTTTGAAATTTTGCCAAAAGTAATTAATGTTTATAATAATAATGATATAATGTTTATATAACGGTCATACGGGTATCCCAGAGTTGACACAGTCTACTCTACTACACTCTTCCTCGTTTTTATACTGTTCTTTCAACACCTCTTCAGTTTTTATTTAGAAATGTAACATACATTTTTCATTTTCGCACATTGCATTTTTGACAATCTTGATTTTCTTTTTGGTTTTTTTTATTTTATTTATTTTTTTGGAACATTTTTTGTTTTTTTTTTAAATCCAACACGGATCTGTAGAAAACTTACACGAAAAAAAAGCTTGTAAGATTTTAAACTTAAATGTAAGTCGAAACTTAGAGCGTCTTAGGAGAATCAAAGTTTAGCTGGTTATAACATAGCAGTAATGTGATATTTTTAATGGTGCAATCCAGTTGAAGTTGACGAAGATTTTGATATGTTAGTTGAATGATCAATTTTTGGGAAATGAATCAGACTCTCTCCTTAAATTGTATTTAAAATTTGCTAATTTTGTTCATTAGCGATTTTTTTCCGCAACGAGGTTTAATTTTGAGGAATTTTGTCCGTTGACTAAGGTCTAAAGCGGCTGTGTACGCCTTATTCTTACGCAAAATTTTTGAATCTGGAGAGGAGCAAGGTTGTATCTTTCCCTGTCTTCAAGTGGAGGTGACCAGCTTGATGAGTCGCTGTTAATGCCAGAAATTTACAACTGAATTAGGATTTACCGGTTAGATAAAGCTTCTGAAGAATCTCTGGATTGTGTGCTTCCAATTAGGCGAATTGGGAAAATAGCAGCATCTTTAGGGATTTTGACTTAATTTTCCTTAAAAAAGGAAAGTTTATAGGGTTTGAACATAAATGATAAGGTTGATTAAAAATAATTGATTTTTCTTTCGGGAATTTACTAACGATAGTGCGTACTGGTTTTGTGTATTAAAGTGTCTGATTAACTTCGATAACGAACCAGACTCAAATATATTAATTAGATGTATGCAAGATTATGATTGTACATCCGCGCAATATTTTTTATGTATATATATCCGTATCATGTATAACATTCATACTCTCCTATTATGGAACTACAAGAAAAAAATCTAATAAACAACGGTATTTTATAAAACATAATAAAATATAAAGTTATATTGTTGAACTCTTAGGCTTATTAGCCTGTCTATACCATAGGTACATGTTGGAATAGGGGTTCATATTATATTTGTGTTATTAGAATTGATCTTAATTAATTCCACATACAATTTAAACATAAGATAGAACTAGGCCTTATAACATGAAGAAACGTCTTAAATTTTCAAAAGATACAATTCTATTTTTTGTTTATATTGCAATATTTTGTATTTGAGTTATATGGTATTCTATATCTGTGAGTTATATTATTTATTCAAATTATTTGTTTATATTTTGTATTTGTTTATTTTGTTATATTTACGTATAATTATTAGTTATTGATTTTGCCATTAATTTGAAACCAATGGCGAATGGTAGCTGAGTTGAGTCGAAAACCAGAAAAGTTTTTTCACTTTCACTGGGATTGGAACCCGGGCCTTTCACAGGAAAAGTCGGCACTTAACCACTGTGCCACCCAGCCTTTCATCCAATAAATATGCATCTAATATATGATAAAATAATTGTTTAGATCACGTGCAAATAACTAGAACAATTTTATCAAATTGTATTTTTACAAATATTTTGAAAAACCGATGACAATCATAAAGAACTGTTATTATTTTCAATTGTTGTATAATGTGTACATATATATATATATACATTGAGTTTCAATAATACACGCTATTCATTTGAACTGCTAATATTTTGTTGTCGTCACTTAATTTTTAAACGGTATCCTGGAGGCGATTGTTGTTATTGTTTTTCCTAAAATATTTTGCTAATATTTTTTTTTCTTTTTTTTTTTTACTTTTTCAACTGTTTGTGTCTTTTTTAATTTTCCACGCTTTTCCTTCTTATTTTTCTTTTTTTTTTTTTTGGAAAATAATCATTTATCAAACGAAAAAAAAATAAAAAAAACTGTTTTTGGTTTTCTTTGAAGCAAAAGTAAAATTTAAAATTTACTGTAGAGGAACAGAGACAAAAAGTAAAAAAAAAAGGAAAACATTGAAAGTAAATAACAATACAAGGGTGAAATGTCAAAACAAGATTTTGTCATAAGGAAAAAAAAAACAGGAAAAGAATAAAAACAAAATGATGAAGAAAAATTGTTATTTTTTTCGGGTATTTAAAAAAACAAAAAAGCAAAAATAGAAAAGAAAAAACAAAGATATGAACTTAAAAATCAATCCCTGAGGTCCTGAAGTGTTAACAAATCGTTTTTTATGTTATTTAAAGTTAAAAAAAAACTAAACAAAATTGTTATTTAGAATTGAAAATCATTTATTTTAACAGAGTTTATAAAATTCTAATCAATTTAAATAGAATTTGAAAAATATGAATTAACTGAATCGAGTTACATAATATTTGCAAATTAAAGCTATTTATATATGGGTATGGATATAAATATGTTACGTTGGAGTTCAGTTAATTTGGAGGAATGAGTTTTCATTTCATGTTTAGAGTTTAATGATCCTTCTATAAGAAATATTTTAATTAATCGAAATTTAACATTTAAATTAGAGAAAAGTAATTTAAATTAATATAGTTATATCATAAGAACAGTTGGAAGGTATTTGATTTATAATATTCTTTTTATTAGAATTGATCCTAATGAATTCCATTTACATTTACATTGATCGTAATTAATTCCATTTACGTGAGGCAGTACAAAACTTTTAGCTGATATTGTTTAAGATATCAATTTAATACAATTCTATTTATTATATACATTTTTTAATAATTTTTATCCGATGTGAGTTATATTTTGAAATATAAATAAATACAGTTAAATACAGTATATCAAAATGTAACAAAGCATTTATGGCAGCTAAAAAACTATTTTACAATAAAAAAATTAGTAAACGAGTTAAAATAATTTGTTACCAAACATTACCTAGGCCAACACTTGTATATGGAGCACCAATATGGTACAACAAGAGTGCAAGCTTAATGGAAACATTACGGAAATTCGAAAGAAAGTGTATAACAGTTTGTACCAATATAAACAGAAAGCCCGAATCCGACTACAAGCATTTTTACTCCAATAAATACTTGTACAAGGTAGCTAAAATCATTAGAATTGACAATTTTATTATAAAATTAATCAGAAATCACTATGAAAGAGCACAAAAAACTATAGAAAATGATTTAATATCACATATATTCTACCACAATATGGAGTAAATTAGAAATACCTTGCTCACAGGCTTTATAGTCCTTGAGCATTTTATCTTTCTGGACAAATATGGCTATATTCAATACGATAATCATGTCCCCCTATTATACCATTCTAATAGAGGTCATAATACATACAAAGTCATAGAATATAACCCGGGCGATATATAAACTGAGAACATCTGAAATACGATATGTCAATACCAGACATAGACAAATTGCTAAAAAGAAATTATTGGTGGTTGGAAAACACTTAAGATTAGTTCAAAATAAAAAAAAATCATGAGCATTAAGTATTTGATACAATTTGTTTTTAATTAGGTTAGGTTATTTAAGTAAGGTTAAGTTTTAATTAAAAAAATGTTTAGTTATTGGTTTTTATGTTCCCTAGTTTTTCCAATATTTATAAGAATAATATTAAGTTTATAATTCAAATTAAGTCTAAAAATAAAGGTAAAATATCGATTCGAATTAACATAAAAATTAAGGTAATAATTTAAATGTTATGTATATAAGAAAGAAAACCGTTTTTGTAAATTTTTCTAGGTTTTTTTTTTGTATTGTTTTATGGTATAAAATGACACAAGGCTCAATTAAATCAAAAAAACGGGAGGTCGTTACTCTAACCACTTATGCATCCAATGGTTGAAATAGTTAAAATAACATGACATTTAATTTTTGTAGAGCTTACCAGTCATTCAGATGTGACAACTTCAATACGTTTCACTTGTGTTCCAATTTCAGTGCGGCAACATCCCAATATCCAGTTAAGTTGTTAGCTTATTAAATTTGACTAAAATTAGAAATATATACAAATTAGGAAGAGAGTAGAGTAGGCTGTATCAACTATGGAATACCCCAAAAAAAAATAATATGAATAGTACAATATTACTCAGATATGTTTAACTTTTTAATATAACTGATTAATATCTTTGGACAAAGTTTCAGATACGAATATTAATAAGATCCCAAGTTATGCATAAAAGTTATATGGAAAAATCTTAAACACTTAGTTATGCATATAAATAAAATAATTTTGTATGGCGGCTTTTTTAGCCTCTTGCAATCAAACTTTTGTCATGAAATTAACTACTTAATTGCATGTCTGCCCAAGGCCTTATTTAAATCCCGCGCCATATTATTAACTATTTTTGAAAAAGAAGAGATAGCTACCCAGATACTCAGCTTTCTGAAGAAAGAAGCTGTATATGTAAAGAAGCTACTCGAACTTCGTACTTGTTTGGATATAATAAAATTATATAAATAATAAGAATTTAAGGATTACAAACTTATTCAAATACCGTTAAATATCTTAAAATTTTTAATATTTTTTAAAAAACCATTACTTCCTTTTATTTAGGAAAAATAATTCCCATATAGTTAAAGAATTTTAACTAATATTTCATAAATTTTAATGAAGACATTCGTTAAAAGTTTATGTCTTCATATAACATTTTTAAAACTATAGATACATTTTTTTGTTGTAGTTGCTTATGTTTATTCATAAGGGAATGCAAAAGGGTATATTTGAATACATAACATTGATTTACATAAAGAAATTTTGTATGATTAATACCTTTTCATAACGAAAATACCAAACCTTTAAAAAACTACTAAAATTTTTTTATATTTCATAATATACAATGTAAGTAAAAGTCTTCCATTTCCGTTTAAAAACAAACTAGAAAACACCTTAAAGAAAGAAAAAGAAAATTAATGCAAATGAAAAATATAAAATAATTTTTTGAAATGAAAATGTAAATCAATACACCTTAATACGATATATGTAAAAGAGGCTTGTGTGGCAGTTGGAAATCCTTTAGAAAATGTGGTATAAGTATTGTTACAAATATTTATTTTGAAATCCTGATTTAATACTTGATAGATTGTGAATACAACGGGATGGAATAGAGTCTGGGACATATATTTCTCATTCTAATTGAAAATTATATTTATAGAGGCCCTAACTTAGGTCCTTAAAGTGTTATTGTGGAAAAAAAACATTTATGGAGACTTGCAATATATGAATATGCAAGATTATATTTTATGACTATAGATTATACGCCTACCTTCATTTTGTAGTTAACTGTTAGATTCAAATATTTCCAAAAGATTTCAAACAGTGTTCTAAATTTAGGTCAACCTTTAGACCATTACGCCATCGGCGAAGAAAGATTTGTCCGATTTACAAATAGATAGGTATATTTTTTATATTGTATGTCCTGAATGGGGATCGAAACCGGAACAGCTCGATTAGTAAGCGTAAATTCTTACCCACTATACCACCGAGGCCCCGCACTTACATCACTATCCATAATACTTTGAATGCCAGCATGGTTTTTACACTATCAGTTTTCTTACTAAATTTCGCACTGTCGGAATTGACTGATTATTTAATAGAAAACTGCCCCATTTCTTCTTTCCGTGAAAATTTTTGTTATTGGAATTAGTAATTACAGTTTCGTGTGCAGTTTCTACTATTTGAATGAGTCTTTCAAAGACTTATCTTATATCAGATTCACCTGTAGAAATTTGAAGACAAATCTAAAAACATTTTTAGGGATTGTTACTTTTCTAAAAAAATTATTTGAAATACACAAAATAATCTTAGCTTCCTCTTTCAATAATTTACAATACAAAAAAAAAAATAAATAAAAAACTTTTGCAATTTGATTACCCTAAAATGAAACAAAACTATACCGGAAATAGTTTTACTTTTCGTCCATCGTTTTTCATTTCTAAACCACATATTTTCTATTTTCAAAAAAATAAACCCAGAATTTTCATACCAAGATTTATGACTTTAAATTGTAAGTTGAGGTAATTTGATATCTTTATTTTTTATTTTTGAGTTTACAAAAGAACTTTAAACTAAACTTTTGTATGTATATAGTAGGGAAACTACAAAAGAAATTTTAACTATCATATAAGGGTTATATGAAAAATTTTAATAAAGGACAATCTTGTTATTGTATTAAGAAGTAGACAAATGCACATAGTAAATTTTCAGAGAACTATCTAAAAAGACTCATATATTGTGGTCATAAATAGAATTTTATTTTGTTGGAACCCACAATGAAGTTCTAGAGCAAGAGGCAAGCCAAAAAGAGATGGAAACGCGAAGATGCCATATGTCATAAAACATAAAACATAATACAAGAAAAGTCGTCAAATAGAGAACACTGGAGAGTTCAAGCGGAAGCCCTTTGGTATCAAGTGAAGTACAAAAAATAGTGTGGTTATAATTTAAAATGAAGTGTTATTATTTGGATACAACGGGTTTGGAGGATAGTGTAGTTCCGTTAAAAAAACTTAAAATGTCTTTTATATTTATATAAATCTTTTATTCACGCATTTTTCAAAATACATCAATCAGATGAAAAATTTTATAAATAAGGAAAGTAATGAGCACGCTTGCGGTCACCCAACTTTATTACTTAGAACTGAAGAAAATGAGAAGTTTTGTTCGAATATAGGCTCTGGAAGATCTGTAGATGTAATGTATTTTGTACTCCTACTTAAGATTTCCATTCAATTCAAGGGATCTTTTACGTATGGTTACTTTATGAGAGTTTTCCCTCATATTTCCAAAAAATTTACTAGGTACAGAATCGCTTGGTTTAGTTGAAAACATAGCACGTTTGGTGTTTCAAGCATTTAACCTTACCCTGTCTACCCTTCTCCTCTGTGGATCTAATTAAAGGTGAATATTTAAAAAATTTTAATATAAGCAAGTCTTCCAGACTACGAACAGTCTTCCTTCGAAGACTACGCGAACTCTTACTACGAAGACTCCGAAGATTCTTACTACGAAGAATACAAGGAGTCCTACCACGAACGACGAACAGTCCTGCTATGAAGACTCCAAAAATTCTTAATACGAAGACTACGAAAACTCCGAAGATTCTTTATATGAAGACTTCAAAGGTTTTTATTTCGAAGAATATGAAGAATCATAAAGTATATAGCAATATAGCACTTTAATAACGTAATATTAATCACGTTCTTAGGTTTCAGTATCTTTAGTTTCTTTCCTGTTGCTCCACTTGGGGGCATAGGGCTTCAACTTGAAGTTACCTTTCTATTCTATTCTCAGCTTTTTGTACTATTTTGTTATAGGATATTTCGTGTCTCCTTAATTAATCTAGCATCGTTTTCTATCTTTGGTTACGTATTATTTAAGTTAGAACTTAAAATTTTTTAATGCAGTAGGGTAGCATTCTTGTATATTGAATTAAAATTTTTTAGAACTTTCTAAAAGTAAATAACAAAATATGAATTATTACAACTTTATTATAGACATTTTGTATTCTTCTGAGTTGAAAGTATATAGATGTACACAACTCTCTTACCAGAACATGTAAACACTTTGAATTGTACATTCACCCATCACACCAATTCGCGAAGGTAAGCAACAGTTTAAATATTAAATGAATGCAAAGTTACACAACTCTATAAAAACAAATGATGAAAAAAAACCAAGGGTTTTTAAAAAAGCACATTTTCAAAATTATATTGTATTACATACTGAGTTTAACTTTGGAAATATTTACTTGGAAATAGTTACTGCTTACTTATAAAATTTACTGCTAACAGTAAATTTTTTATTTAAAAGTTGTTATAGCCCTTCAATGGGGAAGGTTGCCAAATTTCTCAAGAATCTAACTTCAACTCCCCTCCCCCCCTTCATCCTCTAGTTTTTTAGGTTCTAGGAATTAAATTATGAATTACACAAAAATTTGGAATTTTACTTAGAATTTTATTATCTAAGCAAAAATGGGTAAAACTAAGAGACACTTTCTTCAATTTAAGGAACCCCTTTTAAATTTAAGAAAAACCTTTAACATATGTTAAAATATAATGTTGGACCTTTAAATTTTGTATATTAATAAAAAAAAAATTGGACAGGTATTCAAGTTACAGGTGCTTAAAAATAGCATAATTTCAATTTTCGGGCCCTTATAGCTCCTAAACAGGGGGCTTGACAAAAAAATTTTGTTAACTGACTCCTACTATTTTTTTAGGATCTAACTTCTCCCAAAATTTCAAGATCCTAGCTTGAACCGTTTAGAAGATATGTGGGGCCAAAAATTTTGCAAAAATTGAGCTTTATATAATGCTAAATTTTAGTACCGTATGGCAACCCTATACATTTGAGCGACATTATTTTGTAAAGCCTATAAAAGCAGCTCTCTAATACCGTTTTTCGATTGAAAATAAACCGATGAAATAACAGAACTTTTGTTATATCAATTTAAATATAGGGCTTTTTTGGAATTTTCAGGGGCTGTAACTTCGTCACCCTTCAAAACTAAGAAAAACCTTTGACACATGTTGAAATATAATTATAGAGCTTTGAATTTTGTATATTACTAAAAAAAAATTTGGACAGGTATTCAAGTTACAGGTGTTTAAAAATAGCAAAATTTCAATTTTCGAGCCCTTATAGCTCCTAAATAGGGGGCTTGACAAAAAAATTTTGTTAACCGACTCCTACTAATTTCTAGGTATCTAACTTGTCCCAAAATTTCAAGACCCTAGCTTGAACCGTTCAGAAGATATGTGTGGCCAAAAATTTTGCGAAAATTGAGTTTTGCGTAATGTTAAATTTTAGTACCGTATGGCAACCCTAAACATTTGCCTTGTAAAAATTTATAAAGTTTATGAAACCAGCTACCATTTGCCGTTTTCAGATTGAAAATATATGTAACAGAACTCTTGTTATAACAATTTAAATATAGGGCTTTTTCCAACTTTGGGGGGCTGTAGCCCCGTAACAGGTGGGGCTACAGAAAAAAATTCTTCTACGAAATTATTTTTTTTGCAAAAACTACCCATGGTTAAAATTTCTTTTCTCTATTTCAAACGGTGTAAAAGTTTTTGTAAACATACGGACGGACGGACGGACGGACGGACGGACAGAGTGAAGCTATATAGGCACATTTTTACAAAATTTTTTGAAAATGTGCTAAAAACGACAAAACTCATAGACGGAATACAGTTAGTAAATGGATTGAATATCTCTAAGAAAGAAAGTTTTGTATATACATAGATACAATTGAGGTAAAAGAAACCATTAATTCTGTTTTTGGCTGCTCTTTTCTTTTGTTTTGTGTTGTAAGACTGTCATATATATATATGTAAAATATATATACAATATATATATTACAAAAAACAAATTCCGTAGACATGTTACATGTCTACGAATACATAAACAAATGAAAAATGGAAAATTCATTTAACTACTGTTTAAAAAAAAAAAAATACATATACAATTAAATTCATACATATATATATATAGAATTTTTGAAACTTTATCCTGTTATGAAATCAAATATACAAAAAAAAAAATTCAGAAAACCTCGTTGTATATGTTAAAAATCTTTAAAACCGCCGCCGTCATAATGGAATCATTTTAATTCTTAAAGATTTTCATGAATCTTCCTTTTTAAAGTCTTGAAAAATTCTTAAAAAAAAACATATACTTGTAGGGTTTAGGATGAGGTATAGGAAGTTTTAATTTCATGTTTAAGATGTTGCCTTAAAGAAAATTCCATTAACATTTCAATGGAAATCCATATTCAAGAGTGAATTTTTTTGGAAGCTAATGATGTATATAAAATTTGAATAATAAACAAAAGTTCCTAGATTAATGATACAAGTGAGCTGTATTGTAGAATTTCTATCCGCTGGAAACCAATGTAAATCCCTTTTTGATCTTATAGTTTTAATAACTGTAAAATGTATGGCCACAAATAGAGTATTAACGACTGGGTGGCACTGTGGTTAGAGTGCCAACCTTTCATGCGAAAAACCCGGGTTCGAATCCCAGTGAAAGCAAGAAACCTTTTCTGGTTTTTGACTCGACTCAGCTACTATTCGCCATTGAGTTCAAATTAATGGCTTGATTAATAGTAATAATTATATATCTTTAAAAAAAAATACATTAATATAACAATATAAACAAATATAAAATATAAAACAAAACATTTAATTGGATAATATAACTCACAGATATAGAATACCATATAACTCAAATACAAAATATTACAATATAAACAAAAATAGAATTGTATCTATTAAAAATCTAAAACGTTTCTACATGTTATAAGGCCAAGTACAATATCATGTTTTAATTGTATGTGGAAATCATTAAGATGAATTCTAATAACACGAATATAATAGAACCCCCTGTTCCAACATGTACCTATGGTATTGACAGGTTTATTGGCCTAACAGTTGAACAGTTAGCGCTTAAAAAATAAAGTGCACAATATCTATTCAACTATGGCGTCACTGTTAAATTAAGTAACTCACATTGTTTCCTTTTAGAATTCAACAGGGACGAATACTTGGGTCAGATTTAGAACATATGAAATATTTAAACCTTTACTCTAAAATTGGTTTAAACTCCTTAGATTTGCTAAAGTTTTATACCAAGAATAATGAAAACTTGTTGATTTACAATAGTTGCCATTATGAACCCATAATCATGTCATATATCTATTAATTCAGTTTGTAGATCTGCGTTCATTTAATATTTTTAAAATATATATCCTCTCAAATCTTGCGGTTTATGTTCTAAAATACAGCAATTATGGAGTCAGAAGTTCCTCATTCCCAAAAGCTTCTTTTCTTGCTTCCTGCTTATTACAAGAAACTGTTAATTAGTAGTAAAGGTTCGAGGTAAAGTTTAGTTTTAAAAAAGGGTTGGGGAAAATACGGCTTCTCAGAAGTTCTATTTCATTATTTTCCATTTGATTTTAATCAAATCAATCTCTATCTTCCTAATTATAATATTCGCTTTCTTCAATTTTCCTTCTATAAGTATTTTTCATTGGAAAGATCCTTATTCCAATTCTGATTCCGATTCTTTTCTTCTGTAGTATTTTCCATAAACGTACTTTCCTTTTTACGTACCTCCATTCTCAATTGCTTTTCCTGTATCATTTTCTCTATCTTCAGGATTTGAAGGAATTGCAATCGAATTTCTAAACCACTTTATTTGCTGGTTCTTAAATTTGAACGCGAATAGGTTGTCAAGTGTTGTTGTTGATTTTTTTGGGCGGAAGAGTTGATTGGTGAGAAACATGGATGCTATCAGTTTCATCACTTTGCTTCATAAATTCTTCTTAAAGGAAAGCTATATCCCAAAATGAAAGTGAGGTCCTAAAATAAAAATGGTACGGTGGTCTTCAATCTAAAACATAGCAAGACATCTGTAATAAGTTTTATGTGAGTGCTCTCACGACAGTTTTCGACATACGTTATGTTCCCAAAATATTGGAATTAAAATTTATAAATTTTCTACACAAAGAGAGAAAGGAAATGGATACAAATTATTAGAAAATGATTGTCAAAAAAAATTTTTTAAAAATTAATAATTAATAAAAAAAAACAAAAAATATAAATGAAAATAGTGAAGAAAACTCAAATATGATTATCTATACAAGTATATATGAAAATTGAAAATTAAATACTTTTCATCAGATTTTATTCTTGAATATTTTTTTCAATCCCACTTAAGTATTTAATATCTTACTGTATATGTACATAGATATGTATATATATATATATATATAATATGTATGTAAATAACATGTATTAACATGCATGAAAACATATCACATGGGAATTAAAAATTTTAATTTTATATGTAGAAAAAAAAACAAATCATATAAAATTTAATCATAATATATATTATATATATATATATATATATATATATATATATATATATCTACATTTTACATATTATGTATGTAAGTATGTGATATATTAATATAAAATCACAGAATATTCAAAATTGTTCCTCAACAGGATTTCTTGTTAGGTATATAAATTATATATGTATACATTTATATTGTATATTTCTATATATAGACATATATATAGAAATATATATATGTATGTAAAAGAAATATATTTTATAAACTTGTTTAAATATTATTAAATTTGGTGATTTGATCATTTTTTTTTGTTGTGTAATTTTTATTGTGTTCTGTTGTTACTGTATTTATTGTATGTATGTGTGTATGTATGCCTGAATAAAAATATTTACTTCCTTTTGCTTCCTTAGTAAATAATAAGAAAGAATTATTATTTTTAAAAATAATTTTTTCAAGAAAATTCCATTAAAAATTTAATTAAATAATTAAGAATCCTACTATAAGATATTACTGAAGACATAAGTTCCTCGTACAAACTTCCCACTTGTTCCAATATGTATCTATTTTGTAAGCTGGCTGTAGTAAGCGTGCGTGTGTATGTATTGTGTGTATGTTCCTGTGTAATTTTTATTTGTGACTATGAATGCGATACTCGCTTAAATTTCAACCGATATAGATAAAATATATGGTTCATATAAATGCTTTCCTAATCAATAGCAAGGTTATCAAGTTCGTAGATGGACTAAATCGGACCATGGTATTGGGAAATTACCATACAAAAACACCAGACTTTTCGAGGAATCCCGATTTCTAACTGTCGGAATGCTTCAAATGTGGTATAAAAACTATTAGTAGATACTAATGAAGAATAGCTTTCATAAATTAATTCAAATCCGATCTGAACCGATAATGAAATTCGGTATGAATATTTCGGTATAAATCGGTATGCCAAAAGAAAGAACCATATTTTCTATAGGAAGAGCCGTATAGAAAATAGTCAAACTTCACAATAAATACCAACATACTTTAGAGAATTTACAATACAAACCACATTATGCAAGATACAATTCATTTTGGATTAATTTCCACGTTTTTCGTTGATGTTATAAACGAAATTAATTAAACATTTTATAAATTTTAAAAATTATAAAAGTAGCAATCCTACGAAGGGGTCTTTTGGAGGGTATACATAATTTGTCAATACGTTTGTGATGCTGTAAAGGAGACACGATAAATATAAACTGAAGTGTATGGATTTAATGGGGATAGATTAGCCACCCATCGATGAGTCGATATAGCTTTGTGTCTCTGCCCGTCCATCAGTTCGTCTGTCCGCACGATTACCGAAAACTAAATGAACTAGGAATCTGAATTTTAATTTATTGCTAAGAACAGCAAAAATTTTGCTTCGTATTGTGGAAGAGGCTCGAATAGTTTGGAAATTTGGTGAGTCTAGACCTCTGGAACCTAAAGGAAAGGAAATCTGCTAAAGAAAATCCAGTGTTATGGAATTAACTTCTGTTCAATTTTATTGATCTATTAAGGCAGCTACGAGTAGCTTCGAGTAGCTGCCACAAAACTGCTAAATATTTTGTTAATTATTTTAAAATTTTGTAACCGGATAAAATGTTTTTGCGAAGTACCCAAGTGTTGACTGAGCCTACTCCAACCTCTTTCTGCTTATTTAAAAGAAATGTTTTATATTTTTCTTCATTCCGGAATTAAATTTTACCAAAACAAGGGTTTGAAGAAATAATTGAGTATAAATTTAACTAAAAATGAAAATGTTTGATAAGTGAATTTTATTTTTAATTTCTTACATAAATCTATACATATGTAAAAAATTTATATTTTCAATATATTTATATGTAAATACAAAGAAAATTCCAAAAGGATCAAAATTCACAATACACATATATTGTATCTGAAGATAGATACAAAAATTATGAAAATTGTATATTTAATAAAAAAAAAAAAGTGTTTCATATTTATTGTTATTATTTTTATTATTATAATTTAAAACTTTTATTTTTTTTTATTTTTATTTACTTGATTATTTTTCTATTTTAAATCTATTTTAACAGTTTTTTAATAACACACAAACTGAATGGAATGAGACTACGAGTATATAATATTTGGATAGATTTAATAAATGGTAGTATGGGAAAATTAAATTTATTTTTAAATAACATACACAAAAAAAAAAAAAAAAAAATTAATAAGTTTTTATTTTCTATTTATTTATTTTATTTAGAATTGTTTTGAAATACAGCTATCTAAGCATAAAAAACTATTTCAAGATAGGATAACTTTAAAGGCTTTGATTTGAGGAAGTTTTATTTGGGATTTGTATTGTAAACCTTGGCGATAAGTTAACGATATTCGACTCATAAGTAAGATTTGCACTTCGATATGTTAGCATGTCATAGGAGCCCTCTAACTCCATTAAGAATAAATTAGAATAATTAGAACTTTATAAATGAAGAACAATAAATCTTCAGAAGGAAATAAAAGTTGATCGGCAAGAAGCGATCCTAAATAACATAATGAAGAACGGTTGAAAGAGTTTAGCAGAAGCTACCATTTTTTTTTATTCCTTTTGCTCTCCTTTAGTGGAGTACAGGACTTTCACCACGTCTATTTAGACTAGGCTTCAGTTTCTTTAATCGTTATATTCACTAAGCCGTTGACTCCTCAGCTGTAGCTATTGTATAAGATTATGAATACATCTGATATTATCTTATATTACGATATTAACTATTACTATATAATTAAATGATTTTACGATATGTTTTTAATAGATATGATATGATCAGAGTTTGAACCCGAAACGTTCCACATGAACGGCGGAGTTTTTACCACTACACCACTGATCAAATGATGTGATAGCTTAGCACATTTTTATCTTGCTTTGTTCCTGTGAGCTATTTGTTCTTGTACTACAACATATTAAAATTTATAGAAGTTTGATGTCTCGGATTGGGGAGCCCAAATCACGGTTTAATATATGCATCAAGTTGTCGCATAATCTCAACAAAGACGTAGTGGTAAAGACATCGCCTTTCATGTGGAAAGTCTCGGTTAGCTGTACGCACGCACCTATACTTTTTAATATTTTAAGATAGTTCTTAGGTTCTTCTACTTGTTGAATATCTTACTGTAGTATTTCGCTTTTTTACTCTGTTGGTCTTAACATTTAGTTGCAATCGAATGCATCTTCTATTTTTGGGGGATTTTGGAGTACCAATGTATGATTATTTATGACTTACTAAAGTTTCTTAAAATCGTAGTATTACAAAATTCTAATTTTGTTCGTGCATACTAAAAGTCATTTACCTTCTTCATCAAAGTTAGTTAGACTTTCTTACATATTTTACTTGATCCTCACCAACGATGTAAATTGTATTAACAACTTTGATTTTAGTAATAATTTGAAGTTAACAATTTGTAGTAAATCATCCAGAGGTAATTCGCCGAAAATGTGTTATAAGACGATCTTAATTCAAATTTAATTGTCTTTCATCCATTGGTATCCTAGTCCTCGTTCGCTGTTGATTCTCTGTTTGTTAAATTTAATATAACAGAGATTTAATATAACATATATTTTCTTACATGTTCTTTAATATAAGGACCAGAACTGAGTAAACATTTTCTATCGACAATTTCGGCTAACTTTGTTGTAGTAACCGCTTTAACAAAGCACATCCTCCTCATATCCCTCAGTCGATTTTACTTTTCGCAACCACCCCAAGTTGAACCACCCATTTCAAAGTGAAAAAAGAGGGAGATCAATATCTTTTTTAATTTATAAAATCTGTTCAACGAAAAATTTAAAGCCACAATACATAGATGTATATTTCACATCTATAGATACCATTATTTTCGAAATTGTCGAACATACGGCCAAATTTTCATTGAACTTTTGATACCAAAACTTATTATTTTTATAAGTAAATAAAAAAAATACCGATTATTAATTACACTATGATAGAAAATAAATTTATATCATACCTATAAGAACAAAAAAAAAAAAAAATAGTTCATATACATATAAAATATTTATATATAATAAAATATCCTGCGAGAAAGGATAATGCTTATGCAAAGATTGATGGTTGTACGAATTCTGGAAAAAAACAATGAAAAGAGTTCAAAATATATGACAGAGTTTTTGAATTTTTTTTTTTGGAAGGGAGGTTATTTTAAGTAAATATATAGTTTTAGTTATATACTGGTATATTATATTCATATATGTATCTATATATGATAATATTCAAGTAAATTTTGTGTTAAATCAAAAAGGATATACAGTTATTTTAACACTTTTTTCAAAAAAATTCTAGACAAATTTTATTAATTTTGTATCTGGAATTTTTTTCTAATTTCATTTTTTAAATTTTTAATTAAAGTGTCTTGTATATTTTTTTTTCGTATATGTAGGTATATATATATATATTTTTATATAATTATTTTTATTTCGTATCCGATAAGTTAATAAACTTTTCATTTTAATAAAATTAAAATGATCGAAATAATTTTATTTAAGGGTGTTTATTTTTTTTAAGTAAAATAGCTATTTAATTATGAACCTTATAATAATTTGATTATTTTTTTAAGTTTTAAATAAATTTACTTTTAAAAATAGTTTTAATATTTAAAACTAAGAGAAAATACAATATAATTAACTATATTAATTTAATTTTTTGAAAATTAATTGAAAATGAAAAATAGTTTTATTTAGTTTTCAATTTGATTTTATATATTAGATTATAATGTAAACTTATAATTCTTTGCGACATTTTTATAAAATATTTCAATTCACATCTTATAACTCACAATAGAAAAATTCCATCAAGATTAATCAATTTGATTTTTCCATTTATGTATTAGTAGATAATTTTAATTCACATTTTATAACTCACAATAGAAAAAATGCGCCCAGGTGAATCAATTTGATTTTTAGATTTTTTTAAAAATAGATAATTTCAATTCATATCTTATAACTCACAATCGGAAAACTGCGCACAGATTAATCAATTGCTTGTTTTGTATTTTTTTATAATTAGATAATTTAAATTCACATCTTATAACTCACAATAATAAAAGTGCGCCCAGATGAATCAATTTTAGCTTTAGATTTCTTTAAAATAGATAATTTTAATTCACATCTTTTAATTCACAATAGTAATTATGCGATCTAAGACCTGTTGCAACAACTACCCACTGCCAATCAAAAATAAATAATCAAATCATAATTTCTTTGTCAGGAGTTTACTAATAAAAATTTCATTGAGAAATTGTCTAATATCATTGTGTTGTACAAAAACTTATTCAATAAATGACTAATTTATTATTTAATTAGTGATAAGTAGTTGGTGTATTTGATTAAGTCCGAGTTGGGGTTATAATGTCCACTAAGAAAATGTCGACTGAGAAAATGTTGACTGAGATTTCGTCGAATGAGATGATATTCTGGAAAAGGGGCAAATTTGATTTTGTATCCAAGTCTAAAATCAATACTAAAGTTGTAGGCAAATTATCAGTCGACATTTTCTCAGTCAGTATTTTCTTTGTCGATATTTTCTCAGTCGATATTTTCTCGGTCTATTTTTTTTATCAGTCGAAATTTTAATCCATTCGACATTTTCACAGTTTTCGAATTAATGTTTTTGTTTAAATAATTTTATTTTAGTATTTATTATAAGTAAATTTTAATTGATATCTTATAACTTACAATATTTATAATGCAGGTTTTATATCAATTTTAAATATCTTAGATTTTGTTTAGATCTTCTGAACTGAATTAGATGTTTCGTATATTCAAAAATTAGGGGTAAGTAATGCAATTTTCTTGAAAAAAACTATGATATTTTAAATTTTTTCCTCAAATGGCCAAGGCGACGCCTTATGACACTTTTAGCCGAAGTGTTAAAAAAGCAATAATACATTGTTTTTAACTCTTACCCTATATTCTATATTTAATTAATAAGTAGATAATATAATAATATGATTATAAACTCAAAGTGTATTACTAACTTTTTCTTATTACGGTATACAAAATGAAAAAAAAAAATCATAATTACAGTTTTAAAATAATATTTAATTATAAATAAACAGTTGAATTATTTAATTATATGGTTAAAGAAAAACTGTTCAATTCAATTTTATTGTGATTAAATAATTAACCAGGCATATACATAAGTGTATATATTCATAAGTGTTAATAATTTTATGAAAAGTTAATTAAAATTTTTATTGAAAAATTTTACATAAAATATTAATTTGTTAGATGGTGTTTAGAAAAATTTTCTAATCAACAGTTTTACTGAAACGTAATTGAAATTTATTGTTTTTTATTAACATATTAAAATATTGGTATAACTTACAATTTGGATTTTATTGCCCTCTTATTACTTAATATTATTATTAATAGTTGTTTTTCAGCTAAAGTCTACCCCTCTACTTGTTTTCCAGGAGTTCCGAATATCGAATATCAAATTTTTATGTATACCATTTATTTTGTATCTGCAGAAACTCTGATAAAGTGCTGAAAGTTTTAATTTGATTATGAGGTTATTTGATTAGTAATAAGTGGTTGGCACAATAAGTTCCTGGTTCATCTATAGTCCTCTTACAATGATTGGAGATCATGAGTTACAGTATAATCATGCTTAAGGATTAAATTACAATTAAAATTTCTTGCAGGATATACCGTTATTTCAAAAAAATTAACGGTATAACCTTAATATTTCTCGTACTAGGATATACCGTTATTTCAAAAAAATTAACGGTATAACCTTAATATTTCTCGTACTAGGATATACCGTTATTTCAAAAAAATTATCGGTATAACCTTAATATTTCTCGTACTTATCTTAATTTTTAAAGTTAAGAAGTTATTATACTAAATATAGTTAGTAAACCAAAAGTAAGGTTAGTTTTGCACAATTTTTGAAGAAAAAAAAACAATACATTTTGTTACTAACAATTTTTATAGGTGCATTCTGTTGCATTCTGTTGCATTTATTGAAATTATTTCTTAACAAAATTAAAAAAATTAAACAATTACGTGATTAAATAAATTAAATTTTTTTTTTTCATGTATTTAAAAATGATTTTATTAAGCGATTTAATTTTGGAATGGAAAATAAAAACGTGGTTAAAGATGAAGAGAGGCGTTAAAAAAGTGATTAATGACAAGAGTCTACCCATTTTGATAATAAAGTAATTTTAAACTAAAAAAAAAAAATTGATTAAAATTGTTACAATGTAAAGTATAAGAAAATAATTTTTATTTAATTCAATTGAAACGCTAAATCGTCATTAAAAGTCACGCATTTTCAAAAGACGTTTGAACTAATATAGTTCGAATATCTTATAGTTTTGCATTGCAGCTTTCAGTGTATATAAGAAAAATTGTGCCGAAACCTAAATGTATTGTTGTTGAATATTAAATTAGGTGCCTTTTTATTACAATTTAAATAAATTAAGTTGTAATCATTTGAACGTGGAATAAAATAAAAAAAAAAAAAATTACATAAAAATATAGTCTAATTAAATATTAATAATTTTCTATGTAAATTTTTCTATGTTTTATGTAATGGCTGCAATGTTTTTTTTTTTTTTTTAAACAACAATTCGTTCTAAACTTTGCAAATAAAGACATTAAAAAGTTTTTTAAGATATTTTCTTACTGATAAAATAATTTTTTTAATTATTCTATAAAAAAAAAAGTTGTTGTTTTATTGTATCTTAAGAACTACTGTTTTGTTGTTGTATGTTTGTGGTAATGTCAGAAAATTAATTAAATCATCAAACCATCTTGTACTATTTTTTTCACTTGGATACCATTTCAAGTTCTCTGTTTTTAGTTCTGTCTTCAATTTCAGACAATACATAATTTAAGACAAAATTGTATCTTAAGAATTAAAAAATTTAAATAGAATGGAATTAATATGGTGATGATAGAAAGGTGAAACTTCCGGAAAGGGGTTGTGAGCTATCAAGATGACGTCATCACATAACGGTACTAAATTTCTCAAAGTTTCCGAATATATATACCATTAGTGGCGATGGCGCCATCTAGTGGTCGAAAAATGCATTACAAAATGTTCCTAAGATTTTGTAGCATTTTTATTAAAATGTTATATTTTTCCTGTTAGTCCATAAACTGGAACCAACATCTTACAATATTGTAGGGCATGATATTGTCTTTCATAAACATCTTGTTTCATCTGGATCGGTGCTACCATTTTTGAGATATTGCAATTTAAAGTGAAAATTTTTTTTAAAAAAAAAAAAAAAATCAAACTTTCAAAAAAACTACTATAACTGTGAAATTTTCAAAAACACCCTGTATTATTATTATACCATTAGAAAGGTCTCTTAAAACTCTTTCCAACGGTATATAATAAGTATGGCATATGTTGACAAATAGCCCCACCAGAGCACATAAATGCAAAAATGACGCAACAATTTTATTAAAAAATACATTTTCATACTTTATTTGTCATAAATTTATTTTGCCTTTTTGTTTTCCATTTGAAATATTTATTTTAAAATTTAAGAATGTACTTTATAGTTTGATACAATATTGAGTTGGGTTTTGTTTAGAAGATTTTTGAAGTATTTATATGTATGTAAAGTATAATTAGAAAGGACCTTAGAGTTGGTTATAAAGTCAGAATTATACGCTTTTTCCAGAATATTTATATACTAAGATTTTGAAGATTGACAGGGTTTTGAGTTGGATATAAAATTACGTTTATACTGTTCCAACAACCTGTATAACGTTTTATTTAGCCCTTTCGTTGGGCCAGAATAGTATAAGAATTCGGATACCTAATTCATTAAAAAAATTAATAAGTTTCTAATTTTTTTAATACACTGTAATAAAACATGTTAAATAATATTATATTTTCATTACGGGGGCTGCCGCCCCCGAACCCCCGCTAACTCAATTATTGAAGCTAGATTTTGAATCCAACACTAAAATGAAAAGAATGGTATAAGAATTCGGATACCTAATTCATTAAAAAAATTAATAAGTTTCTAATTTTTTTAATACACTGTAATAAAACATGTTAAATAATATTATATTTTCATTACGGGGGCTGCCGCCCCCGAACCCCCGCTAACTCAATTATTGAAGCTAGATTTTGAATCCAATACTAAAATGAAAAGAATAGTATAAGAATTCGGATACCTAATTCATTAAAAAAATTAATAAGTTTCTAATTTTTTTAATACACTGTAATAAAACATGTTAAATAATATTATATTTTCATTACGGGGGCTGCCGCTCCCGAACCCCCGCTAACTCAATTATTGAAACTAGATTTTGAATCCAACACTATAATGAAAAGAATGGTATGAGAATTCGGCATAGCTATTTCATACAAAAAATAATCAACCCTAATTAATAAATATAAATATTCTGGAAAAGGGGGCAATCCTGGTTTTGAATCCAACTCTAAAATCCCTCCTAATTGAGAATGCCACATATACACATATATAAATATTCTGGAAAAAGCGTAAAACCCTGCTTTTGAAACCAACTCTAAAACTCCTTCCTAACTATTTAAATAAAAAAGTTTGGAAAATTAAATTGCTTCTATTTTCACAAATAAAATTACTTTTGATTTTGTAGCCTAAGGGCCTTTCTAATTATATTTTTACATACATATTTAAATAAAAAAAATTTTAAAACTTTGAGGTTGTCACCTCCAAAATCCCTCAAAACAAATTGTCAGAACCAAACTCAATATTGTATCCAAACCTAAAATGCATTCTTACATTTTTAAATTTGCCAAAAAGGTAAAATAAATTTATGACAAATAAAGTATGAAAATGTATTTTTTAATAAAATTGTTGCGTCATTTTTGCATTTATGTTCTCTGGTGGGGCTATTTGTCAACATATGCCATACTTATTATATACCGTTGGAAAGAGTTTTAAGAGACCTTTCTAATGGTATAATAATAATACAGAGTGTTTTTGAAAATTTCACAGTTATAGTAGTTTTTTTGAAAGTTTGATTTTTTTTTTTTTTTTTTTTTAAATTTTCACTTTAAATTGCAATATCTCAAAAATGGTAGCACCGATCCAGATGAAACAAGATGTTTATGAAAGACAATATCATGCCCTACAATATTGCAAGATGTTGGTTACAGTTTATGGACTAACAGGAAAAATATAACATTTTAATAAAAATGCTACAAAATCTTAGGAACATTTTGTAATGCATTTTTCGACCACTAGATGGCGCCATCGCCACTAATGGTATATATATTCGGAAACTTTGAGATATTTAGTACCGTTATGTGATGACGTCATCTTGATAGCTCACAACCCCTTTGCGGAAGTTTTGCCGATAGAAAATATCATCAAAATTTTAAAATTAATTTACATATGAATAGTAAAAAAAAATGACTTGAATATTTTTCATATGTCGAGCCAGACTTTGTTCTTTATTAAGTCAGACTTGTCAGGAAGACAAAACAAAAGAACATTTAATTGTTGTAAAAAAATTATGCAGATAAGTAATTGAAATTATTGTATTTATTTTCAACAAAATAAAATTTTTTTTATGTAAAATTATGTATAAATATCATTTTCTTTTTCTTTTTTTGTTTTAATAGATAAAATTTTAAAGGAGTTTTAAACTAAGTCACTTGAGAGTTGTTCGTTGATTCCTGTGATGTTTTTGTTGCAGGATGCAAGAGATTAACTTGATTTGCAGCTCAAATTACAGGAAAGAAAATCGGAAACTTTTTGATTATATTATAACTCATATTGGTTTCGGACCAGACGTGACGAAGGCAATGCGCAAGGCTAGTAGCGATCCTACTTTATGCAATGGAATTTTTTTACCAAAAATTAATTTCTCCTATAATATTAAACTAAATACGAAATAGATCTGGAAGTATAGCATATAGTATTTATAAACTAAGTTCAATAAGCTTTATTTGATTTATGAACAGCGCTAATATAATGAAACAAAAGACAGAAGCACTGAAATATCTTAAAAGAATAACTGATTTAGTAACATTAATGCGCAGATCTAGATGTAGATGGAAATTGCCTCATTATCTGAAAGATAAAGTGGTTTGAAACAAATTATCCCAGTCGCTTAAAAGGTTAGACAACAACTAAAATCAGTTTCTCAAAAGAATTTTATAAAACATTTGTTTGGAATCAAGGAAACAAACTACCCGCTGGGAAAAAACAAAGAGCGTAAAAAAATCTGTAGCACCAGCTTCATCACTAAGAAAATCTGATGGCATCATAATAAGGATAATGTGCCAACCAATTTGTTGAACATTTAGAAAATATTTTAAAGTTAAACGATGCAAACGCAGAAAAATTTTTGACTAAAGGCTATTTGTCTGTTCGTCGGTCCGTGCGAAGTTCATCTGTCTCAAAAGAGCCGTTTAGACAACTAGAAATTATGGAAGAAAATAAATTACTCAAGATTAAATTGTATAAATCAGGAATATGTGCCTAACGCTTGGAAGGTAGTGGTGAGTGATTATTGTTTCAGGGGAGATACCAACCAAAATAAAGTCGTAAAGACCGATATCCTCTCTATCGATTATTTTAAAACTGTTTGCAAAATGATTACTAGATGGGTTGAAACCAATTATTGAAGAAAGTTGCAATAACCAATTTGAATTAAAGGAAAACTACTATAGAATATAACAACCATATAGAATTACATATGTTGTAGAAAAGGCGTTAGAGGAAAAATAAATATGCTCGTGAATTTTTCTTGACGTAGCTCATACTTTTCTGGAAATCTTAAAAGAAATAAAAGACAGAGGTACCTCAAGGGAGTATCTTAGGACCTGTGTTTCATTTACTTTACTTTAATGATCTATTAGCAGTAGAAAATGTAACTGTGGCAACATTCGTTGACGCTATTGACATATCAACAGTAGGATCAACAAGAAATAAATACCTAGGAATAGCACTAGATGTCAAGCTAAAGTAAAAGAACCACATTAAGAAAAGATTAGAACTAAATAATAAATATAGAGAAAATTACTGGTCCCAATGTAATAAGCCTAAATTGTCTATTTATAATATAGTGTTAGTTTACAGTCAAATCATGAAACCTATACGATTGTATGGGATTCAACTTTGGTTTTGCGCCGAACAAAATTTTTTTTTAGGGTTGAAGAAATGATTCCCCACTATTGCTAGCAATAAGGCGCATATCGCGTTGTAGCAAGTATTTCGCCAGATTTTTAACACTTAAGGGGGAAAAGACATACATCTTGAAGAACATACGGCTTTGAGGACCTTTTTCATATGTAAAGTTCAGTAAAGTGATCTTAAAGTTAAATCACTAATTTTAATTATATTTAAATAATATATATCATAGATCCATAGTCCATTACTTACGACTTAAAATATTCGTTATTTAATTTTTAAACAATTTCAGATATTTATTTAAATTTTTCTTATAGGTAAAACACAAACCACTTTTCTAAACAGTAATTTTAATTTTTTAAAAACAACTTTAATTAAACAAAATATCAAAACAACATTCTGGCAATTAAATTTAATTTTTAAATATATCCCATAAGATTTTCATAATTATAATTTATATCTTGTATTGTATACCACAAAAATTTTTTATTTTTTATTTTTAAATTTCAATTAAAACAAATAACAAAATTTGTATTAAAAAACTCTTAAAAGAAAGCAAAAACTTTTATCAACTAAATTCCCAAATTAGTAAAAAAAAATATTTTTCTTTAAGTTTTTTTTTTTGATTGTCAACAACATAAAAATTAATTTTTATTTTATGAAAACAATGGATGGAACAGCGTTTACACATACTCACCATTGACTCATCCATTTGACAAATTTCTCCCAATAGTCCAATACAATATTTTACAAAAACAATAAAACCCAAAGCAAAAAAAAAAACGAAACATTCTTAAGATATTACACCCCTCACACTGATAAAGGTAAATGTACTTTGAAGATAACTGTTGTTCTTCATGTCCTATTTAAAATGATTAAAAATCGCTGAATTAACAAAAAAAAAAAATTCAACACCATTAAAAGTCATTTTATCCTCCTGGACACAAGTTCTCATTTTCAAATTCAAATATATCTATTCACTTCTCATTGTTTTATTTTAAACCTCTTAAGAATCTCCGTTTCTTTAAAAAGTCATAAAATAAAATTATCGGATAGTACCGTTATAACAGGAAAAAAAACGATGAATAGTGTAGTAGAGTAGACTGTGTAAACTCTGGGATACCCGTATGACCGTAATATAAACATTATATCATTAGGTGTAGAGAAATGCTCATATAAAAGGAGTTGTATTGCAGCTACTTGAACCCAATGCAGCAGACCAACCAAATTTTGCAGAAACTTTGTCCATAACACTAAACTATTTTTGGAAAACTTTAAAAACCCAGCTTCAATAGCTTTAGAGTAATGCTAATATAAGGGAAGAAGTTGTATGGCAGCTACTCCAACTTACTGTAGTAGACCAACTAAGTTTTGTAGAAACTTTGGCCATAAAACTAAACTACTTTTGGCAAAATTTTAGACACGCAGCTGCAATTGGTACAGAGTAATGGTCATATAAAAAAAGAAGTTGTTTGGCAGCTACCCGAACCCGTGGACCAAAATGGCTGAACTTCAGCAGTGATGACGGCTATTGCAAAAAAAACGAATTTGCGAAAATTTCAAGATGCTATCTCTTTTATTTCGATTCTGATCCTAACCATACACTTGAGTCTATATCTACCTCCCCTCCTTCTGTGCGTCACAAACGTAATGGCAAATTTATTATACCCTTTTAGCTATAGTCATACTGGTATAAAAAAGAACCAAGAACCAAGTGGAGAAGAGACAAATTACAAAGAAAAAACAATGATATACCGGAAAATCTGTTTAAAATTTTTTTAAATCTTATCTTATATATCTGTTACAAAAAAAAATACAAAAACTCAACCGAAAACCGATGATACTTAAGATATCTTCAGATAAAATTTTACGAATATATTTTTTTAAACTTGCATATAAAAGTATCTTATGGCTTATTTTTGAGGACTTAAAAATATAACAGTTTTTGCTTAAAAAATAAAAAAAAAAAAAAAAAAACAGAAAATGCTAATAAATTTACCATTATTTGAAAAATAAGAATAAAACATTAGTGGAAAAAAGTTATTATACTTTAAAACAGATTGTTTTTAGTTTTTTTTTTGGTGTTCGGAATTGTTTAATTGAAATGTAGTTTTTTTTGGGATAGCAGGACAATCCATAATTGTTTGTCCAATTTATTTCATATTTATTCCCACGCAGCAAGTCGCCAGTCTTGTGGTTTTCTAAAACTGACTGTAAAAATCTATAGATATGCAATTGCTTAAGCTGTGGGGCGAGTTCGGATGTTGAGATTCTCCATCTTATCAAACAGGTTCTATTTCAATATCAAAAGCGGCTTGTACTAGTAAATAAAGTAAATTTATGAGAATTTCAGAATCTAGCTTGAACTCTTTTAGTTTTTCAATTATTGGGCGAAAAGGCTGGCACACATTTAACGAGGCATCACCTGAAGCCCCACCAATTTAATAATTCTCCAAATTAAATTCACCAGATATGAAGCGCCTCAACGAACCCATACTAAAACTAAGCCACTTATACATAAAAATCGGCCATACCTAATTTCTATACATAAATTTAATTTACGAAGAGTCAAGGATTTTTTTTTCCCTTACAGGGGCTTTACTATATAGCTTCAAAAACCGCACATTTGGGTAGTTTGCGACTTTGACACACCGAAACCACGACCATTTTTGAACAAAACTTTACAATGGAACCTGTGTTACAAATACAACACATTTTTATTTCGAGAATGAGGACATGGAAGAAATCGTGGCTTTATTAGAAATCGTTGAGGATATTTTGAATTGTTGGAATATTAGGGATGGGAAATATGAGATGCGACATTTTTCATCTACGAAAAATAGTGTTAAGTTCGGTTTTAATTAGATAAAATAATAAACTACTACGCACTACGATTTTTTATATCAAGCATCAGTAGATAGCACTCACATAGTGAACCATCATAATAAACTAAAAAGTCATCATTTACAAGAGTTAGTGTGAATTAATTTCACCGCGAATAATTTGCTGAATAAATATTATGTCCGCCACCAGACGGCGTGACTGAAGGTAATTCAAATTAATAAGAAGAAATCTAGCTTAATAGGGGGGAAGACGTATTGGATCAGCCCAAGTAAGATCGCGTAGAGCGAAACGATAATTTTTTTTTGTACTGATTCAATACGTGAAATGTCTTTATCACGATAGGGAGCTAGCTAGCCTTATTAATAATAAAGTTGTAGTAATTCTTGAAATCCAATCTACTATCAAGGATGACTCCCACAACTTCTATTCACTATTTTTATGAGTTGATCGTTTATATTGTAATGGTATTTGATAGTTGAGTCCTCTCTTAAATTTGAAAAGCTCATAATTTGGCAATTGTCAACGTTTAATACGAGATTTTTGTTCCTGCACTTCTAATAAGACATTAAATACAAAAATTATTAAATTTTGTTCATAATTTTTAATTCTGACCACTAAGCAGATTGCTCATACCACTATTATATTCCAACCAAATAATCAACAGATTTTTATTTATATACTTTTCTTTTTTTTTATCAAGGATTATAGATTTTAATTTTTAATTTTTATGCGTATCTTATGTATTTTATATCCCAAAAATAAATATCTTAAAGATATTTTTTAATAAATTTCAAACCAAATCAAAATAAAAAAAAAGTAAATTTTGTAATAAAATATTAAAGTAAAATGCAAACAAAATTTCAATTTAAATACTGGAAAAATGGTCAGAACGGTCTTCTTTTGTCTAAAAATCAAATAAAAAAACCAAAAAAAAAAAGTAAAAACAAAAGTCAAATATGTAAAAAACGAATTTGGGGGTGACCAAAACAAACATTCAGGACAGATATTTTTAAAATTTATTTTTTGTTTTTTTTTACTTTTTGCATCTGCAATGAGGGGTGAAATTTTTTACTTTTATTCTATTTTTTTTTTGAATTTAAAAAATTTTAAAATTTTATACCCCATCAAAGAAAAATGAATCTAAAGATTCTTATTGTAATCAAATATAGTTACTTTAGTTCTCTTTAGTTTTATATGTATATCCTGATATATTTATAGTTTTTGGATAATCCTCTTACCATATTATTCTTTATCCGAATTACAAAAAAAAAAAAATAAGTGAATTCTGTTATAAGGGTTTTGTTTTGTATGTATATATGTGTATCTTTGTATTCTATTATAATAATAGATTTTCTTAAATTTCTGGGAAATATTTTTTTTTTTAAATTTTCATGAAAATTATACAAAAGGTTTATAGAACGTTAGGATTGCCAAATATTAATTTTAAAGTCTCGATTTTAAGACCATTAGTCTAAGTCTATGCACATATACTAGAGAAGAAAAATTGGAAACTTATCATAAAAATCTGATCACATATGATAAAGCTCTACCATAGAACAATGAAATTCAATAGAAGTGGTATTTTTCAATTGTTCCGAAGCCATTTTTGAAAACTGCTTGCCAACCAATTATGTAAATCGATTTGAAATTCAATGAATGGTTCTACTACAGATCCACCTTGGCCTTTAGTCACGTGACTAGTATAGATACGATGAACAGTTGCTAAAACAAAATTCATTTACTCTATACAGACTTCTTTTGGAGTAAATGTAATGGAGCCATAACCTTAACTAAGTACTCAATTTCTGAGAACTTTCTAAAAGTAATCCCATTCTCCTGCAAACATATTTCTTTCATCAATATTCAAATATGTTTGTTAGAGATTCACCGATTCAAGCGCCAAGAGCGCATCTTCTTCAAATAAGGCGCTGTCCCGCATCCTAGGCGATTAATTTTTTTAAAACTCGTTATATCTTTAACGTAATTTAAATTGTACATCTGACAAGTCTCTTTTTCCATTTGATATAACATAAAAAAAACACAAAGTGTCCACATCGACCATTTTAATAGGATAAAATTTCACAAAAGGTTTCTAATAACTTTTACTCATTCTTATTTCTTTGTTTTAAAGAATTTATTTTTTCTATTAAATTTTTTACTATTTTTTTTATAAGTAAATAGTTTTTACACCTGTATTTTTAATTATAAAAAATTTTTATATAGAAATAATAATAAATCTATAAAGATTATTTTGATTATAGTTTTTGTTGTTATGGTCCTGAAATTTAAATTCCTATTTTTGGTATCAAAATATTGTATAATAAAATCTGTAGAATTAAACTGTAGTTGACCGTGTCTACTCTGTGATAATCGACTATATTATATAAACATTGAAAAAATTACCTTAGCACCCTTTTGTAGTAGAGTGTAGTAGAGTGACAGTGTCAACTCTGACACCCACCTTTAATAGGTTTAGAATAATGCTCATATAAGAAAAGAATTTGTATGGCAGGTACTCGAACCCGTGGACCAAAATAACTCATGAACTGGATTTCAATAGCGATGACGGCTATTGCATAAAAACGAATTTGTAAAAATTACAAAACCCATGCTCCTTTTTTTTTTGAGTTTTCGTGCGGACGGACGATTTATTTTTCGATTCTGATCCGATCCAAACACTTGAGTCTATATCTATTAAACACTTGAGTCATATCTATTCCCCTCTTTCTCTGCGTCGCAAACGTAATGGCAAATTTATTATACCCTTTGACCTATAGTCATATGGGTATAAAAACTGTATGGAAGCAAAGCTACGCTAGATAATTCAAAATTTGTACAAACGTCGGCCTTTAAACTTAATTACTTTCAGGGAAATTTCAAACACCTGGCTTTAATAAGTATGGAGTCATGCACATGTAGAAAAATAGTTTCTATATGATAGCTACTCAAATACATTGATTCTAAAAAAAAAGCTGATCCAATTAACATTTTGATTCTGATCAGGTCCAGAAAATAGAGTCTTATATGGAATCAAAAAAGTAATGGCAAATTTAGTATACCCTAAAAACTGATTTCGTAGTTTACTATTTAAAATTCAAAGAAAATAGTCGAGTTTTTTTTTGTCCTGCAACAACTGAAACTATAATTTAAGATCACTTAAATAAATTTTAAATAAAAGAGAAGTAGTATTTATTTAAAATTTAATTGTCTTAGTTGTTTAAAGTGTATGCTATTAATTTATAAAAATATTTTAAGTACCTTAAAAAATATTTTCTTTGAAATATTAAACTTTTTTCTAAAAATAATTATTTTTGTATTAAAAATTGTATCTGGAAATTTTTTAAACTTTTTGTTCTGTATATATAAACCAAGTGTTATATTAAAATTTTTAATATTTTTATTCCCTTTTAACAAACTTAGTTATTAAATTCATTCTGTCCCACCGTACATTCGTATATTTTACAACACTTCTGACAACGAAATTACAATGATGTTAACAGGTTTTCAACTGTAAATTTTTTGAAGAGTTTGGTTCTATAGAAACAGGATCCTCCGGTACGATATATTATATTGCCTAGACAACTTTGTGATTAAATTTTTGGGTATACTTAGAACTTGAGTTGTTCCTGACTCCTTAGATTTGAGCTATAAAAATGTTTACACTTAAAACTTGAATGTCTTCACTCAAACTAAAAATGTCTTCATTAAAATTAAAAAATCTTATTTATCTTATTAATGTTATTTTTTACCGAAAGTCGCTCAGAATCACTGTAAAGGGTTAATATGGGCAGTGTTGGGCTTTAACCAACAAAAACTACCGACTCTTTTTAAAATCAAACTTGGAATGAATCTTAAATACGTAAGTATCGTTTAGTTCTTAGAATCAGGATTGGGAAGGAAATTGGATTTGGGATAGGATTTGGGAATTGGGATTATATTGGATAAAGTAAATGTAAAAAAGTTCGCAGTTTAAGTAAAAAAGGCATATATTACTTTAGTGGTTGATATTTGTAGACGACAGAATTTTAAATGAATCAAATCATCAGAAACAAAAATATGAGGTGTATTGCATTCCAGAACGGATTTTATGTTCCGCGACTCTAGAATGGACTACTTTGGATTCTGGTTAAATATAATATTTTATAATATTTTATATATTAGATTTTTGTTTATAGAATTTTGTTTTGTTATTTTTTAATATTAAAAAGAGTTTGTTTTCGTTAAATCGTCAATAATTGCACTCTTCGGATTTGTTTTTGAACTTTGAAAATATGGAAAATTTTACAAATATTAATTACCGCGCTGCTCCAAATAATAGCTCTAATTCAGTTGAGTTTTTTCTAAACTTTAAGTACTTGAGGGTATTTTGACGATGATTTTGTAGTAATTTTATTCAATTATAATAAATTTTAATTGGCATAATTTGCTTTGATTTAAAATTTAAAAACAAAATTTATCTATTAAATTTGGTCAACAAATTTGGAGAAATTTACTTTTTTTAAAAGTTTTAATTATACCTTAATGTACAATTTGAAGAAATTGTTCTACCACTTAAATTGCTCTCGACGGACTTTGAAGAATCAAAGAAAAAGTGTTATAAAATAGAATGATGACAAGGGGAATTGAAGTTCTTGAAAACAGAAAGGAATAAAAGAGATTTGGACTAATTAATATAAAATAAACTTTCGGCTTTTTCTGGATTTCTTTTGCAAATTTAATTGGCGCAACCCTGAATATCGTTATATAAATCTTACTTCAAAGAGATACTTATACATTAAGCTAAACTGACTAAGAATCTTTCAGAATCCATTTCAATATAGAATTTGTAGCAGAATTTTATAAAGGAACAACCCTATTTCGGAAAGTCTAACTACCGAAATATAAAAAGTCTTATTATCTTATAAACTTAGCTATAACTTAAAGTGAATGAAAATTGGATCTATTTTGCAAATTTTTTTAACATAATCTAACTTTCTATCTTCTTTCTATAATATACCAAAGTCATTTAGAAAACATGTCTTCCAATTTAATTCCACCTAATTATGATTATTGGCTGACATGTTTCATATAAGCAACAAATTATTGAGTGACTTGATATTATTTTAGTTGATTCTATTTGTGACTCTATTGCACCAAATGCTATAAGTTGCTCTATATAATTGAACCAAAATAATTTTGAAAAACTGTTTTATTATATTTTATAATTACGGCAAATGTAAATTGTTTTCTTATTATCATTTCAGCAACTGATGTGTTAGAGCATCAGTTTTTAAATTTTTAAAATATCTTGGGGATATTTCAATAAAAATTTGAATGGAATCAAATATTATACTGAATCCCAAGTTGTTTTTAATATTGTTAAAATCCTAATTATTTGCAATAGAACTGCTTCTGTTTGTAACAAAATGCTAAACAAACAGTGAGGGTCGTCAATAAAAACTTTCAGTAAACTTTAATGTTAAAATTATATATGAAGGTGCAATTATAACATTCTGGTGAACAAAAAATTTAAGGTGTTCAAAAGTGTTTGTTTAAAATTTTTTTTCTAATCTATCTAATATAATCAATTTAATTTTAGGGTACTTGTATTAACCTTAGAGGACTTATATAAGGTGACCTATATAATGGAAGTGCTCAAATTGTCCTGGAATACTTGGAACTTATTACCGGTTACCAACTTTTTAACTTTATGAATCTTCTGGCTAACCAGATAGTCGTGGGACTTATAACATATAGAGACGTTTTAGATTTTCAATAGATATAATTCTAATTTGGTTTATATTGCAATAAACTCAAATACAAAAGAGTAATATGGTAATTCTATATCTGTGAGTTATATTATTCAATTAAGCTATTTGGTTATATTGTTATATTAATGCATTTTTATTAAAGATATATAATTATTAAGTTTTGATTACGTCATTAATTATAACCCAATTGCGAATGGTAGTTTAGTCGAGTCGAAATCAAAAAAGTTTTGTCACTTTCACTAATCGGCAGTCGAACCACCTTTCCACTCAGCCGTGCTTGAGTAGCTGGCTTTAAGTTTTATATACGTATTGGTTCTTGAAAATGAAATTGATAGTATAAACTTCAAACCTGTTAATCCCATTTAGCAAAATATTAGTGCAAAGTTATTTGGAAAGTGGAAAGTTATTTTGATATTATATAATTATTTAAAATTACAATTTTTATAAAAAATTTTTAAACTGTTAGTAAAGTTTTATTCTATTACCCATCATTAAAAACAATTTTAATTTTTTAAAATTATTTCATTGATCTGAAGTGTAAGATAAAATAAGTACAGGTTAAATATTTAAAATATAACTAAAAGTTTTCTTCATGCCTTAAGAAAACTTGTCAGAATATCTTTCGTTATCTGTAACATATCGTCTGATATTTATACTCGTAAGTATTTAGCTACTGTAATAGACTTTTAAACTTAAAACAAGTTCAAGCATAATTAGAATTATATAAATTTTTATTTTAAAATTTATTTTGCCTTCCCATATAATTTTAAATGCATATTTTCAATTCATATATGAATTGAACTTTATTGTATTGGATAGATTAGATGATTGCATGGCATATTTATAAAGATCTGCATATTTTCAGAGTAATTATAATCTTAGATTCAACAAAACAACCATAAGGTTTGAAGGCATAGAAAACATCTTTCTAAGTTTGAACATCGAATATAAATAACTGTTATGTACAATTGATGTACAATTGCTTTCATGAGACGTATATAGAAGAAGGTTGAGACAACAAACCAATGAAAATTGACTAGTAAAAAATACTGACTTAAGAAAAAAATTAATATTTCATTATTGATAAGTGATTGGTTCAATAGAGTTCAGTTGTTAATAATGATTTGAATCCTTTGATACACTGCATACTTTTAGGCTTATAACTGTCATAAAAAAAAGTTTCTATTATGCCCCGCTCTAAATTTTCATACAAACTTAAAGTGGATTTGAAAAATAAGTTATTTTAATAAAGATAATAATAACAACATTTTCAAAGTTTCAATCAACATTCAAGTATTCAATCATCTTTTTAAATTGCATACAATTAGGCGTTTTTAGAATATTAACCTTTCATTAATGCTGTATTAATTAAATGAAGCACATTATTAAACAATTATTTTGTTTTTTTTTTTTTACTTTCCAGTGTTGTGTCGGGCTATACTTATTATTTCACATATTTTGAAGTATCTTATTCAAGCCACTTCAATAATTTGATTGGATTTATAAATTCTTTTATTTTTAAGGAATTTTTAAATTATCCCAAACGGCAAAATGGTAGTACCTTATAAACTGCCATTGGCATTAGTTCTTACATTACATTTTAACTTCTTAATGAAACTAAACAGACATAAGATCTTTTTTTTCAATCTTAAAGATATACTGAGATTATTAAGTGTAATTTGTTGATATTTATATATAAATACCTTTACTATAAAAAAATAAATTAATAAAAGTTATTAAAAAAATTTTTACACAATTTTTCATGTTGAATAAATTGCGGCCATTCATCAAAATTTATTCGCAACAGAAAAATGAATGTTGAAATATTTTAATATCTTTCGATTTAAATATTTTGAAATTATAGGTTTTCTGAATGGTAATTACTTTACATAATAAATAAAAAATGTAATTACATTTTTATATTATTTAATTTAATTATTTTTCTCTGTGCACTTTTTTATTTGTTCAGAATTAAAGTGCACTCCAAATATATTTGCCTTATTGATATAATATATATGTATGTATGGATGTGTATTCGAAATAAAAAAACAGTTTAATTTGATTTTTTTTCCTCAGGAGGGATAGGAGAGTACAGTTACTTTAAAAGAGTAAAGAAGATAGATGTGAACCTTTAGTACTTTAATACACTAAATACAACATTAAAATTCAAGGTTGGGACCTGTACTACAAATGTAAAGTGTTTTGTGGTTAAGAGTATGAAGAGAGTATGTATTTTGGAGAATTGGGTTCCAAAACTAAAGACTATGGAATAATGGGACATTTAGAAGAAACAAGTTAATGATATTTAAAACTTAACTCATTACAAAATATCGAATGGAATCTTGTTTGATAAGAGTGATGCGAATGGTAAAAGACTTTCTAAAAGCTTTCTTTCATCACCTGGTTGATTGAAATGTAAAGGGAAGAGCATCTAGTTCCTTCTTTATGTTATTTTAAATAATTTGGAGTGGAGGCATTTATTATTTTTTATACCCGTATGACTATATAGTCAAAGGATATAATAAATTTGCAATTACGTTTGTGACGCAGAGAAGGAGAGGGGGTAGATATAGTCTCAAGTGTATGGATCGGATCAGAATCGAAAAATAAATCGATTTAGCTATGTATGTCCGCCCGTCATCACGATAACTCAAAAAGTAAAGGAGCTAGGATTATGAAATTTTCACAAATTCTTTTTTATGCAAAAACCGGAGTCGCTATTTAAATCCAGCCATTTTGGTCCACGGATTCGAGTACCTGCCATACAACTCCTTCTTTTATATGAGCATTACTCTACACCTAATAAAGCTGAATGTTTGAAATTTTTCCAAAAGTAATTAACCGGATGATATAATGTATATGTTACGGTCATACGGGTATCCCAGAATTGACACAGTCTACTCTAGTACACTCTTCCTCGTTTTAATTAGAACAGAAAACCGTTAAAACAGTTCTACACATAAACTTTTTAACCCTTTTTAGCATTTTTTAAAAAAAATTTAAAATAAGCTTAAATTGTTTCACTCTGTCTGTCCGTTTGTTAGTTTGTCTGTTCGTTTGTCCTTCCGTGTGTCTATAACTTAAATTTAAGCTAGAGGTAGGTATTACCTCTTTCCGGAGCTAAATTTTAAAATTCCACCTAACTCAGTATCAAATATATATATACATATATAAATATTCTGGAAAAGGGGAATGCCCTAATTTTGAATCCAATTCTAAAATCTCTTTTAATTCAGAATCCAACATATACATATTCTTTGCACCTCACCAGAAAATATGTATATGAATCCTTTTCTTTATCTATATTTTATCTCCTTTAAAACGTCACAAACGTCAAAGAGGAATTAAAACTGTTACAATACCAATCGTACGCGTGAATAATATTAAAGTCAAAGTGTCAAAGTAGGTGCTATCACAGTCATGGTTAACGGAGTAGAAAATTATAACCAGAAATTCAAATAAAAAATTCTGTAATACAATAAAATCAAAATTAATATTAATATATTCATTTCTATTTTATTTTAAATTCATTTTATTCTAAAAAAAAATTTTCTAATGAATATTCCATTTTAAAATTTTTTCCACGAAATAATCATCAAAAATAAAAAAATTAGAACAACAATAAAAAAAGAAATATTTTTAAAAACCAATTAAAATAAAATCAAACTTTTTACTTGTAAAAATTCCATTTAAATTCTATAAATGACAAAAAAAAACTTTTTATTTTTCATAAATCGTTTTACTATAGTTGATATTCTTTTATACGCACCCCTTATCCTCAATATACCATCTTATTTTCCACCTCCCACTAACACATTTTTTTAATCCTATACAACACAACACAATCAACAAAAACAAAATAAATTTTATAAAATTTAGATTATAGAATGATTTTTAGGTGGGTGAAAAAATTGGGTGGGGAGCGAAAAATAACAGAACAAAATAAAAGTCATATTTTACCGATCAGTTAAGATGTACGAATCGATTATGGCAAATGTCAATTGAATTGAACGTTTTACATGCAAATCGTAGTGACAGGAAGCGTTAAAAATTGTCAAATCCGTTATTTTTCTTTTTGGTTTTTTTGTTCTGTTTGTTTTTTTTTTGTATTGTTTTTTTTTTTTGTTTTAGAACAGTTAAACAAAAAGCAAAAAATGGGGCGCCATATGTGGAACGATTTATTTTTGTTTTTCTATTCATTCTTTGTTATTTTTGCGGCGGAAACAATTTTTTTTCTTTTTTTTTAAAAGAGGGTGGTGAAAAAAAACAAGTGGAGGGGTCGAAGTTTAACATTTTGAAAATATAAGAATCTATGTTTTTACCACAAAATCATTACGGTTCTTTTGTAAACTTAAATCTGAAATAAATTTTTATTTTTTAAATAACAGGTTATGAGTAGAGTGGGTGAAATTGTTCATCATTTTTTTTTGTTGCTCTTGTTTTTGTTTTTTTTTTTGTTTGTCAAAATAAAAGATAAAAATAACAAAAAATGAAAAGAGATAGAAATATATATGAAAATATACTCTTTTCACATGAATTGGGTCCTTTTTGACATCAAAGTTTTTCTATTTTCAAATGAATTTAGTATTTTTTCAAATCAATTTTTAAATTAATTTTGTCTGTTTAAAAAATGTCTGTTCTTTTTTAAAAATGGCCCCATAACATGGGACTCATATATTGTCACTATACTGTAGTTAAGACTGACAAGTAAAAAAAAAAATAAGTTAAGTCCCACAAAATGTCACCTAAATTTTTTGAAGCTTGGTTTTTCAGAGCGGGTTTAGAAGTCCAATATGTTTTATTTTTCTAGCTGTACTTCCGTTTTATTATAAAATGTGTGAATACCATAATTCCATTATGTCAATCCAACTGCTCCCAAATTCCCAAGAAACGCGGCTCATAAAACAATTCACTTTAATTTAAAATTTAGAACTATTTGTACTTGAAAAAAGACCAAATTCGTTTGAAAAAGTAGAAAAATTTCAAGTAAACAAGTGATGAAAAAAACCAAGGGTTTTTAAAAAAGTACATTTTCAAAATTATATTGTGTTAAAAACTCAGTTTATTTTTGGAAATATATACTGTGGAGGATATATTTACAATGGGGGATATATATACTATAGAAATATATACTAATAAGTCACTGCTTACTTGTAAAAATAGTAAATTTTTAATTTTTAAGTCCTAATAGCTCTTTAATGGGAAAGGTTACCAAATTTCTCAAGAATCTAATGTCACTCACCACCCCCTCCCTCCATTTTTTTAGGTTCTAGGAATTAAACCAAAATTTGGAATTTTGCTTAGAATTTTACTATCTAAGCAAAAATGGATAAAACTGAGAGACACTTTCTTCAATTTAAAGAACCGCTTTTGAATTTAAGAAAAATCTTTAACATATGTTGAAATATAATGTTTGACCTTTAAATTTTGTTTATTAATAGAAAAAAATTTGGACAGGTATTCAAGTTACAGGTGCTTAAAAAAAGCCAAATTTCAATTTTGGACCCCTTACAGCTCTTAAAAGGGGGGCGCAACAAAAAAATTTTCTTAACCGACTCCTACTAATTTCTGAGGATCTACCATCTCCCAAAATTTCAAGTTTCTAGCTTGAGCCGTTCAGAAGTTATGTGGGGCCAAAAATTTTGCAAAAATTGAGTTTTGGATAACTGTAAATTTTAGTACCGATTGCAACCCAATGAATAAGTTTTTTAACAGTTTGTGAAGCTTATAAAAGCAGCTATCTTCGACGTTTTCAGATTGAAAAAATACCTCATAGAACTTTTGTTATAACGCTTTAAATAAAGGGTTTCTTCCAAATTTGAGGGGCTGTAGCTTCGTAACGGGTGGGGCTACAGAAAAAAGTTCTTCCATGAAATTATTTTTTTTGCAATACCTACCCGTAGTTAAAATTTCTTCTCTCTATTTCAAACGGTGTAAAACTTTGTGTAAACATACGGACAGACAGACAGACAGACAAAGTTTAAAATTAAGAAAAACCTTTGACACTGGTTGAAACTTTCGTTTTTGAGCTTTCAATTTTGTATATAAATAAAAAAAAATATTGACAGGTGTTCAAGCTATAAGTGTTTAAAAGCTAAATTTATAGCAAAATTTAAGGTTTTGAACCCCTTACAGCTCCTAAACAGGGGGCGTAACAAAAAAAAATTCTTAACTGACTCCTACTTATTTCTAAGGATCTAGGTTCTCCTAAAATTTCAAGTTTCTAGATTGAGCCGTTCAGAAGTTATGAAGAGCCAAAAATTTTGCAAAACTTAGTATTAGATAACGGTAAATTTTAATACCGAATGGTAACCCTATACATTTGGCTTTTAAAAGTACGTAAAGCTTATAAAATAAACTGTCTTTTACCGTTTTCAGGTTGAAAATATACCTTATAGAACTTTTGTTATAACTATTTAAATATAGGGCTTTTTCCGATTTTGAGGGGCTGTCGCTCCGTAACGGGAGGGGTAATAGAAAAAAGTTTTAACATTAAATTATTTTTATTGCAATACCTACCCGTTGGTGATATTTTTTTGTCAATCGTACGTAAAAAGGGACGGACGGACGGACGGAGTGAAACTATATAGGTACATTTTTACAAAATTTTTTGAAAATGTACTAAAAAGGACCAAGTTCACGTGAAAAGAGTATATATTATGTATTTATGAAAAGTGTAAATGAAATAAAAAATATGTAATAAAAAGGGAGAAAAAATTTTTTAAATGACTGATTATTATTGTTTTTCGTTTAATATTTTTTGGCGGAAAAAAATGCAGCAATTGTTTTGTTCTTTTTGTTTTTTATTGTTTTTTTTTTAATATTTCGAAGAATTTAAATAAAAAAATAAAATTTTATTTTTTAAGTTTTTAAAAGTTAATATTTAAAAAAAAAATAATTATCCTTCATAACAGGATGAATATACGAAAAGAAAGGACGCGTAAATCGACCTAAAATTGATGAAAAGGAAAAAAAAAAAAAATAAAAATAAAAATGAAGCGAAAATCCAAGCAATGAATACTAAATAGGTATTTTTGTGGATTTATGCAAATTTTTTTTTTTTTATATTCTATAGATACTTTTTCGCTATATCTATACAATTTTTAACCGTTATTTTTTTGTGTTGAGTTGTTTTTGAATAATGAGTAAGTACCGTTTGTCTTTTAATAATATACACGTATTTATAATAATGATTTTATTTTGTTTTCATGCTGTTGATTTTATGTAAATTATCTATATATATATATATATATATATAAATTTGAATTTATATATATATATATATGCATGAATTGGTGGATGTTGGTTAGATGTTGACTGGTATATATTGGTTTAAACTTAAGAAATACAATAATTTTTATTGGTATTGAAATTGTTTATTTTCAGTTGGCAATCCTTGAATTGCGTTTTATTTTTTATTTTATGTAAAAATGCTGAAATGACAGATTTATTTTTAGATTTTTATTGTTGTTGTTGTTATTGTTTTTTTTTAACATTTAAAATGCACGAATATGAAAAAGTCAAGTATATTTAAAATTGAGTTGATTTACGCAATAATTTTTATTTAATTTTTTTTTTAAGTATTGAAGACAATTTTATTATTATCATTTATTATTTTTTTTTTCTTTTTTTTTTTTTTTTTGAATTTATAATTGGATTTATGTTGTGAAAAATGGTTTATTTGATTATATTTGAAAGGCATATGTGAAATAAAATTATAAAAAAAATTAAATAAAAGAAAAATATATTTGATATAGAAAAAGAGGGTAGTTGTAATTATATTTATTTAAAAGTCAATATTTATTTTGATTTTTATACCAATTTTAAGGTTAATACGATACTATTAAACGACTTAAATTAAAATGATGAATATTCTTTATGCATATACCTATAATTTGAAATGTATTTTATATTAACTGAAATTATTTTCTAAATGCATTAGGTATCCCTGACATCGTAAATGTGTTTGCGACGTCGTGAATACAATATCGCATGATCGTAAATGTAAACTTCAAAAATTTACATTGTCGCATGATCGTTAATTCATTTTACATTGTATTCGCGACCCATTTTCACGACGCGAGTTGTTAAATTGAGTATCGAAAATTTTTTGGTTACACAAATAAAAAAATTAAAAGTTATTTGAATTTTGAAGTTTTAATTTGATTTTGGTCGGTTGAATTTAATTTTTGTGGTGGTGAAGTCCCTAATTTAAAAAAAAAAACAAAAAACCATGGAAGAAAAGTAAGTAAATTTTGAATTTTTGTGAGATGCTTAATTTTTTTATTACAATTGTTAAAATTTTTGACATTTCATTTTGACACAGTCGGAATTGTAAACAAAATACATTGTATTTTCGACACTATGTGTGCAGAAATTTTACATTGTTTTACGACACTTACGATGTCACCCTATGTGTTAACAACTTGATGAACTGACTTAGTTGAAAATAATTTCTGTTAGATTATTACTGAAGACTAAAATCTAATGAATATGACACCACACGTACACCACACCGTTAGTGGTAAATGAAATAGTTTGGAAAAGGATTTAAATAGAAAAGGGGCTCCAGCTAAAAATATTTCTAGTTAAAAAGAAAACGCAAATTGGATATACCAAAAAAAGTATTACATTATATTTTTTAAAGGTGCGTTGTGATGAAGGTGAACTGACACAAAAGAGAACATAAGAAAAATTTATAATTGTAATTCCCATAAAATTGAAAAAAAACATTAGTGAGTGGTTTATCAGTCAACACTTCCAGTAACTGCAGCAGAGATTATCTATTGCCCTTTTAACTGGTAGTATCTTTTGGACCAGGAAAAAATTAAAACATCGTGTGTTAATGTTTTTGTGATACGAGTAACATGTTTGACTAAAATCAAGAATTTTTTGATATTTTACAAACTTTTTAAATTCGGTCCAGCATGTCCTCGAGTGCGTGGCAATTTATGCGTAACATTTTAATTTTTATAAAAGTTCATTGATCAAGTAAATTTGGAGGACGAAACATCTCCAGAAAAAAATGTTAAGTAATAAGTATATACTTTACAGAACGAACAAAGAGAACAAGAGAAAGCTTGGAAGCAAATGGAAGTTTTGTGGAAAGTCAAGCAACCGATTCAAAAAATAAAAAAAAGGAAATTAGAATCTTTAGAAAAACTGTTAAATTAAATATAAAGTTACAGCTTCCAAATGCCAACATAGAGGCTAATTAATAGTTTATGAAGTCACATTTAAAATTAGGGATAGTGAAATGCCTGCAGCTGAAGTTAATGATTATTTTGAATCATTATAATACCCTTTCGATTACTTGTCATTTCTATAAGACCAGGAGAAACCATTACAACTTTTATCATTCTAACCTTAATGTTATGCTTGAAAAATTTATTAATTGCAAAAATTTATTTATGGAAACCAATATTATAGTTTGTAATGCTATATGACGGTTAAAAATTTTAAGATTTCAAAAGTTTGACCATATCTTCACTTATTTTAATAAAGTTGCAAATATACCACTTAAATATACTTGGCAACATCATTAATGTGGTAAAAAAACTTCAAAAACAAATACAATGTGAAAATAATACAATATAAAATTTATGAATCCAAATATGTTGTAAAAATACTATGTATTTTTTTTACAATTCCCATTGCGTCAAAATTTTAACTTAACTATAGTAATGAAAAGCTGTAATCGGAAATGCCGCACTAAATGCCGTAAACTGTTTTTGTAGTTTAATCGAAAAAGAATTTTGATTTAAGTCTCGCAGTTTTTAATGTCACACTTCAATTACTACTTTTGCAGGATAATCGATTAATTAGTAAGATAAAAATCACTTAAATGGAAATTTTATTTTGACATCAACTGCATGTTTTGAATTGCAAATGTGTCAAAAAAATTTTGCACGTGCACAAAATGGATACCGAAATGTAGGTAAATAAAAAATTTTTTGACTTCCGAACGTTGTTCTATTAAAATTTTCAATTACATCTGTGTATTTAATTACTTAAGGTATATAATTGTTTTTTTATTTTTTCTGTCAATACACTTGTTATATTTTTAGTTTTTTTCTAAATTCATTGTTTATACCCGTGCATACATATATGACATCGGGTATATTAGATTTGCTCCTCCGTTTGTAACGCATCGATCTAGACGAGCTAGATATAGTGCCAAGGGTACGTATCGGTTCAGAATCGAAAAATGAGTCGATCTAGCTATGTGTGTCTGTCCGTCCGTCTGTGTGTCAGCACGATAACTCAAAAACTAAAAGAGCTACAGTTTTGAAATTTTCACAAAATATTTTTCAATCAATTTCTAGGTTCCCTATTTTTTTTGGTTAAGATCGGACCAAAACTTCGGGTAGCTCTCGAACAACTAACTTTTTTAATTCCAATATTTTCATACAAAAATTTGAAATTTTGCTATGCATCTTGTATTTAACATGAAATTATATGAATTTTGTTTGTTTTTGTTTTTTTGTTTTTTTTTGTAGATAACGATTTCGAGTTAGAATTTCATATGATTTAAATGATACGTAGTTTATTTAAGATAAGCAAAAAAGAACACAAAGATTTTTTTTAAGTAAATGGCTTATTGATATTGATAGATAATTATGAATATATATGATGAATCATATATGAATATGATGATTATTATATGAATATGATCATATGAAGTTGATTTTGTTTAAGTTTAATATATTCGTGAATTAAAAATTAATTATAAGAGATAGAATTAAAAAATTAGAGCAAGAGTTTTGAAATTCACACAAAACATTTTTTGGACATTTTTGAGGTTCCCTATTCTATTTGGTTAAGACCAAATCAAGGTTTTGGGGAGCTGCTACACAACTTCTTTGCACCACTATGAATTTCTTAGAAACTGATTATACTACGAGGATGAAAATTACACACTGTTAGTTATATAATGAATCGAGCACTTATATGGAGTTTCAAAATGTTACGGCCCCGTTTTCGGGCAGCTGCCATACAAAGTTGTCAATTCGATAACTGTGAATCTAATGAAGCTACGAGGTTAAAATCAAAACTGGGCAGATAAAGTAATAGGACAAGTAGTTGGCAAAGTTGGACATCACTCGGACCAACTTTTAGGGTGGGCTATTTTTTTTTTTTTATGGGATAATAAGTTAATCAAAAATTATGGGATAATAAGTTAAATTTTTTTTTAACTATTTTACTTTCTTATATTTTTTTTGTAATATTTATAATAGCATAGGAGAAATAAATAACGGTTAGTGGGTATGCACGGGTATCTAAAAGTTGACAAGGGCAACTATAATCTTCCTCGTTTTTATGGTTTTTGGTTGAAGTAATTCACCAACAATGTCAAATTCCATTTTGTTTTAAATTTTATTTCAATTTTATTCAGTTTTTATTTTGATATTAATCAATTGATAAACGTCAAATAATGTTTGCTGCAAAAGTATAACGTGTTTTCTTGTTATTTATCAAAACTCGCACAGATAAATTGCAATTTAGTTTTTTTTAACAGATCTATTAAGAATAAAATACTTATTTGTACAACAAACACAATTTTTAATTTATTTCTCAATATTTAACATACAAAAGTATATATACATACATATATATATATATATGCATATTGCTTTCAGTAAAACAAAAAAATTTAATTCTTTTGCTTAATAAAATAAAAAATGACAAAACATTTGTACATTTTTATACAAAGTTGTAACATTTAAAGCAAAAGCAATTTTTATAAAAATTCAAAATGATAATTTTGTTGAACAATTTAACTTTTAAAAATTAATTAAAATAATTAATTATTTTACATATTAAAAAACAAAAATAATATTGTTTTTTTTTCTAATTAAAACAAAATTTAAATATTTAATCTTAGATACTCTTATAAAATTTTCAAAAATTGTTTTAATTAAAAAAAAAAAATTACATTTTTTGACAATACTTTAATCAATACTTTTACAAATATGACCATTTTTCCATATAAAATAATTTATTTTAATTAATTTTAAAAAATTAAAAATTTTTTTTTATTATATTTATTTAAATTAATTTTTTCATTTGTTTTTTTCAACTTTTCTCATTTTTAAAATTTTTTTTTTGTGTTACAATTAACTTTTGGTTAAAATTTTCTTTCATTTTTAATTGACGTAAGTTTCACTCTGGGTTTGAAATGGATTAGCCATTGACAGACTTGATATATGTTTATTCAAATTATCAATATGAGATTGTGAAACTTCAAAATTATGTTTTAAATTATGCAATTGTGATTGTATATCATCGATTACTTTATTACGTTGTTTAACAAAACATGTATTAGAGGCTCGATTTGTTAATAATTCAGTTTGTAATTCATTAATTTTCTTTTGATAGATACGACGTTGTGATTCAGCTTGATCACGTGTTTTAAATAATAATTTATTTGATTCAACTCTAACATGATCTAATTCACTTTTAGAACGATGTAATTCAGTTGCTAAACGATCACGTTCTTCACGTAATGTTGAATTAAAATTTTTAAAAACTTGTAATTCACGTTTTAATGCACGTATACGTTCCAATGATGTTGTTGATACTTTTCTTGATTTCTCTTCTAATTTTTCTTTAACATGTTCAAATTCTTTTGATAATATTTTAAATTTTGTTTCAATTTCACGTCTATCACGTGTAACAGATTCTAATTTTTGTTTTTCTAATTTTAATAAACGTGGAAATGCCGATAATTCTTTTAATTTTGATTCATAGCCTTCTTTTAAATTAGAAATTATTGCACTAATATCATGTTCCATATGTTTGTTATTTGTTTCTAATGAATCAATTGCATCTTTTTGTTCAGAAAATTTACGTTGATATTTATCAATTTCGTCCTGTTGAAAACGAATTTGTTTCTTAAATTCTTTTTGTTCTAATTGTAGTACAGAGACTTTTCTTTGAAGATATTTTAAATGTGTTTCTTGATTAATATGATTATCAGAGTCTACTAAATTGTTTTGTGGTTGTTTTTGCATATGTGTTGTAAAAGTCTTTTCAATAGTATCTAAAAATAAATAAAATTTGTGGGTGACGAGGAGAGGAAGTTAGGAGAGGGAGGAGAGGAAGTTAATAGCTTTCACTAACATGGTCTTTTATTTATTTTTTTGATTTTGCTTACCTAACATTCCTTGTAATTCATTTTCTTTAGATTTTAAAACATCCATTAATTCTGAATATTTATCACTTACTTTTCCTTTATTTTCCTTTCCAGAATTATTCTTTTTTGTTGTTGTTTTTACTTTATTACTGATATTACTGTTATTACTTTTACTACTATTAAAACTGTTATTCTTAGGGCTATTAGAATTGTCTCTTAAACGTAAATCTAAAATTAAATTTCCTTTTAATATCAAATTAAATTGACAAAGTCAAGTCAAGTCAAGTAAAATCTTAATAATATCTACCTCTTGGATTTCTATTTTCTTTGGATCTTTCCGCTAAATAATTTAAAGTTCTTTTACTTTGATTTGATGTTGTTGAAGTTGTTGATGATGTACGAGATATCGTTTTAGATGATGAATTTCTTACTGTTGTTTGACAGGAAACTTTAACTTTTTTCTCTTCACTCAGAAACTGTACAATATCTTGTTTGTTTTGCTGCAGAGTGATAGGGTGTCACACAAAAATAAAAAAAATTAAAAAAGAAGAGTTTAAACAAATTTTTTAAAAATTTTTTAAATGAAGATGCATTAGAAGACAATTTTTTTAACTAAAATTCACTTCAAAGACAAAATAACGGTAAAAGCTTTCATTTCTTTCATTGAAGAAATCAATTAAAACCTTCAACTAAAATTAAAATTCTTATAAAATTTATACATACATTTATCGGTATAGGATCCCAATGTTCATCCGGATACATATGTTGTATTCTTAATGCTTTAACAACTAAACCATCAACTTTACTACATTCACTTTCAACAACACTTTTCAAATTATTTAAAGAATTTTTATCTTTACTGGTTTTTAATTCAGCACGAAGTAATCTTAAAAATTGTCCAATAACTTCATTTTGTGATTTAATATCATGCAATATATTATCATATTCTTGTGCAAAATAATTATATCTTTCATTTGGATCAACTGGTAGTTCATCATATTCTTGACGATAATTTGATATGTTAGAATATTTTTTTGTACTTTTTAATGGACCACCATTATTATTATTGTTATTGCCACCACCACAACTACTATTACCACCAGAATTACCAGAATTTGATAATTGAAGTTTATTATTTGATTGGATTTGTTCATCTTGTTCACATTTCTCATATCCTTGATTTGAATCCGGTTTATTTTGTATTGCTGCCATACTATCACAATTCAATTCTTCTTCACATTCAATCAATGGTTCCATAATAATTTTTTCATTAACAATTTTAATAAATTATTAATAATTCTCATGGATTTTGTTTGGTTTTCTTTAATTAAATTTGGTTGTTTTTGATTGAATTTTGAAAATAATCAACGGAGAAATTATGCAGTTTTAACCGATTTGAAAATTTTTATAACGGGAAAAATTTTTTAATGACATATAAAAATTATTTTGGAAAGTTTTGTATGAAACGCAAATAATTTGTAATGGCTAAAATATTTAAAAAAAATGTTTAAAGGACCATAAAAGAAGAACAAAAAAAAAAAAACTTTTTAAGCCTTAAATATTGTTTAGACAAAAAAAGAAATTAAAACAAATTAAATTTTTTTCGTTTCTAGGAATTATTAAAAAAAATAAAAAATATAAACAAAAAATATTTTGATTGAAAATTCCAAAAAACAATTTTTATTAAAAATTTTCGACGCAATAAACTTTTTTTTGCAACTTAAGGAATTATTGAAATAGTCTGGGAGCGGCGGTAAATAATGCTCCATTTGATATTTTTTTCAATTTTGCAATGTTACTTCAACGTAGGCATCGACGTACAGTTGGGTCGATGACGCTATTTTACACATATCTGGCAGAGACTAACACCTACTACTACCACCAGAATTCTAAGGAAATTAAACAATTAATGCCTCCACCCAAAGTTTTCCAAAAAGAAACAAGAAGGGCAATAGATGTTCATCTGTATACAGTCTAACTATTAAAGTGGCGCAATACAGCTAACGGAAATTCATTTGTTATGTGATCATCGCGGATCAAATAAATTTTCTAAGGGTTGTAAAGGGTACGATTTAGATAAATTTGAGAAAAACATTATTTACATCTTTCTTCTAAATATCCCAATTGATTTTCCCATCCCTCAAAATCCTATGAGTCTAAATTTCATTAATTCCCAAAAATTCTCTTATATCTCTTTTTCGAAACCAAACTTTGTACTCATATCACAGATCCCTCCCCACCCTAAAATTTGGTTTAAAAAAGGTTGCGGTTTTGGTATGATAAAGTTGCATACTACCAATAGAAAATCTTCAAGTCGATAAGCCAGTTTATTGTCAATGCTTTTTTTGTGTTTGCTTCAAGTCTATTAAGTCTAACTTCAGCTTTATGAAATTCTACTTGAAGTCTATTAGCATGACTTACGTTAAAACCAGTTTTTTTAACTGTTAGGAATTAGAGATGTTGGCCTAGTACAGTATCATTCATATGCCATAATATTATTCTAAAGAAAGCTATACATAACAAATTCAAGGATTTAAAAATTCCTGTACAATATCTTCTAATGCTGTTTTTGACAGTATAGATGACCTAAATATTATTTCATTTTGATTTAAGGAGCAAGATCATGTAAATTATGTTTGAAGAATTTTATTGCAGGATAAAACCTCTAAATATTTCCTTCATCAGTTTTGGTTTATTACAGTTTTTAGATTAACATGATTTCTGGCAATTGTTTGAAAAGAACAAGTGGAGTTGAAAAAGGCATACACTTTAAAACATAAACCACCAAAGGAACAAAATAAAAGAAACAGTAGAATAGGACCCACAAATTATTCGAACACGAGGTCGTCGCAAGAACACTTGCAGTGGAATCAATTGGAAATGCAAACCTTAACGGAGGAACAAAGAGAACTGCTCCAAATAGAATCAGTAGGGAAATGTCTAGTAGGGTGCAGTCCTATGCTTACAAGAAGAGAGACAAATAAAAAAACAAATTGAGCTAGAAAATTTTTTCTATCAGCAGAGTATGTTTTTGACCTAACCTGAAATTTGAGTGAAGGATCTTTAGTTAGATATCATAACAGCTTCGATGTTCTTTTTAATATCCCGAATAGTTTTGGCTAATAAATGAACTAAACTATAAAAATCTAATAAAAGATATTCTTATATCATATTAAAGTTTTCTAAATCATGCATTACAGTTAGCAACACAATTTTATTCCGTCAATTCTCACCGACTACTCCAAAGAGGTCACTACCGACAATTTCTTAATTTTTAATTTCATGGCAGTAATTTTTAATTAAGATAATTTTCAGATAAAAAATTAATATTAAATAAATTTTTATAAGTTAAAAAAAATAAAATCACAAAATTATATTTTAATTTCGAATGTAGTGTAATTTATTTATTTATTTTTTTTTTCAAATTCAATGATTTTAATAACGATTCATGAAACGCGGTTTAATATAAAACTTTGTATGCATGTGTAAGTGTACATTTTTATTAATTTAAATTTTTTCCATAAATACAATAATTTAAAAAAATTATTTTATTAAAAAAACGAGTATTACAAAAATATAAAAATAAAAATGAAGAAAATTGTATTTTAAAGAGTCATTCAATGGTTGGATAAAATAATATTTATACGCTTATAATATTCAACAATTTTACCATAATTTTCTCTTGTAATTTTTTCATCTGAAGATAAAAAAACTAAGAAATAAAATAAGATAAAGCCAAGTAATAAACTTCTGTCTGTTATAAGATTTTTGATTTAATTCAACAGAAGAAAAATCTCTCATCAACCAAGAAACTTTTTTTTGTTATTTTTATTTATTCGTTATTTGTTAGTTTGCCAATATTAATAATGTGAAAACCAATCCGGACTTACGATTTGATTTCTGTATTTCCAATCCAATGTAATGCAATTTCAATATGTCTGGCAAAAATAATCAGTATTTTATCAATTCAATATACTCATATTACAAATTCCAATTATTTTGAAGGATATTGAATTTTACAAGTTTAGTTTATAATGCTTTGTGGTATAATAAAAAATTAAAAATTCGAAGTTGAGTTCAAGATTGCAGTTCAAATTGTATAATCTAAGTTAATTAGGTATTCAGCTGTAGATATTACGAAATACTTCACAAAAAGGACTAATATGTAAGAAAGATTGTCTGTTGTTGGCTCAAATGTTGGCTCAAATTTATAGAATTAATTATATTAGTTGTACTATCGGCGATTTCTGAGTTATTTTGCTTTAGTTAGTTCATTTAAGTGTCACCAGATGCCTCAAGCATTAACATTTTATATTGCTAATGAAAGGCAGGAATAATTTTTATAATTAATACTTGACAGCAGCTTTTTTTGTACTACTATAAATTAAAAAAAAGAATTTAATGCAGTGTATTCAAAAAACGCGTTGCATTTGAACTTGTAGTCAAGTACTACAAACTTGTTCTCAATCTAACTCATATTCTAAAATCTAGATATCGCGCTTTATTCTATTTTATTCTATATAAAACTTTCTATTCTTGTTTAAAAATAAATTAATTATATAGTAATTAATATTACAAGGGTGAACTAAACCAACTACTACCCTTAAAAATATACATTAAGGTAAGGTTCAAGATGAATTATTAATAAACATGTCTCTAAGTCGTCTGTAAGTGTCCTAAAGTCGGTATTATAATAGTCTGTTTTCTTTTTTATAAAAATTAACCTGTTCCCATATTTTGAAATTTTTACTTTATATTTATTTAAAATAATTTAATAAATCAATTGAATTCGGCTAAATTTAGAAACCTGGTGGCTCAAATGAGAGGTTGCAACTCTAATAATTCTACTGCCTAGTTTATTATCTGAACTAAATTTGTAAAATCAACACTTATTTAGGATATTTCTCTGAGAGCGGGTAAATATCCTGCACATCGAAAACAACCTGTGACAAAATCTTCCATTTTTTTTTTTACTAATCTTACATTACAAATTCGCAGGCAAAATCTTGCAAAAATCTTACGCTTTTTCCAGAGTATTTATTATGGGTATATTTGTGAGATTCTAAATTATTTGGGATAATTTTTTGTATGAAATAGGTATGCCGAATTCATATACCATTGCGAAATTTCGCTTCAATAACGTAACCGACGTAGGTTCTAGACGGCAACTCCAAAATTAAAAGAAATTATTTTTTTAACCAATTTGACATAACATTTTTTTTTTAAAATTTTTTTTCCACGAAGTTTCTGTATCGCACTTTATTGTCAGCTAGTTGTTTCATTTTTGCCCACGTTCTGCCACTGTTCTCAATTTCCTTAGCGACTGACCTTCTCCAAGTTATCCTAGGTATCCACACTTATTTTCCCCTGTGGATTCCAGTCTCTTTATTTGGCAGAGAATAGTTTCTGTCCCGATATTCTCAGTAATTCCTCAATTGAAATTCTCCTGGGCCATCTTATATTTTGATTTGTTCGGAGGCATTTATGCTCAAATACTTGGAGCCTATTTGTTGAGGAGGCTTTGAGTAGCCATGTTTCACTACCGTAGAGAAAACCGATTTCACACAGGCTTTATGCATTCGTGTTTTGGTGCCTTTGGTTATCTGCGGTGACCTCCAGATTGCCTAAAGTCTCGCGATCGCCATTCGTGATAGTTTAATGCGGTTGTTAATGTCTTCTTCAGCTACTCGGCTTTTGGTGATAGTTGAAGGTTGTCACAATTTGTCTATAAAGTCTATATTTGTATTATTAATTACTAGGACCCTTGACTACTTTCCTAACCTACGCTTGACGCTTTCCTAATATACCATTATTTTTTTTAATTTCGGTGTTGGATACAAGAGCAACCTTCAATTCATAAATTAGCGTGGGGTTCTATTAGATTTTGTTGTAGTAGATTTGATCGTATTAGATTTTGAAAAAAAAATTTGCGATCAAAGATTATGCTTGTATGATTTTGTTGATAGAGATTTTAGCGAAGAAGGTAATGTAACCAACTCTATTCTACTGCTAATAACGTCTAAAAGCACCTAAATCCCAAAATTAAATTCAAATGAATGTTTACTAGTTGCTTAAAAACTTTATTATTTTAAAAACTTTTTTTAAAAACTCACCACTTCTGAAAAATAACTTTTTTGAACTATAACTTTGCGTGATACAGAATTAATATAATTTTGAACTCTTCTTCAAAGTTTTTCAATTTGACTCCTTTTGATATGAAGTACAACTTCAAATTCAAAAACTTTATTTTGTTGTTGTTTTTTTTTATTAACTTCTATTTTGTAGGTTTCGTTTCGATTTAAAAAAAAATTTTGTTATTTTTATTTTTTTGTTTTTAAGTTAAAGGTTAATTGTATGAAATTAAAGAAAATTGCTATCACGATTTTTAACAGGCAACCTTCACATAATAACTATACAGAAATAATACCAGACGACCATATTTTTTTTTTTTTTTTTTTTTTTATGAATACCTGTGCAGATATAAAAAAAAAAGAAAAACAAAAAAACAAAAATAATAAATTTTGTTGAAAAGGTTAAATATATTCGATAATGTTGGGATTGATTCGGATCAAAATTTATATGCATGGCGAATATTATATTATAAGATAATAATCATATACCAAAAAAAAAATGTAAAAAAAAATATTATTATAAAAATTATTTTAGTAAATTGTAAATTTAACATTAAAAACTCATAAATTTAATATTTTATTTTTGATTTTTATTTTTTTTATGTCTGAAAAATTTCAAATGCATCCCAAAAAAAATTAAAAAAAAAAAAAAAAACACAAACAATTTAAAAATAAATTGTAATTTAAAATGCAATATAAAATTTAAAATAAAAAATTAAAAAAAATATTCACATGTTGATGTTAACGCAATAATGATGATTCGATTCGTTTGATTTTATTATGAATTTTTCAATGTCTATTCAAAAGTCATCTAAACCAATCAAAATGAAAAGATTTATATTGCTTGCGATGTTATTTTGATTGGTTTTATAAAAGAACAAATTATAATAATAATATCTTCTATCTATATATATAAAAGCGAAAGTTTGTTTGTTTGTTTGTTTGTATGTAGAGAATAGACTCCTAAACTGCCAAGCCGATTTTCATGAAAATTTGTATATAGAGTACCCAAAAGGAAAGAAATCGTGGCCCAAAAATTTTGCTCCAACGAACCGCCAAGTTGGGGCTGTGGTGCAAGTATTTAAGCTTCTTTGTTCTAAAATGAAAACGGTTTGAACAATTGACTTAAAATTTTGTATACGTGATGCTCCTTGAGAATTGAGTTGACACTATTAACAGTTTTGGAAATTGTTAACCCATGTCCGGCCGACGGGGGGTCAAAATAATTTTGGAAGCTAATATTGTCAAAATTTGCGAAGTACTGCTTTGGCTAAAAAGAAAGTCTCAAAAAAAAATTTTGTTGAGTTCTATTAACCCATTGCGGCCCAACAGCTTTTTATAAATTTTTTGGTTACTTTACTCTAAATTAGAATAAATTTAACCGATTTTCTTCAAATTTTGTATATGTGTTCCGTTTTGAGAATGAAATTAACTCTTTTAACAGACTTGTAATTGGTTAACCCATGTCGGTCCGACGATTGACAAAAAAAAGATTTGGAAGCAAATTACGTCCAATTTTGCGCAATACTGTTTTGCCCAAAGAGAAGGTGTAGTTCCGTTAACCCATTGTGGCACAGTGACTTCTTATAGATTTTTTCGTTACTTAACTCTAACCGGTTGACCTCAAATTTTATATGTGTGAAGCAACTTGAAAATGGAGTTGAGTCTGTTAACAGTCGATCCTACGATTGGTCAAAAAAAAATTTGTTGAAAGTAAATTACGTCAAATTTTGGAAAGTAGTTTGTATGTACTGCTTTGGATTACAGAAAGTTTCAAAAATTACTAGAATAATCCTAGAAAAATCGTTTTAAAAAGATTGCTTTCATACATTTTAAAATTTACATGTGTAAAACGTGTGGTAATTTTTGTGTTAACTTTTTGCAGCAAATTCAACTTCAATTAAACCTCCTTTGAGAGGCGCAGCAACGCGCACTGGGTATTAGCTAGTTCTTTAATTGTTTTTTATATAATTTTAATTTTAAATAATATATAATTGTCTCTTCCTCTTTGATCAACCAAGTTAATCAAGGACTGACTTTTGATTATTGTAGATTTGATTTGTTTTGGAATTTACCTAATTGGAAGATATCGAATGAAGCTAAAATTGATGGTAGAGCTTTGATTTTACCTGTTTTGATTCTTAGTTCAGGAAACGAGCAATAAAAGCTACAAATTTTAGAATACTTTTCTTTGCGAAAATAATATTAAGAAGTAATTATTGTCTTCATATTAGTTTGTAAAAAATATTTAATACAAAAAATATGATTCGATTCTAAAATAACGGTATTTCCTTATGCTGTAAATAATTAATTAAAATAATATTGTTTATACGTTTTTTACACAATTTTACACTAGGCACTATTTTATTTTTAAATACGTTAAATATAAAAACGAAACTATGGTCTATTCATGTCCTATGGTGCTTAACAATAAACCGATGCAACCGACATAATAATGCAATACATCTGAATTCAACTCATCTCAGATGTCAGAAACAATAAGATAGAACTAACTCTTACCAAATTTTAAATTTGCAAACTTTATTAATTCCGAAGAAATTCTGGATAAGTCTAAGGAGGCATGTGATAGGCATCCAAACCATAACTTTAATTTATTGGAAAAATTCAAAAAATAATGGAAACACAACATACTTTTACTAAATTTGAGATTTCTACTGTTAATAATTCCCAAGGTAGGCTTTTTCGGTTTTAGAGGAATGTAGAAGGTACCCGAACCACCACCATATTTAAAGTTAATGTTTTTATTAATTAGATTAATTAAGATTTGGTTTTAAGTCTTGGAAATTGTATGGGAGATACTCAAATCATCGTTTTAATTCATTCTAAACTATGGGTACTCGTAAGAGAAACATAATCTGTATCAAATCTGAAAGTTCTATTTTTAGTGGTTTAGTGGTTCGGAGATATGCTCATTTAATCTTGAATCGACCCGAGTCGGATCTTGCCCGTTTTCAACTTGCGTTTTACTTTTGTTACTAACCTACAGTATAATGAGGTTCATTCTTTCGATCTTTAAAAAACCGTTAAAATGCCCAGTTCCTTAAATATTTTACTTGTAAAGTGTTAATTGTTTCAGCCACCAAAGAACACTCTCTTTAGAATGACAAATCTAGTTACATATTATACTACTATTTTTATGTTTCTTACTCTGTTGGTAACCTTAATTGAACACACTGTATAGGAAAACAGCTAGAAGTATAGATGCAGGGACGTAACAACTTTTATACTGGAAGTTGGTCTATTTAAAGTGACAATGAATGCATTTATTATCTATTCTATGTTGTACCTAATATTTATTGCGGTTTTAAAAGCTAATAATAAATCAAATCTAGATGTTCAAACACACATTTCATAATATTCCCAGTATCCATCGACTATAATATTTAATATCTTTCAGATACTTTATACGAATAATGATTTGTGAGATTTAATATTATATATTTACTTCAAGATTTTTTCCATTTTAATTTTAACATATTATTGTGGGTTTTTAAGGAACAACAATCATCACTAGATCAAATATCATTACATTTTTTGAATATATATTATTATACATATACCAAAACAGTATATTTAAGTTAAAATAAAACGCATCATTTAATAAAACGGAAAAATAGAACAGATAAAACATAAGGAAACAAGTCATTTATTCCGCAACAGGAGGTTTTCCTTATTCAAATTTCAAATATATGTATTATTTAAATTTATATCTTATTATTATTTCACCCCAATTTTTTTTTTTTTTTTTTTATTATAAATATTTTTCAACAAATTTTATTTTAATATTTTATAAAAAAAAAAAATTTATTTTATTTTTTTTATTTTCATTTTTCAACTCACGTTTAGATAATTTTTGGTAATATTTTATATTAAATAAATATATATATATATATATATATATATATATATATATATATATATATATATATGTATAATAATATTAAATAATGACGCCTTATTATGTTACATTTGTACAATATTTTACAATCTTATTACAAAATTAAATGTCTTATATATCATCTCTGAATACCGTTATGTTTTTTTTATTTCTTTGTTTTTTTTTTTTGTTTCTTTTCTTTTATTTCTATTGTCCTTATTGTCTATTTTTGTTTTTTTGTTTTTCTTTGTTATTGTACTATCTTTACTTGGAATTTACATACAAAGCTAATAACAATAGTCTTACCACCCCATCTTTAACAATCCTCTACCCATCAACAATTGAAAAAAAAAAAATTGAAATGAAGAAAAAAAAAAAAAAATGTAAAAAAAGGTATCTAACTGTAAAACTTGTATAATAACTGTATTGAACTCGCCCTACATTTTTTTTTTCATATTCCTAATGATATAAGCAGTTTTTTTTTTTGGTATATGGTTAATCAACTAGTATATTTTATTTTTAAACTTTTTTTGTGGCGTCTAGTTCGTCTGATCGTCTTCATTAACTAATGGGATAACTGTACAGTTAGATTAATAACTGTTTTTTTTTTGTACGAGGGAATGGAACGTTCGAAAGCTCCGCATTGAAACTGTTCAGCGCTTCTTTTTGTAGTGTGCGACTTTAAAACACCAAAACCACCCCCTTTTTGAAACAATCTTTAGGAAGGAATCCGTGATACAAATGTACAGTTACAGGGATGACAAATGTACAGTTACAGGGTAGGAATTTGGGATTATTAACTTTAGAGAACACTTTGGACTGGAAGGAAAATTAGTATTTCAGTTTTTATTATATCAAGTTGTATTAGACGACTTTACCTCAAGTACAATACTAGTGTTCCACAAAGTAAGGTCCATTCTCCAACCTTATTTTAAATATTTGTCAATCTTCTGCTATCCACGGTCTCTGATGTCCATTACTTGGCTGATTACAGTCATGTTGATTTTTTTTTACTTTTTTGAGAGATCAGTTTATGCCAGTTCAACATTGGTAAATAGTGAACGTACCAAAGTTTCAAGTTCTTTAAAAAATTCTCTTACAATAATTTTAAGACCGTGAACAACGTAGGTTTTAATGTTTCAAAAAGCCAAGGTTGTCTCGTATTTACTAAGCGAAGCGTTTTATTGAAAACTTAAATGTAAAACAAACTTTCGGGGAATGACCGCATATTTTCGGTTACAACAGATGCCCCAATTAGTCGATGATATTCGACAAAGATCATAGTATAATATGCACACATATAGATATTATGTGATATTCGTTGGTTCATCCAGCATCGCTTTCCAATATGTGCATAAGATTCAAAAAAGAACTGTTCATATTACAAATTATAATAACATCCCAAAACGTCTTCACGTCTATAAGATACTTTCGAAATGTAGAAGGTTCACGTCTCTGTTCTATAAATATTGTTCTACTAGGTAATACTTTAGAATAAATTAAAAATAATATACCTGTAGAGCTTTTTCGAAATAGAACACTGAAATATACTAGCTCTGTTATGCATCGCATCTCCAAATTGTAAAACATAGTAACCCCATATATGTTTACCAACCCTTATAATACAAAAAAAATTTAAGAAGAACTATAAGTTTACTCATACCTTCTGAATTTCCCATTCAATCCTTGATGGACATAATCATTGCTACTGCAATTACACTTACAATTCTAAGATTATCCAAGATAATGATATTTTTTCTTTTAGCGACATAATTTTTTTTTTTTTCTTTTCTCTGTCTCATTCTCTCTCTCTTTTTCTCGGTTATGGTTGTAAGGCTCGTGAAATCTTTACCCTGTCTGACATATTGCTTTTTATTTATATTTTTTTTTTTTTTTTTTTTTTTTTTTTTGGTTTGAGTTTAACACGATATTTTCTTGTTCGCTAGCTTATATTATATTATAATTTCCTAGTCCTATTGTAAAGCTTACCACGAAAATAAAAATGACTTTTTCCACTTTTTTAAAAAAAATTTTTTTTTTTTTTGTATTTCGCGGTTTTTAATGGAGAAAAAATTATCCAAGGATATTAGCGGCATAAAAAAAAAGGACAACAAAATTAGAAAATAACGGTATTTTTTTTTTATTAATGATAAAAGGAAATATAGCATTTGATACTATTTAATGCTTTTATTAGGTAAAAGTTAAAAAAGTAAGAAAGAAAAAAAAAAAAAAAATTTTAAATGGGGAAATTTTTTAAGGATTTTTTTTATATTTGGCTTCTAAATATTAACAGTTATTTTCAATGTCCCTTTAATGGAAAACAAAAAAAAAAAAGCAAATAAAAAATAAAAATAAAAATGACTTTAAAAATAAAATGAAATATATATATATATTTTCATATAAATGAATATGCAAAGTTAAAGAATATGTAAAAACCAAAAGGGGCCACAAAAGAAATAAAAATGAAAAAGTTTGTTATTTTTTGTCTAATGGTGGGTGGAATTTTTTTTTCATTTAAGGAGCGAGGGGGTTAATTTAAAAAAAAATATATAAATGGACAGAAATATAAATATTTTTTAATGGATTATTACAATTAGCCGCAAGGATATTTTATATTTTTATTATGCATTTTTATTTATTTAGTTTTTCATTTCAGTTTTTTTTTGTAGTTATTGTTTTTTTTTTTTTTTTTTTTTTGAATAAAATATAAAATATCTTAAGATAAACAGGAAACATAAAACCAAATTATTTCTGGTTTGAATCATTAAAATGTTGATTTTTTTTTTTTAAATTTTCTTCCTTATTATTATTTTTTCATAATGGAAAACATTGAATAAAACTTTTAAACGAATATTGATAGAAAAAATTCGCTAGGGGTGATTTATTAAATAAAAAATATACGGAGTTGTAAAAGAAACGGTTAAAATGCGTTAAGATTTGTTTAAAATATTCCAAATATTTTAGTATCCTTTATTATGTTTGAAGCTTAAACTGGGTTTGGGAAAAATGTTGTACTCTTATAGTTACGGAAGAAATTACACAATGATTTAATTTCAATTATAAATAATACTAATCAAGTTATTAGACTGAGTTAAACTAGTTTATATAAGCTGATTAAAGAATTAAAGTAAGGATGTAAAATCTTCCTGGTGTCCATCAAGTAAAAATTCAATTCAATTTCTTTAAGAAGAGGAGACCTTGTATACTTGCAGAGGTACAGAAAATCAAAAATTGCCTAGAAGAATTGAATGAGCTCTGAAAAACAACTTTAGAATATAAGCAACCCTAACCCACCCTTTATTAAAATTAATCAACCCCACACACTAAATATAACAATTGAAACTTTAATAAAAATTTGGTTAATAAGGGATAAGTGACATAACATCCGGAGTAGCAATTGGGAATTTTGAATTCTTGAGAATAGAGGTGAAATTAAAAAGGTCTTGTATACTTACAATTATTCCCTTTATCATCAATAATCTAAGGCTTTCCTTTACTGACGTTCATTTTAAACTTTCTAGTTTCGTATGAGTTTCCAATCTTCACTGACAAATGAGACAATTATCGATTCCAAAAATGTGACATTTATCTGATCAACAAATTTTTGATAAGTGAAAATGTCGTAGCGTGAAAAATTCAACAGAAAACAGATGAGCATAAATGTCACATTTGTAGTTAATTTTGAGTGGAATCATTTGGAAATCGATACTTCAAAAACAGTTCTTTGTTTTCAAATGCAACGAACAGTGCTTTGCTCCTCCGACTTGTTGATATTGAATCAAAATTTATAATATAATAAAAATTAATATTAAATTATTATTTAATATTTCTTTTTTTGTTAAATATTATCTTTATCGTTCAGTCAAAAGAAATATAATATACATTTAATTCAATTTTGATTTCATGATACTCTAATAAAAACTTTGTTTATTTTTATAACATTTTAATAAGCATTTAATTTTTTAATAGATTACCATTATAATTTTTTATTTTAATTGAATTTATATTATTATAACATATAAAATATTATTTTTTTTTTTAATTGAATTATTAAATACTAATATATAGGATCGATTTGATAGTCGCATATAAATTTTCCATTTTTAAGTGTTTATTTTGTAATAATTTTGAAAATTGAATTTGAAAGGTTTTGATATTAAATATAAGATATATTCGTATAAGATGTATTCGATTCAAGTGAAAAAAAAAACTTTTATATTATTTTAATATTCAATATTTTTATATTGTATAGCTATAAAATTAAAATAACTTAAATTATGGTTGTTTCCTCAAATATATGTTTTGTAAGGAAAACATTTAAATATTATTATTAAAATCGTTAATATTTATTAAAAAAAAAAATACAAATTACGATATTTATTGCTAATACATATAAATTTTTTTCAATATTAATATAACCTATAAAATTTATTTTTAATTTGTTTACAAATTTCAGAATGCGAGGAAAATTCTTTGTATTTTATTTTATATATTTAAAATATCACGAAGTGGATACAATCATTAAAACTGTGAGCTAAATTTGGTTAAGAGAATTTCTTAAGAAATTGCATCTTAGATCTTTAAACTGAACTGTCAATAGCCAATTATAGTCACCGCTTTACTTAAACTAAACTGTTATTTGTCATTATTCAATTATAGTTATCACTTTATTTAAACTAAACTGTCATTTGTCACGGGTCAAATATAGTTACTACTTTATTTGAACTTAACTGTCAAATGTCAATTAAAGGTACATTTTAATTTAAACTAAACTGTCATTGTATTTACTGAACTAAATTTGTAAAAAAAAAATTCCTGAAATTCTATGTGTTCTCTAATATCTTAAGTCGTTTTCAAATGGGTTTTTCTTATTTAGACTGATACTTTTAATTTTTAAATAAACATAACTATCAAATCATATCTGTCTTCGTAAAAGATTTCATAGCACAATCAGAGAAATTTCATTCCAAGTGAATATTTGTTTTAGAAAAAGGAGCAATTATTCTCTGAAGAATTTTAAATATAAAAAATTCAGAGTAATAAGAAGTGAAATAGCTTAGTACCAATCAAACATAAATTCAAGAGTAATTTAGTAATAAACTAAAGTAATTAATTTCAACGAATTTAGAGTAGATTATAGCTTTCTTTTAAATTTTTGGTTCACTCTATTCTAGCGATTTTTGACTTTATTTATGATTAGCTTTTACTAGCCGCAGCTATTTGTCAACTGTCCTTTACTTCTTTACTGGAAATGTTCAATGAAATATAGTATATTTAGTTTCATAATAAAATTGTAGTTATTTCTATAATAATTTTAAAAAGTTTACAATAAAATATTGTGTTCAACTTTATAAAACGAGTTTTTACAGTTTATTGTATCACTTTATAAAATGCCGGCATAAAACATAAATTTTTATTCCTGAAATCGTCATTTGAATTATGCCTTTCTCTCATTTCAAGTTGTATCAAATTTTTCAAATATTAGAAAATAAAAAAAAGAACAGAACCAGAAAGAGTTGTGCAATTGGCGAACAAATAAAATAATTATAAGCATAACTGATCATTTATATAAAACCAATTTAAAAAATCAATATTCAGTGAATATTAAATTGTCTTAATAGTAGTCAGTACCCCTAATAGAAATATGGTATCATATAATTTTGTACGATTGTATGACATTTCAGATAGCTAACTATAAAAATCATAACCATCATTCGCTATCATTTAGAAATAATTCGTCAAGGCATAGGCATACGAAACGAAGCTTACATATCATATGATATCATTCATACAAACAAACTAAACTGGAAAGAAATTAAAAGAAACGAAATCTAAAATTAAAAAGAAATTTAAAAATTTCAGAGTCAAATATAAAAAATACAAATTTTTACTAATTAAATATTTATGTTTGAAATTTTATGCGTCTGATTGTTTATGGCTATTTTATCTAGGGTTATGATTTAGATTTAGTATGTATCATATGTAATCATATCGAATATTAATCGAAAGTTCAAATGGTATCATATGACTATTAGTTATAGTTAGAGGTAATTGATAATTAATTTGTAATAAAATTCGTCAAGTTATTGCAGTGAGTTAGTTCAAATATTTTGAGTGATTAGTCCAACCCTGACAAAATATCTAGAGTAAAAATTAAAATATGTGTTATAGAAAATATATTATGCAAATTAAAACCAAAATAATCAAATTAATACATGCCAGAAAACCAGTTTTTTGTACATTCATCCATCGAACAAATATACTATTAATAAAACACTTAAAAATATTTTCAAAATATATTTACATAAAATTTTTAAAATTTTTAAGTTTTAAGTTGTAACAAAAATTATTTAATATTTTCGTTATTTTTATGTTGTTGTAAATTTTAATTTTGGTCTTTTTGTAAATTAACATTTTTACAATCATTTTTCAATTAATATTGTATTAAAAATTTTAAATAACAAAAAAAACTGTATTTTCGCGGTTTCTAAACCAAATATTTGGACACGGATCTTCTATTAATGAAAATCATAAAATTTTAAAATAATAACAATATACGAGTATACTACTATAACTATAACTTACAATTGATTGAACATTTTATTTTTCTTTGTCAACAAGTACAACTTATGCCAATATTCATTGCATATATTACACAAAATTTACAAATGAAAAATTTGAAATGGAATTGTTTACTCATTATTACAATATACGCAACATGAAAACTAAATTAGAAAAAGAAAAAAAAAAAAAAAAACGCATGCTGCATGCAGAAACTTAAATTATTATTATAATGTAAAATTTACTTTAATCAAGAAAAAAAAAAATCATAGCTAATCAAAACAAAATCAACTCAACTCAACCCTTACACTTAATATTTATTGTATATTAAATGACCACACAAACGTTAACCATATATTGATAGAGTTACCATATGACAACTTTTACAGCATCATCATCATCTATAGATATTTTAATGTTATATAAGTATATTACATAATTACATAGGTATGTATTAGAATGTAGTTGATTAGATGCATTTCTATGTATGTATATATGTATTTTTTAATATTATCATTTCTTATAATCAAAAAATATACCATGCCATTATTAAATTTTAGAAACTTCATTATATAATAATTTGAATACAACAACAATAGAAACATAAAACAACAATGATTTTGAATCCTTTCAATAAAACAAAACAATATTATGAATGTTTATTTATTATATAAAATTTATATATACAATTATTTTGTATACATATTATATTATATGTATGTACCTAGTTTTCAAATGTTATATTAGAAATATTGTTTTTTCTGAAAGACCGAGGCATTCTAAAAATTTCAATCAAATATATGTATGTATGCATATATTCAAAAATAACTCCCCAAATTTAAATGAAAGTTTATTGTCCATCATTTTAAAACGTTTGTTTTTTTTTTTTTTTTGAAATATGCATTGCATTGGATTGGATTGGATTGGAGTGCTAAATACACAAAATGTCCAAGTAATAATAAACAATTATTATGTTACCTGAAATTTTAGATATTTATATTTAGATATTATACACTTAGAAATAATAAGTATGCATAAGTAGAATTATATGATCAGTGACGAAGCGTAGAAAGTTTTTGGATGGTGAACGATTTCTTTTCATTGATTGAAAATAAATATTATAAGTGTAATGGATTTTAGAAGATATTTTGGAAACATAATTTTTGAGTCTTAAACTCTGTAGTTTTTCACTAAATTTCTTACAAGTTTTAATACTTTATTGAATTGATTATTTCGTTTTGATAAAATCTTCAATTAAATGATCATAAAATTTTAAAAACTTTATTGAAAATTTGGATAAAGGAAAAAGGATATAGAAAAAATATGATGCTACACAAAGGTTGGAAGGTAATTGATAATTTAAATAGGCTGTTTCAAAAGTTACATCTCTGTAGGAGAAGAAAAAATTTAATGGAAACATGTTCTAATTTTATAGGTTCTCACAATAAATGAATTTCCATTAAAAGTTTTTAATTACCCAGTATGAATAAGAGCATGTAAAACCTACCCTGAAGTTCTTTGAAAGGAGGCATTATTGATTTCCATTCGATGGAACAAATTTCCTGAACATTCAAGACATCTATAAACCATAATGATCCAATATTCATCTACAAACCATAATGATTCCAAATAAAATGTTCAAAAACAGGTGAAAGGTGAAGCTTGCCTTAAGCGAATTTTGTATCGCAAGTTAGGCATAGAATCCGATTTTAATATTTTGTCAAGTACTTTAACAAAGATTGAAGTACTCCATGTCCAGTTCCTTACATCAAATTTTTTACTACTTCCTTATACCTGTGACCAGAAAAATAGTGCTGGTTCAATAAAAAATCGCTATAATGTTTTGGCCACATTGAAACTAAATTTGAAAACTTTTTTTGGGAAGCACTCAATCAACTCAATATATTATCGCCTCGCACCTGTATTTAATATGTTTGAATTAAAAAAAAAATATTCTAACATAAAATTTAGAAAATGTTTTTGTTAGTGTTAGATTTCTAAAATTCCATAATAATTATTTTAAAATTATTCAAAATTTGTAACAAACTATATAATTTCAATATTTCTTTATTAGCAGGTGCTTGTCTCCTCATCTCCTCAAAATTATTCATTATATTTCTGACCAATCTCTTCTTTCAACATTATGTCAATATTTTTAACACCACATTATTTGGTTGCAAGTGATATATATATATATATGTATATAAAATAGGATTCAAAAGTATTTTAAATAAAGATTTTCATTTACTGCTGCGTATCTGTCATCATTTAATTCAGTGATGGTCAGTAATTTGGTAAATGGCGTTATTTTTGTTGACATAAAATGTCCAAATATTAACAAAATTTTGTTGAAATTTGAAAATTTATTATATAATATATGTATATGTATAAAACAAGTTGACAAGTAAAATATAAAATTGCAATAAGATTTCAAATTTATTAATCATTTTAAGTATTTCAGGGAAAATTACAAAATAATATTATTTTAATGATACTCTGGAAAATTTAAAAAAAATTTGTATGAATACTATTACAGCTAGTATCTTACATGAAATAGAGTAAATAAGGCAAGTATAATAAAAGTAAAAATCATTTTATATATACATTTACATATTTATTTTAATAGCCATTATTACAAAAATTTTTAAAGATAATGAAGCGGGAAGCCTAAGTAAATTAAAGAAATTACCAGATATGTTATTTTCCATTATTTAAGATTTTGTTTTAAAAACAATTTAAAATTTAATTTTAATTTTTTCAAATATTTGTTTTTGAATATTAGATATATACTGATTTTTTTAAGATTATTTCAACCCATTGGATGTTCCTCATATCTATGCTTCGTCTAAACACCATTCGTACTCAGTACGATTCTTAATTTCCGAAAATGCAGTTTGCAATAATTTTTGCATGTTACGAAGAGTGTTCTGGTATCTTGTCATGTTCCTCATCCTTCATTTTGTTAATTTATCAAAAATTCAAATCTGTCTTCAATTTTTATCCAAAGCAGGGTATCATTTTCAACTTTAATCAAATTCATTATTTTTCACTATGTAATTGTGTTTCTTAGGAAATCCGAGTTCGCTATAGTTCGGTAGAGAACTGTAGAACTATAATTTGGTAGAAGTAAGATTCTATGAATAAATCAGGTGAACCAATCAGATGATTCTTATTTATTAGGGTAGTTTTTTAGATATCGATTTTAGGATAACAAGTTTTTCTTATATGCAACTTTAAAAATATGTTTGTTTTAACTAACACTTAAGAATACATTGAGGCAATGGCCGGATAGTTTCAACATTTTGTTTTTAATTTTAGATTTTTTAATATTAATTGTTTTTATTCTAAATGAAAGTGGACAACAAAAGGTACTTATTATTTGCTAAGCTAAGTTTCATTAGCACCTTTTACTATTTCAGAATTTTTTTTTTTCCTTTTAATCAATTCCAACTCAGCTATAATTCACTCCTTTATCCTCACATTTGAATTAATTCTAAAAATATGACAAAATCTGAGTAATATTTAATGGACATAGGTTCAAAGTTTTATTTAAATCAAAGAAAAAATTTCATACAATGTAAAAGAAATATAAAAAAAATTTTATTATATAAAACACAATTAATTTCTGTCCTCAAGTTCTGACACAAACTCATTTTTTTTTATTCGTTTTTTGTTTCTTTTTGAAGTCCGTCCATTTACCCGTTCTATTGAGGTCTGCTTTTCTTTTTTTTTTTTCTATATATATTTCATAATTCATACATAAAGTGAAAAATTTAACACATTTCTATAAGAGTGTTATAATCAAAGAAATATTTGAAAAAAAAAAAAAATTATTAATAGAAAATGAAAAATATAATTTTCCATTGCTATTCATTCCATTCATTTATTTATTTTGCAAAAAAACGAAAAGGAAGAAAAAAAAAAAAAAAACTAAAGAGAAAGAAATATTTTTGTTGACTTTGTCTAACATAGAGTAGAGAGACAGAAAAAAAAATATGAATTGGATACAAAATATGGCATAATATAGCATACAATTCAGTATTTTTTTTTTTGAATTTGAATTGCCATACAAATATAAAAATCTATGTAAATACATATATATGCTAAAAAAAAACTTCATATTTTGCCTTTTAATAAAATTTCAATTGCCATTTTTGCACCCACAACATATCTACAAAGTTTTGAGGAAAACAAAATATGAAAGTAAAAAAAGAATAAAGTAGAAAATATAAAATAAATATTAAAAAGTCAAAAGGATTGGTTTTTGTTTACATTAAATTTAAAATGCATTACGTTTTCGTTTATTCAAGTATTGTCAATGCATAATATTCTTCTTCCGTCTGATATTTGCTTTTTGCTTTCTCTTAGTTCTACCTACCCTCTGTTTTTTTTTTTTTTTTTTTTTTTTTTTTGTTATATTCCGAATTGATTGTGCAATTTTATATAATATAAGTCAAGAATCCTTAATAAAAATTGAGAATATTATTCCATTATTTTGCCTCGTGAAATAATTTTTTCGAAATCTTTCAAGAGTTTTATAAATATTCTTGTATCCTATGTTGTAAGCAACTTGTTTTAGGCATTTAGGAAACTGTTCTGTTGGGTGTATCATTATGTATTATATGCAAGGGAAGCTAGATGTGTTGGAGTGTTGTAAGAGGGAGAATACAACTTCTCCTTATTTGACAATATTTGTGCTTATTCCCATTTTTAAACCATATTAATCATATATAAATATTGAAGTCAGTCAGAAAGGAAAAGGAAAATTATACAACCACACCTTTGTGGATTTTGTGTCTTTTTTTTTTACTTTTGTACCATTACTATCATATTTTTACATCTTGTGAACTTTTTTTTTTATTTGCATTATATTGTGAATGTATTTGTTTAATATTAATAATTTAGCATTTTTTATTTAGATTAGTTTCCCTCAAAGTGGCGAGAAATTAATGGAGTTATGGTGATGTTTTAAATGGACTTTTCTTGATACATATCTGAAAGAAAACCTACTTTGCTGCAGCACAGGCTATAGGTAAATATCAGTTTAGTCTTCAACTTAAAAATTTCTAGCACAGATGGAATATTAGCGAAAATTCTGTAGTCAGGCACGAGATATATAGGCGAAGCTATATAGTTTATCTAGAACCCATACTGGAAAACAGGAAAACGGGAATCATATTAAGGCTTCCGAAAAAGGGAAGTTTTAATGCACTCCAGAATTGAAGCACAAATAGAAGACACCTTGCGAAAACAATAAAAAGGTTTTAGAAAGTAACGCAGCCCTGCGTCTGATAATTGAAATATACTGCGGGTGATAATCGACCAATTATTAGAATGGAAATTACCAGTCTATATAATATTCGTGGATTTTGAAAGAGCTTTTGATAAAATAAAACACAGGGCAATTTGGAACGCTCTTAGAAGAAGGGGTATACCAGCTTAAATTAGTAATGTTATTCAAAATATGTATGCAGAAGCCAATGTGATCCGATTATGTTCGACATGTTCGAGAAAGCACTAACAAACCCAACTGGAATTAATTAGACTCTTACATCTCGCCTAGAAGACCTCGAATACGCGAATGACATTGCCTTGTTTACTCACAATCCACAGAAGTATGCTGCGAAAACTTAATTCCCTAAAAACAGAAGCACAGGCAGTTCGACTTATAATTAATAAAGCAAAAACAAAGCCACGAAGACTAAATGCTGAAAATTTTGACATGCTAAAAATAAACAAAATATATATTGAGGATGTGGCAATTTTCTACAATCTTGAATATCCTTAAAATAAACAGATTAGCTGAGGAAGATTTTGAAACCCGAAATTAGCAGAGGAATAAACGTGTGGGAAGACCAAAAATACTTTAGAGGAGAGCAATTGGAAAAGAAATTGGAAAAGCTGCGGAAAAACATGGGCAGAAATCAACTAATTGGCTTCAGACAGAGTACGATATATAAATTTTGTGAAAGTTCTACAATCCTTCAGAGAATTAGACAGGATAAATAAAAAATGTGATACTTATTGAAAGATTTATATTATTCTACAAAAACTGCCCACAGAGTTTCTTTTTATACACATTAAGCTTCAATACAATGAGTATATAATGTATATATATATATAATGAATAAAAATTCTCATTTAAAATGAAAAAGAAAAACAAAAGTGAAAATGAGAAAATTTTTTACATATGCGAAAAACAGAAAAACAAAACAAAAACGTCATTCTTTCATTTGTTAAAAAATTGCCTAAATCATCCACACGTGGTATAATTGTGTCTTTAGCATTACGACACTTTTATAGTCTTAAATACTTTAAACATCTCGAATAGATTTGGAATTCAAACAAATGAATAACAAAATGAAAAAGAGGTTAAAGACCCGTCATAAATATTTGTTTATTTAAAACAAAAAGAAAAATTTTCAAATAACGGATAAAATAAAATTGCAGTATGAAGTATAGGATATGCTAGGTGATGTCCTTAGGCTGTTTTCTTACTCTGATAAAATATATTAAAAAATAAATAATGGAAATTTAATGAATGAGCTTTCTGATGATGATGATGGTGATGGTGATGGTGATACTATATGTGAGATGATGATGACGAGTCACTGTCAGGTTTTTCTTTTGAATAAAAAAAATTATAAAATTTTTTTCTCTTGTCAGCAAAATGTGTTGAAAATGTTTGGTTAATGATTTCTATTTTTTTTTCCTCATTCATCATTTCGTTTTCAGTTAATTATGATGGAAGCATTAATAGACTAGTATACAAAAGAATTTACAATGAATATAGAAAAATTTGTTTCTTGAAATTTTAACTGCAAATGAATTAGTTTTGATTAAAGGTAAACGTTTAAATTATTATTTCAAAATATGTGAGGAACATATTGAAGTCATGAACTAATTGAGGTCAACAAATTTTTACTTCAATTTACAAATAATTTTACTCCGTAAGTTTAATATAAAAGTACAACTATCCCAATAAATTTTTCTTTTACAGCTCTTAGAACTTGTCACAGCACAACTCTGCAAACTTGTACATTTCCCGTATCAGGAAGAAAATGGTTTTAAAGATTTTAACTTTCATTAGTAAAAGAAAATTCAAATTAAAAATATTTTAAAATAAAATTTTTTCCAAAATAATGTATATATGTAGATTTTTGATGTCCACTCTCACTACTTCTATACACAATCCTCCTATACAATGAATTGTTCGAAGTAAGTAAACGGAAAAGAGGTATAACTTGGAACTTCACTTGCAAGCTAGAAAATTCAGAGTATGCACGCGACAGGCAAAGTACTTCTAGCACACAGGATCAGAATTATGTAGTTCAAATAAGAACTACTGGAAAAACTGGTGCTTGACGCAATTACACACGGAATTATGTCCGATAAAACCAAACCGATGAACATCAATAGCACCTGCAACCAAGACATCATACTGAAAGCCCTACTGGTAGAATACATAACCCAGTTTACCTTGTTAGTATGATCACAGAATGGTGGTGCGGAGGCAGATGTCATTAACGCGCTCAGCAAAATCAAGGAAGCTTTCCCACGATTGTACCCACTATGAAGAAACATCCAGATCGTCAGAAAATCAAAGATTAGGATCTTCAATGCTTTTGTAAAACGGTGCTTATGTATGCTTCCCCATAGTGAGTCATGGCAAAAACAAAAAAAAAATCTTCAGAACAAAAACCAATCCAAATTATTCTAAAGTTGTGCCCCACTTAATAATTCTCATTTCCTAGACAGTATTTTTGAGTTCTTCTTAATAAAATTAATTTAATTCATGATATCGAAGAGAACTTATTTTTAAACATAACATAAAGGGTTAAAAGATTTTTATAAAAAAAACTGAACTGGGTCAAAGCAGTTGATTTGTTATAGAGTAGAAGCAATTAAGTCTAACCTTAAGTATAAGTTTGGAAGTTAAAATTCAGAATCAGCCGGAGCTACTTTTTAGATAAGGCCCAAATTCTTCTTTAAATTATTTTATTTTATAAGGACGTTTATAAATTACAGAAAATGTTTTTTAGATTTTACCTTTGAAATTCTTTGGTATCCCATTTACGAAGCAACAAAAAAACCTAAAGATTTTTTACGAAGAAAAAAAAAATCTTCAATTTTTTTTGTAAAAAAATTTATAAATCTGCTTGACTTTAATATCCGATTACTATTTATTCACTTTCAAGGGCTTTTCATTACTTTCTTCTCTTTTTTTTGTTTTTACTTTTGCGTATCATCAGGTACTTTTCGGTAATTTGATTTACTTTAAACTACCTGAAGTATATAATAAGAGAAAAAAAATTTCAATTAGTTTTATTTGTTTTAAATTTTGTAATTTTAATAAAGTCTCCATTATTTAGTAAAGAGTCTAATTTATGCTAATAGAGTACCAAGTTGCTTGTAATTTGAGATTTTTTTTGCATCTAATTTACTTAGAGTAAAAATAAAAAAGAAAACAAAAAAGAATTTTGAAGGATGTCTGAAGATGGTCAATTAAAAAAAAAAGAAACAATTTGCTATGTAATACTATTAGAAAGTAATTGTTTTTGCTGTCATTATTATGAGTTGAAAAAGACATATCCTAATGAAAAATTAAGCCTGTATATTTTCCATTATTACAATTAAAAACCATAAATTTATCTTTACTAATTCAAAATTATTCCATCCTCATATACCTGGACCATTATTATTATATATTAATATTAAAAAAGGCGAAGATCTCATTTTGAAGTCAAAAACTCATGTTTTTAAATCTCTGACGGTCAGAATTGTAAATAAGAAAAATTTGAACTATAGGTTCGGATTCTAAAAGATTTGGAGCAAGCCAAGGAGAAACAAGCATTTCTCCGAAAGCAAAATAGATTATTTCCTATAAATTTTAGTATGCAAAATTTGAGATTCGGGGACCTTGCACGCATTTCCCAAAATTAAAGCATATCTTTAAAATTAATTAAGATACTAGCTTGAAATTGGATACAAGGATGTTCTGTCCTGTTTTTAATAAGTCGCTAAGACTTAGAATGAGTTTGAGTAGTGGTTCGGGTATCTATAACACACCTCCCATCATGACTTATGAAATTTGGTAACAACTGTGTCTTCGAAATTCATAAAGGTAAAAATTTGAAAATTGGTGCAAGAGTGTTCTGTCCTGTTCCCCTAATGTTCCTGAAATTGGAGATACATATGTGCGATACGTTTTGTGTAGATATGTTATGCGTATCCTTCACGAAGCCACAAAACTTAATGATTAACTAGAATGAAAAGTAACAAAATTGTTAAAATAAGATAAAAAAATAATTATCTGTTGAAATAAATCTCTTTGAAGGGGAAAGATACTTCTACAATTTTTGATTAGTTATAAGAAAAATGAATATATCAAGACCCATGTGATAGCGATAGCTCATTTCTAAAGTGGGGGCTTTTCAATTGAAAAGTCTCTTATAATAGTTGAATAGGAAATGCAAAATAGGCAAAGGTTTATTATAATATCAGGCAATATTAATTGATTATTTATTTGTAGTCTGGCACTATCACATATCAAGACCCAGAGAACTTATTTTATTTCATTAAATTTGACTTCCTTTAAAAATATTTTTTTTTTTTCTTAAAAGGAAACGTACATATAAGTATAAAAGCTGGTAATCAAATTGACTTCTATCAATTCATTCATACCACATATACATATGACATGATTTTCAAATATTTAGGGTACTATTTTTATATAAATCTCATTCCATCAATATTTTTTTATTCCCCATTAACATACATTACATTAGTAAACGGCGGTAGCACAGCATGCATTTAACACAACCCTGATATCTATATGGTGTGTGCCAAAATTTCACCTTACGTATTGATTTTAACCCTTATTTTTATTTCATGTTTGCACATAAACAAATATATGATACATATATCGCTTATCAATATCACACCTGTATGCTCACATATGTGAATTTTTTTTTTTTTTTTATTCACCCCCTTTTATATGGTGCCATATTTTTTGGGCTTGATAAATTTTTCTTTTAGTTTGTTCAAATAAAAAGTTGTACCCTTTATTTTTATTTTTTTTTTTTGGTGTAGTTATAGTTATGCAAATATTAAAAGTCAATTTGTATAAAATGTTATTTAATAAAATGTATAAATATATAATGCACGTATATACAATTTACATGTGTAAATAAATTATTTAAGATCCAAAAAAAAAAAAGGCTAGTTGATTTCTTCGCGAAAATTTTAGTATGTGATCAAATGATTGGTACTTTTGGTTTATAGTGACAGTTACTAAAATGACAGTCTGTTAAGTAAGAAATTGCACTAGTAAGTTTTGGGCTCCTTAAGAGATTTTAAGGCAAATGCAAATTTTAAAACTTTAAGTTGTAAATTTTGATTGTCTCTTGAGCTATCAACTGCAGGCATCAACATTTCCTCGAGTTTAGTAGAACCTGTAGCTATTTACTGAGGGGTTGTTGTTTATATGAAGCTTATCTATTTTAAAACATAAGATGATTCTGCATTGCCATATGTTGACTATCACTTCCTTGACTAATGTTAACCAAAATTTCATTGTTGGTTAGCTTTTTAATATTTTTGCAAATTACAACTTGAACCTAGAAAAACTTGTTTTCATTTACTGGCGCAATGTTTTTGACACTTCCTGGCGCTGTGTTGTTGACATTTACTGGCGCAATATTGTTGACATTTACTAGCGAAGTGTTGTTGACTCGTTTCAGATAAAGAAATTTATGTAAATATCATCAGAAAATAGCAATTGCGTGTTGCTTACTAGCGCTGCAGTGCAATATTTACGGATCTATTTTCAAGAAAGTCAGAACACATTAAAACCAAACCCTAGCAGTACAGTATTTAAGCAGGTCAAAGTACACTAACTAAATCTCAGTGATTAGTAGAACAGTTATATTAAATGAATTATTAATTTTTTTAAATTATATCCAATATAAAACTTAAAAAATTTTACTGCAATTTCATTATTGTTCTTAAAAATGTATTCACGTTTTCAGCAATTTCCTAGACTTCAACAAATAAAGAATTACTATATTTTTTTTCTTTTTTTTCATAAAAAGTCACTATTTATTTAGTATGTCGATGTCTATTTAATTTTCAAATGTCAATATTTACATTTTTACAAAATATGGCACGATATAAAATTGAGGCTTTAAACAATAAGTTTTAATAAAAAACACAAAAAAAATATCAAATACATGGATTTGACTTTATTCTAACTCAATGTGGGGTTTTCAAATGTTCGCATGAGGGTTCAAAAACATTAAAACATAACAAAAATAATCGAAAAAAAATAATAAATTGAAATTTTGAAAATTTAATTGTCTGTCAAATACAACAGTATAACAAATCTAACATAAAATAGAGTTAATAATACAATATATAGAATATCGCTGAAAAATAATCGCGGGTAAATTATGACTGATTATGACAAACCGATGAAGGATAGGTAACCCTTTTTATGCTACTTCTTGTTAATGTCGTTCAATCATAATTGTAAAAAAAATTTTAATTGAAATCGAAAAGATTAAATTATTTCTTCGTTATGTTTATTGGAGGATAAAACTAAGGACGTTAAGAGATACATTTATTAATAACTCAAATTTGTTTTATTTACATATTTCTTTAAAATATTAAGTGTAGTAATTTGTTTGAAATTGTCAAAGTTTAATGACCTCCTCAAGTTTTAAATAATTATATTTACTTATTATAGTTATTGGAAGGATTTGTCGTATTTCCCAAATAGAAACTTATTTATCGTTTAGCATCAACTGAATGCCTACAAGCAGAGTACTTTTTAGCAGAGCAGAACGACTTTTACCACCTTGTTATTGTTGTTTAAATCCTCATATTTTGGCCTTTTATTCCGTTGTGCAGCCCATGGATAACTAAACAAGCCGAAGAAAAGTTAAACGAGTATATCTCCGAAATCAAAAAGGAGAAATCTGGTACAAGGATATTCTGTTCTGCTCCATATGTTCCTGACATTTGATGTCCATTCGAATTGTTGTTTGGGTACCTCGCCTAGCAAGAACTAAAAAACTTTTCTTAAAAATTGTATATAAAAATATTTTTTAAATTACTCTTCGATTTTAAATTTAATTTAACTTTTCCAGATGTAGAGTATTACTTAGTCGGTTGCGCCGATTTATTATTGCTTCATTGCTTGGTTTTGTTTTCAATTTTGCTCCCAATAAACTTTTGCGCTCTGCGCCTTAATCGAAATCACACTCTTCAGTTGATAAGCAATGTTCTGACCCACTTAACCACTTATACTTACCCAGCTTCATCACCAAAGTTCTAAACCCCTTGACTTTAGCTGACTGGTTTAAAATTATCAAAAAATAGCAACTTCGTATATAAGTACCAGTAATTTAAATGAGTTTATGGAAAGTTAGCATTTCCTCTGTTTCCAGTTTTCAAAATTTTCCAATCTGAACTTCCAATTTCAAAATTGTCCAATACAATTTGATTAATTGTATATCTTCACTGGAGAAAACTCTAGATTAGTCTAGACACATAAAATAGTTCCTCTTCCGTTAGTTAGAGTATCGCGAGTCTCTGACATATTTCTGATCTGAAGTCTGAATGTCTTTGTGGATACGAAAAAAATTGGAAATTGCCTAATTGGAAATAAATCTCAGAAACAAAATTATAAACACATCTTAGAGTTGAACTGAAATCTAGAAGTGTGAAAGAAGAAAACATGAAATTTGAATCCACATAAACCAGTATTTGTCCTCAATAGATTTTTTTTCTTTTAGAGATTTCAGTAGAGGAAACATTTCAATTTAAATGAACGCCCGTCTCGCACTTTCACCTGCAGAAACGCATTACCATCTAATAGTACAATTTCAAAAATATTTAATAAACATATTATGTTTAACATTTGATTGAAACTTTCCAATCGTTCTGTTCTAAAACAATTTTTCATCAATTCAACACAAAAATTCTGTTAGTGACAATTGAAAATTGGCGTGAGTTAAATATTCATAGTATGTTATTAACTAATCGAGAAATACTGAAATGAACAGTTAATTATACACGTGTATTTGAACACTATATTATAGTAATTGTTTTTATTTTGTTTTTTTTTTAAAGAAAATCGCGGGTAAAATAACAAAATCCGAATAAAATAAACATCATCATCAATCTTATGACAAGTTTTCCACAACTTTCACTCTAAATTCCTCCCAACTCCATGAAATAAAAAACAAAAAAAAAAAAAAAAAACTTTTCTAATCCTTTTCACAAAAATTTTTGTAATCATTTTGAAGGAATGAAAGCGAAGGATACGCCAAAAATAGTATAAAATAATCTTAGAGCGTAACATTTACATTATCTGTACTAATTTTTCTAAACTTCTTAAACCCTTTTTGTATTTCTCTATATGTGTATGTAAGTTGTCTTTTCAAATTTATTTTGAAAAATTTTCAAAAATCTCTTCTCTGCATTTTTTTTCAATTTGTTTTGGGAGCTCGATACGCAGATACGATTCGATGTGATGTGATGGGATGGGATGTAAATGGCAGGAATTAATTTAGATAAATGATTTAATGTTATATTACATTTAATTCTTGAGTATCTTTAAGATTTTTGATTTGTTTTTTATGTTTTTTTTCTATCTACAGATATTTAATTCAAAAAAAAAAAAAAAACACTGATATAACGGTATATAAATAAAATATAATATAAAATGAAGAATATTGATTTAAATGACGTCTAAAGAATTTATGGGACTCATCAACATATATGAGTTTAAAATTGAAGAAAACTTTTAAGAAAAAAAAAAAATCAAAAAGAAAAAAATTGGAAATTAAAAGGAGGGGTTCTAACCCATAAGGTTTTTATTGTCTTTAAGGAAAATTTTTCCAAGTGCTTTGGATTTGTTTTTGTTTTTATTTTGAAAATCCTTTAATTTGTTTGTTTACTCTCATGAGATTAATTGATAGGAAAATTCAAAATGTTGAAATAACATAATGTTATTTTTTTTAAATGAAGAAGTTTTCTATTATCAAATATTCGTGTTTATTTTATTTTATGATTTGTAAATTTTGAATAAATAAATTCAAGAAAGATTTGACGTCTTGAATTGCGATAGTACGAGTTACCATATGGAAAATTTTATATGGTAGGAAAAATAACACATCCAGCATCCAGGTCAGTTAATGCGTTAGTTTTTATTTAATAATTGATAACCCTAAGAACAAAATCTGACCAATCTTGTATCTTGTAAGTAATGTCACGTCCTCAATTGAAATAAAATCGCTGATACCTCCTCTCGAATATTTTCAACGGACCACCAGAGGTCCAACAAATGCTTATTCCTACTATGTGGAACTCCCTAAGTGGTACTCTACTTGTTATAGCAAATCATGTGTTGTTAGAACTGAAGAAAACTGGAATTTATTACCATCCACTGTATTTCCAAAAGTTGACGATTTTACTATTTACAATTTTCCTAAATTTAAAAAGAATCGCTGAAATCAATAAAACTCGCCGTTATCGTTTTTGGATCACCATCCCCCTTAAGAACATCTACTTTAAGTACGAAGGATCATATTCCTAGTTAGGGGTTCACGAATAAAGAAAGGAAAAAAAAACAATAATTTGGGATTAGTCCAAGGTTAAAACTATTGTACAACACTTCGATTGTTATTTCAAATCCAAAATACATCGCTTATTATAACTTATTTTAACCTTGACGACTCTTGACATTAAATTTTAATTTAAAATAATATTCAAAGAGCATTATAATTTTAATGATGCTAAAGCTGCGCTTGAGTTGGAAGGTATAAAATACTTTAAAATTACACGAGCTTTGGAAAAGATTTGTTTAAATCGTCTTGAAGGGATATTTAAGTAGATAGTTAATATGATATTAGGACAATGTAGGATTGCGAAGGTAAAAAGGATTTGTAGGATTGGAAAAGGAAGGGAAACTTAAAAACATTGAAAACTTAAATCCAAATAACAAATTGTAAAACTTAATTGGATTGGAAAACGGATAGATAATCTGATGTTGCAATCTGATAAAAAGACTGCGGACCTCTAATGAGAAGTTAAAACTTCATCTACTGTACTATAGAATTTTGATTTAAGTGATGCTTGCATCAAAGCCTCTGATAAAAAACAGTGGTGTATGGGTAAACATTTTCTTTCAAACGAACTATAAAATTGTATGGGTAAACATTTTCCTTCAAGCAGTGACAAATAGACCAACGAAACAATTATTTATAATGTGTTTTATTTACAAAATGTATACATTAAAACTTTCAACTTTAAAATTAATCCACAAATTAAAAAGTTTCTTGTTTCATTTTATATCTACAAATTGATGAATTCCTATCATTCCTAGATACGTTTTTCATTATATTTCTTTTAAATTAAAAATTAAATAAATTAAATTTTAAATCAAAACCGATTTTTAAACATAAAATAAAATAAAAATAATAAGAATAAATAAAAGACTTAACGAAGATGAATGAAGTGAAAAAAAGGCTAATAAATTAAATTAGCAGGAATAAGAAAATTTTAAAATTTGTAAATGGAAAATGATGATATACGTAATTGAAATACAGGAAGGATTAATGAATGTAAATGTATCTAATTCTAAAAATTGTGAAAAGAAATGTGATATTAGAAATTAACAAATTTAAATTAAAAACAATAAATAAATAAATATAATATTAAAATAATGTTTCTATAATAAAGGCAATTAAATTTAATGCAAAAGGGGAGCGAGGCCTGTCTGATTGTTAAAACAAAATAAAACGTTTGAAGAAAGAATTTTTGTTATAATTTAATTTGAAATCAAAAAGTAAAACAAATTAATTACACATTAAGAGTTAAAGCAAATTAGAAAATTATTACAAGTTTCAGTGTTTTTAAAATATGCTTCCAAGTTCAGTTGTACCCTAGATATCGTAGGTAAGATATCCAAGTAAGGATAGTTAGATTCTAAGATGAATAAAAATATACCACACTAGACTAAATTGTTGTTTAAAACGAAGCGAAGAACATTCATTTATAAGTCAACAATTTAAAGGCCATAAAACATGTAATAATTTGTACCCAATTCTGCTAGTTAAATTTGAGAACAGCAACCGTCCTAGAAAAAAATTAAATAGTTTGGTAGAGAAATAACAATAAACAGATCTCTTAGAGGAACTCGAGCATGCAGCGCAGGAGAGATGTACTGTAGAAATTTTATTGAAGGCCTAAAATAGTGAATATGAGGACATGTAGATATATTTTTACAAATGTTGCCTTATGACTGTGCTGGATTAGCATTTCTGCAAGCAACTTTAAATTGACGGCAAAATAATGCCACCTAAAAGATAAGTCCACTAAACAGATAAACTACAAAAAGACTTAGTATGGTTAGAAGCTTAAAAAAAATTTGGAAAAGCAAAAGCACATCCTTTAATTTATAACTAGTTTTTCTAAGGTTGTTCTTAATAAGCTCAACTGGATATTTATGGCCAGTTGAGCCGAAGTTAAAGTAAAATTTTTTGACTTATTACAATGAAAGAACTTTTAAAGCTCATTGTCCTCAAATCTGGTTATATTTTGCACATTCTAAAGTAATATTTACTTACTATTTAATTAACTTTCTCAAAACATATTCGCTTTTAGAAATCAATCCATAACATAAAACAGAGCTAATTAGAATTTAAATCTGAATACAATAGAATTGCACAATTCCCCCTTTCTTTTTTTGGTATTCAATGATAATAAAAATTAAACTGAAAAGATATAGGCAGTATAATCCCAAAGTTCTGATTCGATTATGATGCAAATATAGTGCAATCATTTGTGTAATTAATTTATTGATGGTAACACATTGCAATTATTTGCAATTACTTTAATTGCATTCAATTGCTTTTTAAAAACACAAAATATTGTATAGAATAATAATAAATATATGGTTCTTCATTTTAAATTGTTATTTTCTAATCGGTTATTTTTATAGACCATTTATATTAAAGAAAATAAAAAACAATGAAAATGCATGGAAATTGCATAATATAAAATCAAAATTGCATTTTCGAATAACGTTTTATATTTGTATTTATGTTAATTAAAAAATATAGAACTAAAATTTTGTATTAAGAACAGGAAAAAAAAAAATCTCCAATAGTGAGATTGCCTTATTTGGCGTCGTCAGATTTCTAAGTGTGGAAATCTTTTAATCCAGGTGCAGAAGCTATTTTTAAGTAATCAATTCAATTCATAATGATCATCGGTTTCGTATTGAAATTACCAATTTTCAATTTATTAAACCCTTTAATATAATGAAGGTACTTTCTGAAGGTGTTGGGGGTGTATTAGACATAATATTTCTGGTCTAATGGCAAGCATTTTTACGCTAGGTCCTCAGATTGACTTAATTTCAACTTCATAATTATATTTCAATTTTTATTACTTTTTCAATATTGCTACCGACGACGATTACTGTTTTTGAGACCATAAGTAAATAACCTTAACATCTCAAAAATTCGATGACCCCAAACTATTAGCAACACATTATTGTCACCAAAAACAAATTAAAGGATTTTTTAACTCGAAATCCGAAAGACCAAATGCCAATGGATCGAACACATGTTGAGAAAGTCAAGCAATAACATTGCTAAACAATTGATTTTATTGGAATCACTGAAGTATAAATATCGGAATAAGTAAGAAACTAGCAAAGAACTATTTTGACTGAAGCAGGGACGCTAAAAATGGTCACTATAGAAACATGCCTTAAGTAAATTGCTGCAGATCGAGCAAGCTGCAAAGAATCAATAGAATCCCAATGCCGCAATCAAGAGTTCAAAGATACAGAAGTTAAAGAAGACAGACAGGAAATACCGTTATAATTATATTATTTTAAGTCTTAATAACATAAAATAAATAAAAACAGTTATGAAAAACAAAACAAAATTTAAAAAAGCGCAATATGCATTCCAAAATTATTACTGTTTTACCAAACAAAAAAAAAAAAAAGAAATAATGGGAAAAAATATTTATTTTAATGTTTCAATAAAATAAATTGCATTTTTACAGATATTGCATTTCACATATTGCATTCATATACTGTATGTGTTGCGCCAATAAAAATTAATAATTTTAACATTATTTTTATGTTTTTAATGTTTTTTAATATTTTATTTAACTTATATTTACCATTTACTCATACTCATATCTTATCATAATATCTTTTTCTGATTACCATATGGTGACATTTTTTTTTTCCAAGTTAATTTTTATGTTGCAATGTTTTACAAATAATAACAACAATATAATAACAGAATTTTAAATGAAATTGCATTTTTAAAATAGTTAAAAAGTATTTTTTGGTTTTTTGATTGTTTTTTTTTTAATATTTTGGTTGTATAATAATTGCATACAATATTTAGTAAGTTTTTTCAGAGTAATGTTTTATTAAACTGCTCTTTTTGCAATTATGGCTGTCCATTCATTAAAGCTCTTATTATTTACTTGCAAAATTAGAAACTGGGAGTTCAGATAATTTTGTAAGTCTCTTTTTTTCTAAATCTTCTTTTATCTTGAATTACTAGAAGATTCACAACTCCGTTGTCAAAGTGGAACATGTATACAAAATTTGAAGCCAATCAGTTAAACCGTTTTGATTTTCGGAAAAAAAAGGTTTGTGTATGTGCCCCACAGTCCCAACTTGGCTGTCAGTTCAAGCAAAATAACTAGCCCAGAAACACCCCTCATACCCGTGTAGGAGTCTTGGAGGGAGCTACAAACAAATAAACATTAGTTTTATATATCGTATATAATTGAGAGATAATGGAGCTTTGTAGGTTAGCCCATAGCTTATTAACTATATCTGCGAAACCTAATCGCAGATGCGCATCATTAGATTCTTATAATAACTAATATTTTAGCATCACCATCATCAATAAAAATTATAAAAAAATTACAATTCTATGTGAGTAAAGATAAACTTTATAAATTGACTTCATCAGATGTGCAATATTCAATTTAAATTAAGGTTTTTAATGTTTTTATACCATTACCATAAACAATTTTGATAAATAATATCAATATTGTATCAAAAATAAAATCGAATTTTGTACAATAATGCATTTATGAATACATGTATAAGTGAAATTAAAAATCATTGAACTTTAATATTTTTTAGACTCGTCACGGTATATTAAAATTTTCCTCTCCGGTTGTAGCTCTTCGATCTAGACATGCCATGAGATATAAACCCATGAGATGTAAAGTGTAAGAATCGGATAAGCATCGAAAGGTAAATTGATTTAGTTAAAAATGCCTCTCCATCCGTCAGTACAATAACTTAAAACCTAACAGAACTAAAGTTTTGAAGTTCATCTTAGGGATTTGAAGACAATTTGTGGATTCGGTATTGTTTTTGGTTAATATTGGAGCTCAGCTTTGGGTAGATCTTTCCTCAGACCTTCGAAGAATCAAGGAAGAAGATTGTTTTATTTAAATTTGATGGTGGTTGCTCGAAGCATCAAAAAACTTATTACTGTCGTTTTGTAGCAAAATTCACTCTTATTAATTTAACGGGACCAATTATTATTGCAATTACCTATGGTCGCAATTGTGGTTGCGCCAATTGAGACTTGTTAAACCACGCACGCCGCGAAATATGCAATTTCATTTATTATAAGTTTAAATCAATTTTTGTAAGGAAGCTTTTTACTATATATACAGCAGATCTTTTATTCTTGCTAGAACGAGTAAAAGGAAATAACTACGCCCTGGCATTCGCAGATGATATTATAATATACTCTGCGAATGACACTGTAAATAGCATACAATATAATGTACAAAAAATGTTTAATATTGTGCAGGACTATTGCAAGATATGGATATTAAAAATGAACTTTAACAAATGTGAAACCATATTATTCCGTAATACGGTTGACAAAACTAGTTCAGACATTAGAAAAAATTGGAAACAATTTAAAATTAAATCGCCTATGTCAACTCTCGCAAACAAAAAATTCGTTAAATATCTTGGAGTTCAGTTACATCGAAACTTAAACTTCATAGATAATGTAAAATACTCAATAGATAAAGGCATTAAATCCTTTATGGCAGTTAAAAAACTCTTTTACAACAAAAATATTAGCAATAGAGTTAAAATAATTCTAAATAATATAAATAAAATTTTTTAAATTTTACAATGTATTTATAAGATTATATTACAATAGTTTTGTTCTTACAGAAACAGAAATAATTTTACTTACTATATATTAAATTTAACAATAAAAAAATCCAAATATTTTTAAATGTTAAAAATAAAAGAGATATACCTTGTTTGTTAACTTTGTTTTGTAGGTTAAGATACTCATATGTAAAAAATATAACAAAATAAAAGTTTATTTAAAAAAAAAAAAAAATTGTAAGGAAGCTTGGTTTCAATTCCTGTATCGTAAGAGTTTTCAAGAGATTTTCTTGTAAAAGATCAAATCACAATACCTAATCAAATCAATAATATTAAATCAGAAGCATGTATGAATTTTGTAATTATTTACTACAAAAATTCAATGCAAATTTAAATATTACAGAGATAATTATTAGTTAAATATAAAACACATTAAGTTGGTAACTCTATTTTTTATTATTAACTTCTTATTGAGTTAAATACTCAACCCAATAAATGAACATCCTTAAACCCTTTGAATGTAAATTCAGATTGTGTACAATTGTGATCCCAGAATGCAATACAATTGTTTGTTTTTCTCATAACGGGGTTTTTTTTTTTTGGCAGGACTTTGATTGTTATATTAAAGACCCCTCGGAAAAATGAATTGAGTGAAAATTATCTATTGCACTTCTATTACATTGCACATAATAATTAGAAATCGCTTCAGATGCATATAAAGAATATTATGGTTTCCCCCTTTTTGTTCCAAATTTTTTTTTTTTATGTTTATGTTGAAATGTTAAAAGTTGTTAATAAAATAAAAATTGTCTATTAATTGGTTTTGATGATTATGTTGCAATGCAAGTTGCATATTATACATGTAACGATCCGAGTTTAAAATTTTTTTTTGAACATTAAAACTTGCAAATAAAGTTATTATATATCATCCCGTTTTTTTTTTTGCCTTATAAGTATTTGTTAGGAATATTTTCATATAATTTTGTTGTTTGTTTTTTGATGTAATGACCCCTTTTGGGGTTCCTCATATTTTTTGTTTTTTGTTTTTGGTATTGTAAACAGTTCCGATTTTATGTTGTCCTAAAAGAAACTTATGTTGCATATATATCCTGTTTGAAGTATGTAATATTCAATATTGTATATATATATAAAGTTTGAAATATTTAAATATAAGAATATCTGTATGTAGATGTTAATAGTTGGTTGCCAAAGATGATGATGATGATTCAGAAAATCTGTATAATATAAGAGAGTTACATATATATATATAGTATATATATATATACAGTTAAATATTGAAAGAGAAGGAAATTCAAAGGAAATTATTGAGGGTTATGATATTGATGATGATACTATTAAGGATATTTTTTTGTTTATGTATGCATATATATATTTTGTATATACCTTAATGATATTGATGAAGATGTTCACAATGATGATGCAATTTTTTTTTTTGTAATATTTAAGTGCATCTAAAAAAGTTTACCCAAATCGTTTTAAATTGGTTGAAAAAAAACAACAGAGTAAGGGAATGCATTATATTTCTATAAAGTTTTTTTTTATAATACATATAAGAACAACTAGATAAATGCATAAATATGCATGCATATATGCACATAAAAAAAAAACATTAATATTATAAGTATGCTATAATTGTTTATGTTGGAACATGGCCTGGATTTTTTTTTTTAATTTTTGTGTTTGTTTTTAATTTTTGTTGTTGTTTTTGTTTTATTTTATTTGTGGAAGCTGATGGGGTAATGGAAACATTAAAAACACACAGGAAAAAGGAAAACTTTAATTAATTGTGCAATAAAGTTGTTATGTTCTCGCAAATAAAAAAAAAAAAAAAAAAAAAAAAAAAACAAAAATAACCGTTCCATATTACCATATTAAACGATATAATATTATATATGAAAATAAATATTTAAACTATTTTTTATGTATGTGTGTGTGTGTTGTGTGTTTGTAAAGCTGAATAATATTTATACATATTGTATAATGCATTCATTTATTTATATATATATAAATATATCTATTAATTATTTAATTATATTTGTAAAATATAAAAAATTAAAAAAAAAAAAAAAAATAAAAAATAAACTGTTCATATCTAATGAATTATGGTAAAAATATATACATATTATAATATGGGGAGGAAATTAAATTAAAATTTATTTTTAATTGAGTAATAATTTTATAAAATTTTTCCATTTTACCTAATTTAATTGCACAGAAAAAAAAAAAAAAAAAAAAAAAATTAAAAACAAAAACCAACAAAATGATAAATAAAATTAATAATATTATTTTTATAATTATATTTTTACAGCATAACTTTTAATATTTTTTTTTAAAGTTAAATTATTAAAAAAATAAATTTAATAATTATATTATATATAATATTATATAAATTAAAAAAAAAAAAATGTCATTCCATTAATGTAAAGTATTTCTAATTGACACCATTAAAAAATTTTTTATATAAATACAATTAAATTAAATTTAAATATTTATAACATTTTGCACAATTAAAAATTATGAAAAGAAAATGGTAGGATAATTTGTTGGAGATATCTAAGGCTTGAAAATATATTATTTTAGAATGATCATTTTCATCAATGTAATAATAGAATAAGCGGTATGCGCACATGGCCTAATTAATCATTGCGCCGCTAAAGCTAATTTCTATTTCACTGCCGATATGTAGGCGCTATTTTTAGAGCACACTCAGAAGATACTAGTATAATAAGCAAAATAGGTAAATTTAAATGAGAGTCAAAAAAAAAAAAGCCAAAAATATTTCAATATATATATATTTTGTACTACTGTACAATATACAATGACTTACATCGTTTTTATGTCAAATGTGAACAAAAAATGTCATTATAAGTTTGACAAATGTCAATGAATGAAAAATATTGATTATAAGACTAAAAAAGCTTATATACTTAATTGTGAACTGTTCTATTGGTTTTATTTACATTTTTTTTTGTATTTTGGTTCATTTAATAGTATTTTTTTTTTTTATACTTTGGATCTATTTAGGTCTTCATCTTTAATAACCTTTAAATAGAGATGGACAGAACTGGTCACGAAATTAAAGAATTTCAAAACGGGAGCGGGAGGGTTAAATGGCATCCTATAAAATTCATAGCATAAATAATGGAAGACCGAATCAGAAAAATATTAGCAAAAATACGTGAAAAACAAGCTGGTTTCCGTCTTCAAAATAGTTGTGTTGAGTAGACTAATACGGCATAATAATCGGACAGTCTACAGAAAGAAAATCATTACTATATCCAGTAATCATAAATTTCAAGAAAGTCTTTGATAGCATTAAATTTGTTGCAGTATTGAAAGCACTTAGAAGAAGAGGAGTTCCACTAAAAATTATACATATCATAAAATTTCTATATAATGCACAAGTAGCAGTTATTCACAGAGAGAAATCAAGCAAAACATTCTCATCAAAAGTAGGCGTGGAACAAAGTTTTCACTCTTACTATTCATAATAGTCCTGGATGACATAACGAAAAAGGTCTGTTCGTTATAGAGAGAAAAAACACGGTTCTTAACTCAACAACTTGAAGATCTTGACTACGCAGATGACATATACATTCTTTCGCACAAGTTAAGTGTTATGCAGATTAAATTAGAACATCGACCATCACCATTTCGCAACCAATGTTGTACTAGAATTCAATATTAATAAGACTAAAGCGATAAGAATCAATGCCACCGTAACTCGTCATTTACAAATAAACGCTCAATCAATTAAGTATGTCAATAACTTCTGCTACCATGGTAGCATTATATCAGTCACTGTAACTCAAGAAGACGTGGATAACCGCCTTTAGAAAGCTTGTTCAGAATTTGGCAGATTGCAACCTGTATGAAAAAACTCGCAAATCTTCAGAAACCCCAAGCTGCAAATTTATTGGGCACGCGGAAAAACAATACTAATGCATGATACTACAAACAACAGGCTACAGCAATTAAATAAATGCTTTAGAACCATATGTAGAATATTTAGGCTTAAAACAATCACGAATATAAATTTATGGAACTTAACTGGAGAGCAAGCACATTAGATAACAAAAAAGAAATGGTAATGGTTAGGGCACAAGCTGTAAAAACACCAAGGATGCATATCGAGACTGGCACCCATGACTAGAACCCGTCAGGCTCTTGAAGACGTGATTGACCGAGTAAAACGTGGCGCAGAACAATAGTTATGGATCTAAACTCAAGAGGTATAACTTGGAAGAGCGCAAAAACAAGAACACCTAGCAGAATTTGTATAGGAATTTCTTGTGGAGGCTCTATGCTCCCAAGAGAAGTAAAGAAAACAAAATATAGGTGGCGGTTCCGAAATTTTTGATAGGAAATTTTTAACGATTCGCAGAAGTTCCATCTCCAAATACTTACAACTGTGACTTGCATCAAAAATTTTCAAATCCTCGGAAATTTATTATAAACAAAAAGTTTAGCTGTCGTTTGAGGTTCTGTCGTTTTAATTCAATATGATTCACATCAATGATAATATAAGTTTATATAAAGTCGATCTTTAATTTTTCTTTGGAATATTCGGACTCAAAGTTCTCATAGATTATATAGAGTTTTTATATAGTCCATTATTTTTAATGACTTTTTTTATTTATTTAGAATGTTTTAATTACAATCAAATTTAAAAAATTAAAGTTAAACAATAAAATTAAATTTTTTATTATCAATAATTTAATCTTAAAAATTAGAAAAAATTGCATTTCACATGCAATAAATAAATTTATAAGTTATTTTCAAGTACAAACAGTCTAATGGTCTTAAAACCAAAAACTGATTAACTAAAAATACTACAAATTTTTATTTTTTAATGAGTTTCTTGATTATAATGATAATCCAACCATTCTTTGGTCTTACTAATAATCTCATTCATTGATAAGTCTTATAGTTTGACCATCAATTATAATTGTTAAGAATAAATTTTGTTAACGAATTTTTTCTTATGATTTTGCAATTTCAGAATGAATTTCAGTTAATGCTAAACTTGCTGTTTAATCATAAAAACTACCTACCATCAATTTGTTGTTTTTTATTAAAATTATTAATTCTAAACTAATCAAATCAAAACTTTATAACTTCAAACCGTGATATCTTAACTCCATTCTCACTTAGTTTTTCTTTTTTTAAATTTAACCAATCCATTATTTAAGTTCTGTTTTGGATTTTTAGGGTATATTTTATTTGAATTAAATGCCTTGAAGTTCTGATAATTGTTATGGCTTCAATGGCAAATTTACAAACAAAAAAAAGCAAAAACAAAACAAATATACCATCACAGATCATAAGAAAATCCAGACAGACATAATTCAATCAAAATATGCCTGAATTGGGTTCATCATCTTCTAATCATTCATCCATTTCTTTCTGTTACTTTATTCATATGAAATGCGAACAATTTACAAACCAAAATTTTAGTATTGATTATTATGGGATGCATATGAACTGGAATTTATTGTTTCAATAAAAAGAATAAAAAAAAAAAAAATTAAAAAGGAAAAAAAAAAAGAAAAAAAACGAGCTAAGAAGACAATGAAATTGGAAATAATCACGCATAATAATATACACAATGCAGTATTTTTTATTTTCAATATAATGCATGTTTTTTGTATACAAAGATATCAATAAATTAAAACAGTTTTTATGAAATTGTGAATGTATCTACTAGGTGTCCCACAATATGTAGCAAATACCGTTATTTTCGAAGAAACAATGGAATCTATTTCAAATGAGTCTGGGTATAAGTTAATCTAATAAAAGTTCATATCTTTGGAAAAAATCTTATGCTCCGTTTACACCTTCGTTCTGAATATTGTATTATTTGCAACGCATCGCTTCAAGTTATAACAAACCGGCACAGTTCTAACATCCTATACTAATCTGCAGGACATAATGTCCTGGTACTAATGACAAAATTTTTTAAGTTGTTATTGACATATTTTTTTGTCAATTCATTTGGTGTATACTATCTAGTTTTTATTTTATCAAAACCTTATATATCTTTTTATCTTGAATGCTTTTCTTTATGTGTAACCCAGCCTTTTCTGTGCTTTACTTTTTGCCTAAAGTATTCTAAATTTTAACTTTAGACAAGGTTTCAATATTTTCATTAATGTTGAGATTAAAGGGACGCAGGATTGGGTGTTCCCACACTAAGTAGGAACTACCGTTATTTACTGCAGCTATTTTTTTTTACAAAATTTCCAGCATTTAATATTTATTAAGGAGCTAAAATGCAGGAATTCAAACTTATTAATGGGTTAAGGAAAATTTAAATTCGAAATGTTGAAACTAGCTAAAAACTTGTCAAAAAAACTATGTTAGAAAGTTATGTCTATTACAAACATAGTTTTATATCTTTTGTATGGACAAATATTCAATAAAAAGCGTTAAAATTAAAAATTTCAAAATAATAAATAAATTAAAAAAAAACGTGATAATAATATAAAAAAAAAAACAAAAAGAGATATAGACAATATTATAAATTTTAAAGGAAACAATGAAAAATTGACTTCAATTGAAAATTTACTGCATTACTGATAATACAAATAACAGAAAACAAAATCCATGTAAAAAGTAATATGGCCCAAAGGAATAATAATTAAATCTGTCTCATCTTTAATTTATGATTTTTTTTTTTGTGATTTTAAATATTAAAATAATAAAAAATATACTGTCATTTTATTATCTGTGTACTGTATTTTCAAAAATCAATTACAAAAATCTCGTTTTTCAGCTTAAATTTACGCTTAGATGCACTCATTTTTTGCTATATAAATGCGTTCATATGTTGGGCTCATCAACAAATCCTTATGCTCTGAAAACAACTGTAAAATTAATCACCTTAACTTAAAGAATGCTTACTAAGAAGAACTCTGGTTTTAACCTTTGTGCTAGTCACAAGATATGTAGAAGTTTCTTTACAAATCTTGCTCTACCCATATTCAAATCAGATGGCTTAAGGTTGCAAAGAATCCTAAGTAAGATACAAATACGAATTAACCAAGGCACATTTGAAGCTCTTTTCCGCAGCCCTCATATATATTTAAAGCATAATTTTGATTATTTAAATCTAGATATTATTTTGGCGCCTTAATTATAATTTTTTTTGATATAAATATCATTTGCCCCTATAAATATGCAAAATTTGTAAATTAAGGAAACGTACTGCTTTCAAACCCCATATGTTTTAAATTGAAAAGGGTTACTATTAAAAAAAAAAACTGTTTTAAATAGCTTTATATGTAAGTATATATCTATATATATATATATATATATACACATTACATATATAAATCTCCATTCAAAAAAAAAAAACTTAAGAATCAAAATAAAAAGAAATTTTAAATTGATGAAAGAATAATCTTGATTTGTATTGAATTAAAAAGAATTATTCTTATTCCTTGGAATAAATACAGATTTTTTTTAATTCTAGACTCTGGGTTTATCATTTTCAGTTTCATTCTTCATTTTATAATTCAAGTTTTTAGTTTTTTTTTTACTAATTTGATTTTTTTTTTTTGTAACTGCCATGGTGGTTTTTTTTAAGTAGCGCATAAAACTGGAATAAAAAAAACTATAATAATGGCAGAGATGAAAAAGTAAATACATGGTAGATTTTGCGATTTCAATCGTGCATTGGTTCGAATCAAAGAAACTCAAAACAAAACGAAATTAAATGGGAATTCAATACTACAAAAAAAATATAATTATTCAAAATTGATTTGATGCTGCAGAGGCGTTCAATCCATGAAATTATTGTGTTGAATTTAATTTCCAATGATGATGCGCCCAAACTATGCAACAAAAAACTAAATAAAAAACCAGATTTTTTATTTATTTATGGAAAATGTATGCAAGTTCCAATTTGGCGAATTGCGAAAATTATTCAAAAAAAAAAAACAAAACAACTTTGAATTTGAATATTTTTTCTCATGGTTCTGGAAAATTATAATGGCATAATTACTATTAGCCATTTTCTCTCTGTTTATTTTTTATCTGGATTTTTTATTTGGATTGGTTTAATTTTTTTTTTTTTTTCGGAATACATCTTATTAAAAATGAAGGGTTCCAGAATTGTGAGTTTTTTTTTTGACATGTTTCGGTTAATTATTTTTATAGGTGCAGTTATACACAAAAATGCTATATCTGATGGTGCTCTGAAATTAAATTTATATGGAAATTTTCTTAAATTATATAGAATGGAAAAAAACATTTATATATAATCCCTCTTTTTGAAGAAAAAAACTGAATTGCGCCATTTTGTTTTTTTTTTCGTAGTTTGAAATTTAACTTCACTAATTGCCATAAAACTTTTTGCTGCTCCCGTTTTTAATTGTATAATGTTGATCAGAATCTAGTTTTTGCTTTGCTTCCAATTTTTAATGGAATGGAATTCTTTAAAATTGAAACCAGTATGGAAATTAAAATTGTTTAAATGTTCGCTTTAATTTATAATTAATGTTTTTATTTAATTTTGATCAATTGCTGAGGGATCATTTTAAAGGTGGGTTGTTATGACCCATTAAAGATTATTTAATTTTAAAATTTTAATCCAATTTAATTGCTAAAACTACAATGCGATGCTAAAAATAAAAATTGTTAAGCTACATTTTTAATACATGAAAAAATTTCAAATAAATTCGCAGTAAAAAGTGGAATTAGGCAGGCGGCTGCTCTATCCGCATTAATATTTAATAAGCTCTTAAAAAATTCCATAGGTCATACGGCCAAACGAGAATATTTTTACGATTTCTTACAAAAAAAGGTGGACAGACAATGTCGAAAAAGATGCCAAAATGTTAGTAGTGAGAAATTGAAAAGCGGCTGCTCAAGACAGGGATTTGTGGAGGTATGTTATGAAGAGATCAAAGCTCTTCCAGGGATTTAAAACAAAACGATGATGATAATGATTTTCATTTAATTTGGAAGGAAAAATTTTAAAAATATGTTTTATAAAATTACTTAGTAAGAAGTTTCTATTTCAAAAAGTAGTTATTTTAAATAATAATATTCTTTCATTGACAGAAAAACAAGAAAGTCTTCTAAAGACTTACTTTTTGACGCGTTTTCAATGACATTGCAAGGTTGTTAAGGTTAGCATTTGTCAAAACTAAAATTCCTTCCATATTCAAAGAATTATGCCTGCAATACTTTGGTATAATACAAAAAGTTTTACACTTATGACGATTACTCTTATCAGAGTTTGAACAGATTTGAATTTTTTCGACTGATGGAACACAAAAAAAAAGCTAGAGTAAAGACTAATCAAAGGCTTAAGGAAAAATAGATGCAAGAGGTTAAAGCCCGGTCTGCATATGTATAAAAAAGTGCTAAATGGATCGCCTTTGCTTGTTACAGCGGACCTCCAAACCTTACATTTTAAGAAGATGCTTTGCTTATACGGCAGACTTAAACCTTTAAGTGACTGAGATAACCCAAAAATTGACTTGGTGAAACCATATTTTGATAGTAAAAGAATCCTACTAAGGACAGTTTCTTGTATCACTGCAAATTTATATTAGGCCAAATGGAGTAAAATGCACATATTTGGGCTAGTGCCACCATTACGGCGCCGGGATGTACTCATAAAGTGCAAAATAATTCTTTTCGTCTCAACTTTAATCCCAGTTGGGAAACAACCTTGTTTTATAGATATCTTGTAGGCTCTAACGCCTGTTCTAAAAAAATTTATCAATTAAAACCTCCATTCAAAATTTTAAAACGGGGAAAAAATCAGAGCAACAACTGCTCATCTCTCCACAGTAAAGCTGACCAGATAGCGCAACACGGCTAATGGAAATTTTTTTGCCAAGCGCTTATCCCGTATATTGAACCATATTCCACCAAATGTATTTTCCAAAGTTGATAATTTTTATGTGTACGATTTAGCAAAATTTCAGAATAATATAAACATCTTTCCTCTAAATAACCCTTTCTATTTTCCCCATCTTTTATAATTCAGCAATCCCAAATAACCTCAACCAAAATTCCAAAAATATTTCATATCCCCACCCCCGGAATCAAACTGTTCATTTGTATCACAGGTCATTTCCTAAAGTTTGGTTCAAAAAGAGTTTGTTATTGGTCTGTTAAAATCACACACTGCCCAAAATGATCACCGCATTGTTCCAATAGGTAGCTTTTGAAGCTGTGCATTCTCTCGGAAATAAAATAGAAATAAATAAAATAAATTTTAAAATATACGTTTTCAATGTAGAAATCAACACTTACGAATTAGCTTGTTTTAATTAAGTGTTTTAGACAAATTTTTTCACCACCCATCTCATTTAGATTTCTATAAATAATCACTACTTGAATTTAAAATAATAACAGTGAAATTTAGATTAACTTCAATGTGTTTTGTTATTAAACACTTTAATTTAATTTGAATATTAAAATAATTTTAACCTTATGATGATTTTTTTTATATTAGGGGTTTGTTACTAATATTAACGAGACATGTTAATTAGTTTATAATTAAATTTTTTCAAGGAAACGTATAATTTTTTCAATAAATATTATGTCCAGAAGCTAAATACCACTTTTTTTCATAATATTATTGTAAAATCACGAGTATACAAAGCAAAATAAATAATTATACACTTTTATGAATCTTTGAAATAATTTTTGAATGTAATTGAGAAGTATAGAGTATGGTTTTATGTTAAGATTAACTTAAGATTTAATTTCATATAACTAGTAAACATTAATTTAGGTTTAATGACTTTGTTACAGTACAATTTTCAAATTTAAAATATGCTGTTTAATAAAATAAGTGCAGTGAATTAAAAGTTGTTATTATATTATTTTCTTTTCTTAATTCAGGTTTCAATGCAAAATTATTTTTCTATAAATTTTTTTTATTAATTATAAGATAAATTTGATATACAATGTGCAGATACTTATGCACCCTATTGTAGTAAATGTATTTTATTAAACCTTTCAGTAATCTCACACTCAATTACGATTCCATGAGTGCATATTTTGTATGCATATTTTTTTAAAGATTCTTTCCTTTTCTGATGGCCTAGCTAGGAGTGGCGAAAATCCCTAACTTCTTCCAGAGAAGGAGAATATCGGGGTTCCCCTAAAAACTGTAAGTTTTGGTTTCAGCAACTGGTATACGCACTCATGAACAGTAGATGGTTTAGAAAATAAAAAGATCCACAAGACTTTTATCCCTCTATCACCGGAATAACGACCATATAATGGGAGTACTAACCGGGCACTATCGAATCGGCGGCAGACATGCCAGAAGGCGAGGACTTTCCTTAAATGATTTTTGTAGAAGCTACAAAGATGAAGAGGTTTCCTCCTCCTCTGTCGTTTATCTGTTATGTAAATGTCCAGCCCTCGCTCTCAAAAGAAGATCAACCATGGAAATTTATTTCTTATTAAATATTCTTGATCTGTTGGTAGTTAATATAACCGACATACTACCTTTTTTAAAAAACTCTAACTGGTTCAATTTAGAAGAATATGATCCAGTGGTATCACAACGGGCCTAACCTGGCCTAATTGTGCTAGCAGAACTCCAGTCTCCCTAAATACGTCTACCTTTAAGTCATTTAATTGTCTTCAAAACGCAATGGATGATATATGAAATGCTAAGAAGAATAAATCTAAGAATAAATCAGACTAGAATATATAGGTCCTATGATTCAAAGAGGAAAATCTCCCAATCAATCAATATCTCGACTATGAGTGGAACGAGTAACATCACGAAAAAAATATAATGTGAAGCAGCAAGTTTTCCAGATATGTAATTAAATTGGTAGGAATTATCACAATAACAATTTTTTATTATTTTTTGATCTTATAGACACCAAAACAACGGGCGAAAATACCATAATTTAAGAAATTATGATTCTCCTTACAAAATTCTAAAAACTATTACATTATTATAATTATTATACCAATTCCAAACTTGTAGCCGGCTTTAAAATTTGAAAATTCTTAACAAATTTCAAACAATTTTCCATATTTTAGTCAGCTCCGTGGACTTTGCGCTTTCTTTTACTAGCCACTCTTTGTCCCTACTTGAGCCCTTCTCTTTAGGAAGTTCAGAAAGGAGTTAGAGGATGCTTAATCGGAAGTTGAAGTAACTTACAATCCTTTAATTATCTCTCTCTCTCTCTCTCTTAAACTTAAAACTATAAATTCACAAAGAAACCTTGGCTCTTAAAGTTTATCAAAAAACAATGTTTAAACTTAAATTAAATTTAAAATCAATATTTCACGCGGAATAATGTTTAAATTTTTATATGGATAATTTAATTTAAATTAAAAAATAAAATATAATTAAAAAAAAAAAGTATATATGAACAAATTGAAGCAAACAAAGAAAGCATGTAAGTAAAATTTACTAACCCTTAAAATAAACTGTGAAAAATTCATTAATATTTCATTACTAATTTTTTTTTTATTTATTATTTATTTATTTTTTTATTTATTTATTTATTTTTTTATTAAAACATATGAAAAATAAATTTAAATCATTTTTTATTTTAACTTTTTCAAAGGATTTTTTTTTTTTGAAACATGAATAATGGCTGTTTGTTTAAAAAAATAAACTATGAAGAGAAAAAAAATGGTAGAATTAAAATCGCAATGAATTTTTATTTTATTTTCTTTTCGGACAAAAATAATTATTAAAACTTTAGTTTTCTATTATAGGACACCAAAATGATATTTGAAACTTTTATTTAGGTAATATTTCACAGCTTTTAGCCTCATTAAAATTTTGTAGATTCCATTTAAATAGGTTGACCAGGAAATAAGGAAAAGCATTTCAAAACTAAGTCTTTAATTCATCGATTCACGTACTAAGTTCAACTTTGTTGCTGTACAAAAACTTGCAATCGGTTTGTAATTCAACGTTGTCAAACACCCATGATTTGAATATTAAATGCATTGAAGCAAACTATCAACAAAGTACATGACTTCAGTAAAGGCCACACTACGATACTAATGTGAAAGTTCGGAAAAGATACTAATGTGAAAGTTCGGAAAAGGGTAATAGGGAGGAATTTATTCATCAATCCATCAAAAAAGTTCCTAATCCATGTTTTATTGTTCTCTGAACTCTCCTCTTTCGTTAATAGTAATAATTGTTTACTAAGTATAATTGACTGCTAGGATTGTTATACGGGACGGATGTTGCATATGAAAAAAAATGCAATAATCTGCGTAAGAAGGTACCTATCAACTTTCAGGAAGTTAAGAAAGTACGTACTAGCTTTTATCATATTCTCAACCGGTTTCAAACAATATTGTATATTCTAGTCAGCTCCGTTGTCTTACGACTTTTTCCTTGCTTAAAGCTAATAATATGTTCTCATATAATGCTGAATGAAAATAATGAAAAGTCATAATATCGTCAACTATATACTAGTCTGATTAATTCCTAGATTGCTGAACCATTTGATTTTAGTAATAGATTGTTAAATTGTAAAAGTAGCTCAAAATCTTTGTTTTAACTAGTTCTTGAAAAGCGTCAATAATAAACTTCCAATTAAGTACAGTGTGAAGATTTTCTGCTTTGAACTTGTTAACTTGTTACTGAACAATTTTTAATTGAATTGTTTATTGGATCAAAAAACTAAATGAGATAAGAATTTCGGGATATAATAACGGGAGGGAGGTTTGGATTTCAAGGAATCTCTGAAAATTGAAGTAGCTGCAATTAGAAACGAATTCCTGGACGTCTTCAAAACACAATTAATCCCGTGCAATAAAACAAAATGATGAAACAATTCGAAAATTTTGTTGCAGTTGCAACAGCCACAATATCAAAATGAAAAAATGGGATTCTTTTATTTTTTTGTTGTATACTATTTTATTTTTTGCAGTTAAAAAAAATGTCATGGAATTATGAAAAGTTGATATGTTCTTGTATTTGAATGTATGAAAAACATTTTTAAAAATAATATATCAAAAAAAATAAACTGTGTTTTTTTTTTTTTTTTGTTATTATTCTTTATTATTTTTTTATTTTATTTCAACAAAAAATAAATTGTTAATAAAAATACGCAAAATAAAAATTACAAAACTATTAAATTTAAGTCGAGATTGCAGTTCATGGGAATTATGCATCATATTTTAAATTTTACTTGAAATATAAGGAACAGTCGCAACTTAAACGTTAAGAACTAATAGAAGTTAATCACCAAAAGTAGTTATCATCTAAAATCGGTTTTCAAATTCAAAATATTGTAATTTAAAATACTGAGGTAATCGACCACAAGGTAAGACTCTAAGCAGGACGTCTAATATTAGATCTTTAATCTATATAAACTTAAAACAAGTAAATATTAAGTGCTGGAATGAATTAAATTGGTTCAGGAGAATTATAAATGCATATCCTTTTATCTGACCAAGGGCATAGTGATAAAGACGCCGCCTATTAAGTGGAAAATCTCGGGTTCAAACGCAGGTCAGATCATATCTTATTAAAAAAAATATCGTAAAATTGTATAATTATATCGTAATAGTTAATATCGTAATATAAGATTTAATGTAAATAAATAAATAACTCTTGTGTAAAATAATAGATGGCGCAGAAAATTAACATTTGTGTATTCATAATCTTATACAATAGCTACAGTCGAGCAATCAACGGCTTAGTGAATATAACGATAAAAGAACTGAAGCCTAGTCTAAATATAAATATACTTATAGGGCATTCTATACACCTTAAAAAAGTGGAAAAAGAATAAAAAAAACATCCCTTTAACTATCCAAAAGTTTTGGAAACTCTTGATTTCAAAAGGGTTCCATTTTATCATGTATCTATTAATCCCACTTCCAATTTCTCAAGTTTATTTTTAAAAAATTTCATTCCCAAAAGCAAACTGTACTTTTATGTCAAAGGACACTTCACTCGATACCCTCCACTGTTCCTTGTCAAAAATAAAAATATTCATCAATAGCAGAGATATGAAAACCCTTCGATGTCAACGTAAGAATGCTAATGATAAAATTGTGAAGTCGGCTAGGAATGGTCAAAATTTAAATCGAGATAAAACTGACAAATATATTTTCTTATATAATAAAGTGTTAACATTTATGTCGAAGAAAGTTATGATATTCCTAATTTAAGGCAATTCTTATGGCCATTGAAAGATCCTGAAAAAACCGGTTCCAAGAACCACCTCTTATGTATTAGCGTTCTTCACTAAAAATTAGAAGCAAGAAGAATCAGCTGCACCAATACAGCATTATACACTTCTAATCTGATCTAGGCCATAAAGGTTAAGACGCCGCCTTTCATGTAGAAAGTCTCGGACTCAAACCCCGATCAGATCATATCTAATTTAAAAAAATATCGTAAAATTGTATAATTATATCGTAACAGTTTATATCGTAAATTTTGCGTTTGTATAGTCATCATCTTATACAATTACACCAGCCGAGTAATCAACGGCTTAATGAATATAATGATTAATGAAACTTAGTCTAAATGACTTGGAGAAATAAGTGAAATATGAAATGAAAACAATATTCTTACAAAAGTATAAACTTAGCTTTATATAGAATTTTTTAAAAAAGTTTTCTATAGTGTGTATGGGATGAAATTAAGTTGAATATACAACATATAATTTTTTTCGATTTATTTTTATTATTTAAATTGCAACGACAGCAGTGTTGTCGTTGTTGTTTTTTTTTTTTTGTTTTTTTGTATAAAATGAAAATATTTATGAAAATTGCATATCAAGTGCATCTGTTAATTGCTTTCCAACAGAGTGGAAAATTATTTCAGAATAATTTTTTTTTATTTTTATATACTTTGTTTTGTTGTTGTTTTTCTGTTTTTTTTTATTTAAATTTATACTTTTTTTATTTATTTTTATCAGGGATGTGTAAATAAACAATTCAATCTTTTTTTTTAATTTTTTGGATGATGTTTAACATTTGCTAAAATCTTAATTACTTTTCATGTAAAGAGAAATAATTCTTTTTTTTTATTTTTTTTTTTTTTTTATTTTTTTATTTGGTTTTTTTAACGATTCTGACTATAAAAATTATAAAGTTATTAAAAAATTGAACATGTAGAAAAATCTATTATGTTGACATTTAAAATTATTATTTCATTTTATTATTGGTGAGAAATGATTCTTTTTAGTGTTAAAATTTATTATTCTTTTATGGTTATTTTTTTTTTTTTTTTTTTGTGTAAATATTTCATTTATAATAATTAAAGTTTCATGAATAATTAACGAATGAAGAGACGTGAAATAATATAAATATAAACAAAAGACAAGGTCTGAGGTCTAAAGTATTAACCGCTTAAATTAATGAAATTTTAAAATGAGTTATAAAAGGAAAAAAAAACCCGCTTGAGTGAAAATGTTCTTTGATTGGACTTTTTGAAAAGTCAGCTTGTTATTATATTTCCATTTTTAAAGTGTTACAGGATTTTTCAGATTTTGTTGTATTAGAATTCTTTAATTTGGTCTCTGAATTTGTTTTAAACTTTTATTCTAAATGCATAAGATCTGCAATTTTTATATTTCCAGTATCTTTCACCTTTTTCTAAAGTTGTTTACTCATAGGTACTAAAGAAATGATTTCATTTGACATTATGTGGTTGCGAAACTTAAGAAAAAGTTGTTCTTTATTAATATATAGTACCGGTGCACATTGCTGCTCCTTTTTGATGGAGTTTTAATTGAAATTGCGGTTATTTAAAAAACTTTATATTAAAATTACATTTGGTGTAAATGTTATTTCTAAGGAATGTCTTAAAGAAATGTTTTGAAAATTACTTTTTTTTCGTTGTGCTAATATGGGTTAACAAATTCTAAGTCTGTTAAAATAATCAATGTGGAACTCAAATTTAGTTAATATGGTCACCTCAGATTATTTTTTCGACTTTCGTTTCGGCCATAGCAATACTTCGAAAATTTGGACGTAATTTACTTTCAAAGTTTTTTGAGCAATCGTCAAGCCGATATGGGTTAACAAATTCGAATTTCATAGAATCAACTCAATTCTCAAGGAGCATGGTGAAAAGAAAATTTACAGTCCATACGTAAAGTCGTTTCTGTTTTGGAACAAAAAAGTTTAAATGTGTGCTCCACAGTCCCACCAACTTTGTGATCTGTTAGATCCGTTAGATATAAAGAATCAATACGGTAGTCATTGCAGGTTAGCTTCTAGGGTTTTGTTGTAATTAAAGGATCAGAAGATAATTTTGTTAAAAATTACTCAAAAGTTAATCCTCGCAGATAGATAAAACTACATTGATCTCGAATACCGTTATACGTCTCAGCACATCAAAACAATTTATTATGCCGCATTATGCAAAAGCCGTAGTTCTTATGATAGTTATGTAAAGTGCCTTTAATAAATTGGACTAGTTGAGGATGCCAGCAATAATCTCTGATTAAATAATAAAAAAACAACACTCACTCTTCTACTCTCCTAAGCAACTACAATTATAGTAACAGTAAATACTACACAGATGGTTTTGTGAATATGGCATCCGAAAACATTTTTAATTTCTAAAAAACCTTTAAATTGTTTTCTGAAAAAAGTGCATCAAATGCACAATTGATATATAAAGATCTCTGTGTTAACTAAAATTTTCCTTTAAAAAACTCGCCATCACTTCAAACAAGTAAATTCACATATTAGATATTTTATAGAAGTGTATCAACCAGAGTTTAATTACACAAAATTATTTCTCTTAATTTAAATCTTCACATTTCAAACCACCAGATTATATTTTACAGAATATTTCTTACCATTTATAATTCTTAAGATTCTTTTCGAATTTCCTTAATAGATTTATCATTTTAAAATCTATTCATTTTACAAAGAATTTCAGAACTTTCAACAATACTAATAAACATAAAATTAAGTACATTCTTCTTAATTCCTTACCTAATAAATTAATTCAAAATTATTTATATATATATAAAATATATCTACATATTTGTACCTACACTTATTGGAAGTTAATTATAATTACTTATTTTACAGTAATAAAAGGCTTTTTAACATCCGTTTAACATTTTACTATTATTATAATAATTTACATTTTACAGAAAACAATCAAATCTAAAGAATATTTGTATATATATATTAATATTATGTAATATATTATGTAAACTTATTATTGTACATAATAAAATATATAATATTCAAAAAATTTTTCAATAATACACAAAATATGTTTAACTCAATTGTTCTTTCAAATATATTTGAAAAGTAGTTAATTATGTCCTGAAAGTACAATTTCATTGTTACTAATCTTACAAATACATAATATATTTATATATTAATATATAATACATAATATATGTACTAAATAATTTCATTGAATAAAATACGATAATCCATATTACAAACATTCTATTGTACTTTTATATATATTTATATATATATATATATATATAAAATAATTTCAAGAAATTTGTATATAAAAAGCCTTAAGACTTAACACTTAAGGACTTAAAAGAAAAGTCAAAGGCTAATAACAAAAAAATTTACAAAATATATACATATACATACTTATATACAATAAATATATATAGTAAAATATATACATATAATAATTTATTTCAATTGATTTCAAATTATAATATAAATTATACAAATTCTTCCTTTATATAAATTTTGTATTCATAAGTCCTTACTATAATTGTCCTTACATATTATTTAAGTCTTATCTTATGTATATAAGTAGGACATAATATGTATATAAATTTTATCTTAAGATATAATTCACGACTTTCTTAAAAACAAAAACAAAAATACAAAAAAAAAAAAAACAAGGATAATGTGGTTTTTAAAGTGTATGGAGTTAAACAATTACTTTTTGTATTAATTTGTACATTTGCGGTTCTTAAAATGAATGCATTAAAATATTTATATTATATGCATTTGTGTTAATATTTATTTTATTCAAATATTTATATTATATATACGTATAAGTATATAATATGAATAAACATGTTAAATATTTTATATTTAAAGGTATCTTGAAAATAATTTTAATTTTCCAAAAATTGTCATGTTAAACAAATACCACAACTAACCGTAAAATGTTAATTTCATTGAATACAATAATGTTGAAGTAATTGTATGTACATTTTATATATGTATTTGTACATTATGTATATATGTATACAAAATTTTTAGTAAAATACTTAAGAAACAGGATAAGAAATAAATTTTTTGAAAATATTCTAAGATGTTTATTATATATATAAGAAAATTTTAAGAAATATAACTCTTTCTTATATTATTGTATATGTATATGTTATTGTAAGACATTAAAAATGTTTCGGTTTTGTTAAACAATATTATATATGTACATACATATAGAATCAAATATTTTAAATTTGAGAATTTAATATTTTAAAAAGATTGCAATTAATAATAATGACAATATTTATTACTTTAAAAAATATGATAAATAGGTATGTTTGTATATACATTTGAAATGTCAGATATTTCATATTATCTTTTCGTAGTATTTTTTTTTTTTTGACAGATCAAAAACTAATTTTGAACAATATATGACACTAGAATTTTGTTAAAATTAAAATTAGAAAATGAAAACAAAGTTGCTTTTAGTATTGACTCCTAGAGTATCTCGAGCTATTTAAAACTAGGAAAATCCCTCTGCACAAAATTGCACAAAGAGTCATTGTAGAGCATAGCTGCATCGCTGAGCTTAATTTTTTTTAAAACATTAATTTGCATTTTGTAGCCCTTTTCCTCACGGTAGGACAAAAGGTGCGTTTTTTTTAAACATATTTATTCATTAATTCTACTCCTCTATGTTATTTTAAAAGCATAATTTATGAATATAAAAGTGTTACAAAAGAACTTCCTTATAAAATTAATTTTCAGTCACTTTTCCTTCCGAGGTTTGTTTCTGTTTGGGTCCTGATAAAATCTGAATTTTTAAATCCACAGAATTAGTTGCTAGAGAAATTGTAGTATACAATTGGCCATGAAGAAAGCCAAGTTCTGAAATAAAAAAGCTTACTTTTTTAAACGTTTGACCTTTTTTAATAAATTAAACAAAAAAAAAATTTATAATTAAAACTTATTTCATAAATCTAAAAAATATTATGTTTAATAATAAATTGTATAATCCAGTACTGATGTATAGATGATATTAGAACTGTCATTTAAAATGTATTATGTTTTAAATTCAAACTGAAATAATCATGTTGACAATTTAAAAAACAATTCAAAAACAATCAATTTAAAAATTATGAATAATAATGAAATCCATACTCAGAATATAAGCCAAATGCAATCAAGAAAACCTGGGAAATATTTATACAGATGTCGGAAAAAAAATATTTTTTTTTTAAGTTATAATAGCCATAGAATGAGGAAGGTTCTAAAATTTTTATTGATTATACAGGGTGGCGCAAAACGACCAATATGGTTTGAATGTTTAATAACTCTTTTATTTAATGGTTAATTATTATTATTATTTTTTTGTTATACAGTATATTAATGCGGAATATTTTTAGCTTAAGTAGAACAATTATATCCCGCGCGTTGTGACCATTTTCGGCTTCACACAATCGTGCTCTTTCCAGTATATTTTCCATAACTTTTCGTAATTTTTGATCGCTGTTCTGTTGTGTACTGTTCCATTTCCAATTCCCCAAGTTTTCTTCACAAAATTCTGAAATAAAAATAAAAAATATAAATAAATTAAAAAAGTTATTAAACATTTAACCCATATCGGTCGTTTTGCGCCACCCTGTACTTGTGCTTATTCTCATGGATCTGTATTCTTCAAAAATTTACAATTTCTAGTAAATAAATTGTGTCTTGCACTAATTAGATATTTTCTTAGAAATTTATTATAAAAGCAAAAATGGTTCAAAATTTAACACATATATTAAAACATTATGTTGGAACTTTAATTTTTGTATATTATTTCAAAAAAATTACGACAAGTATTCAAGTTAAAGGAGTTTAAATATAGCAAAATTTGAATTTTTTACCTCTTAAAGCATACTTTCTCCTTTTTCCTATAAGGTTTGCCTTCTTCAAAAATTGCAAGTTTCTAGAATAATACGTTTAGAAGAAATGAGGAGTCAAAAATTTTGGAAAAATTAAATTTCGCATAACAATAAATTAAAGTATCGTATTGTTGTCCTAAATATTTATTTAATTTAAATTAATAAATCTCATGAAAACAGCTGCCTCTTGTTATAAAAATTTCAGTAAAATGTCTTTTCCGGCTTTGTAGACTGTAACGCGATAACGGGTGTGACAACGGAAAAAAGTTCTTCCATGAACTTAATTTTAGTATGATATCTATTCTTGTTTAGATTTTATTTCAATTTTTCAAACATTGTACAAGTTTTGTAGACATTCCAAAGAACAAAGAGACGGACAGAGTTAACACTAAAAATGAACTACAAACGGTTTTTGGAAAGAGAGTTTTCTAGAGATATCTCTTATTTCATTTTAATCACGCTCAAAATTGTTTCGAAAATGGAGAGAGCGTCCCTTTTCACGTGCTTGTTTGCATATGTGTCCCTGGTTGAGATCCATCGTACAAATCCAGATTTAGCTACCAAAGTTCCAAAATTGTTCGATTTTTTAAAGACCCAGCAAAGAAAACCCTTTCTTTAATTTCATTTTTCCTACTTTCTCCTAGCATAAGTACATTCTATAGCATACGACAATTGAAATTTTTGAATGATATTGCTTAAAACAGGAAGTCGATATTCAAAATATCTTTGTGAACTGGAGCGAATCAACTTTTGCTTGAACGAATTTTATCTAGAAATTTATAATTATTAGAACGAGCATTAATACATTCCATTTTTTAAATAAACCATATGAAACTCCTACCCTCTCATTTTGCATAAAAAACTATGTTCAAGAATTAGATATCAGCGTTGTATACCTATATCAGAAGTGAACAACCTTTTGTTATTAGTATTCGAAAAATTAGCATTGTAAATTTTAATGACGATTATTAATATAATTTAAAAATGCAATTATATTATACGAAATTAAATTAAAAATAAATGACATCCCTATATATTTATTAAATAATTTATTTATTCAATTTTTAAATTACTTGAATTAAATAAAATCAAATATTTAAATTGTACTTTTATATACCGCACACATTTATTAATATAAAATTTTTAACCCTACACCATTTATTTTAATCACTGCGTCAATTTTAGATTATTAGACTAAAAAATAAAGAATAAAAGCAATAATAATAATTATAATTTTTTATTTAATTTTCTTTTATACTTTTTATTTTTATTTAAAAAACAAATTATATTGAATTTTTATAAATTTTATTATGTTATTTGTATAAACATCAAAAAATAAATTTTAAAACAATTTTCATAATTGCAGTCCCTACAGAAAAACTAAAAAAAAAAAAATTGAAATAAATTTTTTTTAAAATTAAAATTAATATTATATGTATATATATATGCGTTAACATAAATTTAAAAAAATAAAATAATAAAAATACAAAACAAAAAAAATTCCAGAAAACACAAAAATAATATTTTAATCGAAAAAACCCCCACGGAAATGAATTTTTGTGTTGTTTTTTATATGTTTTTGAAGTAGTTTTGATTTTAGTTTTTTTTTTTTTTTTTTTTTTATTTTTTATTTTTAATACATTTTTATTATTAACAAATTCGCTGAAGATCTAAAAAAAAAAAAAATTAAAATTGCGTACAATCTGACTTTAAAAATCATTTTTTTTAATATACGATGAAGTTTTTTTGTTTTTGATGAATTGTTTTTTTATAATATCTGAGTAGTTAATTTATAGTATCATACATGTTCATATATTCACATATTCTTGATTTCTGTCTTTGCAAACAGAAAAAAACAACAATAAATAAAACATTCTGGATTCAAAATTATTGTAATAAAGATCATCCATCCATCCATCCATCCATCGAAATGAAATTATACAACTTTTATAATAAATGTTTAAATAACAAAACAACGAAAAGTTAAAAATTTCTGATAGTGGGATGAAAAAGTTTGCGGTCACTTTTTCAAATTCTTATAACTGAGATAAAACATGGATATGTTCAATCTAATTTATATCTCCAAAGTAAATTATCACTAGAAAACTGTGAATATCGTTCATTTTCTTGCATCTAAACAACCACCAACAGTTTTAAATTACATATGCCACGACTGTTCATAATAATTCAAGCACTGGAATTCAAGTGCGGGTTAATCAAAACCGAAGAGGGAAAGAAAGAAAACATAGGTGCGATTGGATGCCTTTTACAAGATTACGCAATAAAATTCTTAAACATTTGAGGAAATACCGTTACTTCAATGCACCTGTAGAAATTGCCTTCAATGACACAAACTGCAGAAGGTAACAGTTTTTCCAAAGTTAGTATGCAAAAATAATGTTCCAATTACGCCTTTTTCTTGTGTCTAAAGGCCCTTTAAAATATTTAACCTATTTAAATAAGCTTCCAAGTTTTTGAAAAGTTTTAAATCGTTTAAATATATAGACTACAACAAATTATAGTCAGAGTAACACGTTCTTTAAATATTAACATCTAATTGAAATCAATATGTTAATCTGGGCGGGGCATCATTCCACTGATTAACATATTTCTCTAACTGCCATCTTTTACCGTTTTATACCTTCAAATTTTTACTAAAGGATCATCAGAATTTCGAACACGTGTCTTCCGTTTTTGTTTAAAACATTGCTCAGTTGTTCACAGTGTAAAATTCCTTGACAAAACTAGAAACCTTCATCAAGTTAAAACCTACTTCATATTAAAGGCTACGTACAATATTATAATTGAAGACCTATACAAACACCTGTCCCTGAAGATAGTTTACATAACTAGTTCATGGCCGGACTGAAGACATCAAAGGCATGTTTACGTCGCGGAATAATATATAAGGAGTAAAAATGTACGGATTATTAAAATATTAATAATGATAGTGCAAGTAAACTTTTTTTGATCATTGTTCTTACGTATACTCGTAAACATGTAATTCAAAAATGATAATTTTATTTTTTCTTCGTTATTATAAATTTTTTTTTTATATTAAAGTCATTATTTCGCGATTTCTTTTCTTTAATTCTCATTTCGTATTCATAAAACGTACATTACATATCTGTCTTCCATTCTTTTCACTTTCTTCACCTACTCTATCTCTTCCCTAAAATATATTTCTTTAAGACTTTTATTATTTTTTACTTTTTTTTTTTTTTTTTTTTTTTATTTTTCAAGATGGAAATAAGATTTTTATTTTTTTTTTTGTTTTAACGTTTTATTTCAAAATGGAAGATGTAAATTTTATAATTTTTATTGATTGCTCGGAAATTTATTTCAAAATGATAGCATTTTATTCATAATAAAAAAAAAAACAAAAAAATATGAAACATTTTTAAACAGAAATAAAAAAAAAAAATGAAAAAGAAAAGATGAAAATGGTGCCGATGCCATTTGTACCTTTTTATTTGTATATATATATACATATATGTATATATATAATATTATATTATATAAAAAAAAATAATAAATAAGTACAAAATTACCATAAAATAAAAGTAAGAGGTTCGTTTAAAAAGAATCTAAAATTAAATGTTAAGTAACGTACAGCTTGCGAGATCCTCTTTACATTTCGAAGTCATAGAACGTACGATGTTAATGTAAAAGAACTAAAATATAGTAACCATGTATGATATCAATGGTAAAGTCCTAAATTTTCTCCATTTCAATTAAAGGGATCGGTTTTTCAGTATATATAGTACTCCATATACTTACACACTCATCTAGATCCGTATATATTCGACATACTCCTCATATATTGTACCGCGACGCCTGGTGCTTAATATTTATCTATTTAAACATGCCCTTGATGTCTTCAGTCGTCCATGGACTAATTATGGAAACTATCTTCAGGGACAGATGATTGTACTTGCATTTTAAATTATGATATTGTAGGTAGCTTTTAATATGAAGTAGTAATTTTAACTTGTTAAAAATTTCTAGTCTTGTCGGAGAATTTTAAAATTTTCAATTCTGTAGTCATATTGGGGAGTTTTAAACACTATCAAAAGTTTATCATAAGGCATTGTATAATGTTGGCTCCCATACATTTTTGTAGGCTTATTCTGATACTCTCATTTATATCGATTCTCTACAGTATGTAACTACAGAGACTGGAAAGTTATACTCATTTAAATCTTCAATTTGAATGAGCTTCGAATTAAAAAAATTTGATATTGTTAGAAGTTTCTATATAATTTCTTTGTTTCTTTAGTTTTGTGAGGAAATTTCATCGAATGTGCTTACTGCTGTATATTAAAGTGCTTTGGGCTATTGGGTTTTTTGTAACTAATTATATAGAAGACCGTGGTGAGGTATCTGTGTTTATATTTTCACTTGATGTATTGTAAGTTCGATCCAACTTTATCTTATTAAAATCATTCATTGGACAAATCCAGATTTAATGTATATGGATCGATTTTGTACACTTTCTTGAAGCATGAACTGTAGAGTTAATAGCTATTAATTGTGAAGGAATTTGTAACACTTCTTCTAAGGATGACACCTATTATAAGAATATAACATACAGAAAATTTTTGATTGATATTTATAACTCACAGGTGATTTTTGTACAATCAATAAATAAAAATTTAACTTTTTGAACATCCCTCGTCTTAAAATAATATTATTATAAAAAAATATCCAAATCTCTAGACATTTTAAAATGCATAAAGAGCTTGAAATAATTTTTATATTTATATATATTTTTTTTAAATAAATTACAAATCAACATTTAATAAAACATTTAAAAAACAAAAACTTCAAAAACAAAAAAATATATAAAAATCTTTAGAAGATAACAAATAAAAAACAAAAACTAAAAAAAAAAACCAAAATATAAAAATAAATTTAAAATTATTTATGCATTTTATTATTCAGAAATTAAACCGAAGAAAAAAATATTTTTTTTAAAAATAATAAAAAACAAAAAAAACAAAATAAAAATTACTTACCTTTTTTAAATTCAAAGAATTTAAAATTTGAATTATTTTTTTACCTTACACAAAAAACTGAAAAAATTTTTAAGATAACTTAAAAATGTTGCAACAGGCTTTTTGTTGTTAAAAAATTTGCAAATATATATATTTAAACATATATATATACAAGCCAACAAACATTATTGATAAAATATTGGAAAACAATAAACACCAATGAACTCTAAATTCTTAATATTTGTATAAAATTTTCAAATGCTATTTTTTCATCCAATATTTTAACCTCTAACTGAAGATTGGTTTATGGAAGCAGTCTATCTGTTCTGAATTACTTTCTTCAATTACAAAACTACCCCTAAGGAACGATATAGCTTCCTGACTTCTGTAGGATCCTTACTTTTAGATTGATGCAACATATTATAACTCTTACTTCGCTCACAAGAAGGTTTTAACTTTTTTTAACAACAAAGTAGGCTGTTTAACCAGATTATTTCATAACACATCTGTACATAATTCTGAGATTGAGAATGCTTTATTTTTAATATTTTATTCTATTAGTATATATACAAAACTCTTGAAGATGAAGACAGCAAATATAACTATGATTAAGTTGTTAGTAAACCGTTATTCATCGAGTGAAAAGCGGGCTTTTACATTGTTCACGTGTTCTTACTAAATTGTTATTACAAACACATATTTAGTAGACACAAAGACTTATTATTTGAGCGTGGTACTACTTATAGGAACCTCAAAGGTTAAACATTCACTTTCTATTGATCTCAACTCCAAACATCCTTCACTTAAAACAAGGGGTTATTTTGATATCTTGGAGCACCAAAGGGTTAAAAAATTATTATCCGAAATTAAAAAAACACGTTAAATGTTCATTATTTTCAAAAAAAACAAAAAAAAAAAAAAAACCAGAATAAAATAAAAAAGTGTTTTGACTTCTTAAAAACTTCCATCAGCAGTTACCGAATAAACAAGTTGCAAATATTATTTAAGTACGGTAATCGTCATCGTCCATTTCAATTCAATTTATATCTTGTACATCTTTTTTTTTTTAAACATTTTTACATAACTATCACAATATTTTTTTATAATGCAACGTTCATCCACATTTCTCATCCTAAGAGACCCTCTAATCATTTGTGCCCTCAACTTTTTTCTTATATATATATATATTTTGACTCAATTTGATTTCTCTTTATTTTTATTTCTTTTAAATTCAGTAATTCTTTAATACTCCCTTTGGGTTATAAAATATATAAAAATTAAAATCAAAACAAAAATGGTGGAATCGGGAATATTATTGCAATTTTTTTTTTTAAATTTTCGCGATCAACATTTTTGCAATATAAAAAAAAAAACTATTTTTCCAATTCATGTACAAGTCTGCGAAGGAACAAAAGTCCTAGAGTCAATAGATCTTTGGGCATTTTAGACTCGAAAAATAAGCATAAAAACCCTGATTTCGATGAGTATCATGAGGCAGAAGAGGCAAAACTTCCAATTACATTTTCAAACATGGCCACATATTGTACAAACATTTTAACTTTATTAACTATGACGAAAAGCGTATTAGAACTTACAAGATGTGAGGGAGGTATGTGAACTACAACACCAATACATCCTTAATCTTGAGGATAAAAAAGATCAAGGTACTGTTTTAAATATCAAGTAAATATCTTTATTAATTTGGAAAATATCCTTTAAAATCTCGGGAGGACGTAGCGTAGCACTCACTCCAATTCATTACAAACTTTAGCGACTTAAGGAAAAGAAAAAGTAACACCCTTGTATGTAAAATGTCTTTCAAAACTTTAAACTCGTTTTTGAATCCTTTACAAGCGTTTTAGAGCAATTCTAGCTTTAATTCGTGATCACTACTAAAAATTCATAATTTCCGGAAAAACCAAAAATTTTATATCTATCTTTATTGGTCTTGGTGTTATGCACGTTTTCTATTGGTTATATCGGAAGCTTTTAGAGATATCGGAAGCTTTTAGAGTCCAAACCCATGGTTCGATCTCGGTCATTTAAAATCTTTGTCGAGTTTTTACTAGTAACCTACAGTACTCACTATCTAGTAACCTACAGTATAATTTTCATCAAGCATCATTATTTTGTGAGTTATCCGGCGTACGATCGTACGGACGGACATCGCAAAATCGAAACACGAGTTGAAGGTGAGCAAAATTTATTTGCTTTTCTATATCTAGCTTGCTTCCTTTTGATTGTTACAAATCGTGGGTCATAATTCCCCTGTAACTTTTGGTTTATATTTTACTGTCATAATTTTTCCGGGGAATTTGAGTTGCGGAACTTTTGTCTCTACACCGTAGAAATCTTATATAGTTTACATACATATAATAAATTTTTATCAATTTCATTTCTATGGTTCAGTTTTTAAATTGCATATTATTTTAATAAAAAAAACCAAAATTGAATCGAACCAAAACTACACCAAATAATAATAAAAAAAAAAAAATAAAAATATTAAAGGAATTAGCTTATCTTGACGCGGCATTTAAATGGGTGGAATAAAGAAGTTCGGTTGTTGTTTTTTTGTTGTAGCCCTAAAGGTTTTATTTCAAATGTAATTTTTGTTGTTGTTGTTGTTGTTTTTCTTCTTCTTCTTCTGTACTTTTAAATTATAATTGTTATTATTATTTTTATAACTATTATTACTATTACAACTAAAAAAAAAAAAACACAAAAATAACTTGTTAAATAATTTAATCAATTTTTTTTTACATTTTGTATGTATTAGTGTATATTCATATATATGAAATATATAATATGAACATAAGAATCTTGAATTGAGAAGAGAAAAATTGAAGGAAACCGAAGAAGCTGGTAATCATTTAAAGTCAATATGAAACTAAATATACATAACATTGCTTTTTCATCTCTCATCAACAACACAATATTCATTTTTTTGTTAATCTTAAAATGTTAAAAGGTTTTACAATATACCACCACCACTACTATCATTATACCAATTATTATATATACAACTACCGTCAATTTAAATCATTGTTGTCATCAATATCATCATTGATATTTTACCTTGAATATTGTTTTATATAGTTATACATCGCGTTATATTGAAAGTATTGGGTGATTGTTGTTGTTGTTGTTGGATGAAAACCTGAACAAAATGAATGCAAGTAACATGGAAATGGAATGGAATCTGTTTTTAAGAAGATTCTTATCATTAGATTTCATGTTGAACTTTAAGTGGTTTTTTTACTAAAATTAGAAAATGTAAAAAAAAAACTTAATAGTATTTTGTTGTATTTTGATTAATAATTTTAAATATATAAAAATTTTTTATGAAAAAAAAAAACAATTGCATATATAATATAATATATTAGCAAATATTCACAATATATAATATATCTATATGCATATTATATATTGCATAAATATTAATTGGACGTAAAAAAATGTAGTCCCAGAAATGAAAAATATAAAATGGAAATTGTTAAAAATTCTATTGGAATGCAGTGGAAGGATTAAAAATAGATAGTTGTTTTAATGTAATATTTATTTATTTGTAAATATATATTTAAATATATGCATTATCTGAAGGTCATTATATTCATTTTTAATTTGTTGATGATTGCTCTAATCATTTTAATTACTTTCTAAAAATTTAAATAACTGTCTAGTGTTTTTGAATATTTTTCATATATTAACAACTGGGTGGCACAGTGGTTAAAGTGCCGACCATTCATGCGAAAGGCCCGGGTTCGAATCCCGGTCAATGAGTAAAAACTTTTGGTTTTCGACTCGACGCAGCTATCATTCACCAAATCAAATTCGCGGTTCAAATTAATGGCTAATAAAAAATACATTAAAATAACAATATAAACAAATACAAAATATAAACAAATAATTTTTTTTGAATAATATAACTCACAGAAATAATTGAATACCGTATAACTCAAATACAAAAATATTACAATATGAACAAAAATAGAATTGTATCACATAGAATAGAAATACTGCATGGCAACACTATGTATATTTTTTTTACATTAATTTAAGCTCATAAAAGCATCAGCTGTCAACCAGTGTTTTCGGATTAATATACACCTAATATATGTATGCTTGTATAAGAACAATATGAATCCCATTTTCTATACCCTTTATATGATAGCGCTATATTCGAATTTTTTACATTTGCAACTTCGGAATGGATGAGACAACAAGAAAAAGGTATTCGATAACACTTGCTTAATAACTGCCGTTAATATTTCGTTGTTTAATTTCAAACAATGAAGAAGTTTTGTGAACATTCGGATGAACAGGTGGAGAGAAGGACAGAGTGAAACTAAAGAATTATACATTTTTAGAAGTACATAACTAAGTAAAATTTTAAAATTTTTTTTATTATTCTTCCATTTGTTTCCATATTTCACACCTGATGTTTTAAATAACTGTATGCTCTGAATGTAAAATTTTGAAAACTTTAAGTTTTTTGTTACGAGAACCCTAGAAATATAGCGAATTGGCGTCATAATTTCCAAAAACTTATTTTTTGCATCTCACATTTAAAAAAATGTTTACAAATTTATATTGGTCAAGACTTTGCCTAAACAGTACAAATATAAAAAAGGGAGGCGCATTATTAAGCAGACGTCACCACTTAACGGTATTTTATATATATACTATTAGGGCCGATTTTGCTATCTTATGTCCGAATATATATTACAAAATTTTGTTAACATTTTCTACTTTTAATTAAACTGTTATATTTTTCTCACGAAACAATAAATCGGAACCATTTTCTAATATTCTTCAGAAAGGTATACCTTCACACCATATCATATTAGCATACTTTTAACCTTTTAAATGTGGTACAAGGGTGCTACTTTTTATTTCCTTTGTGTCCCTGATGAGAAATCTCACATATCACTCAATATCTCAAAGCATATCTTCGAAATTAATAAAGATAGTAACTGCAAATTAGATACAACACTGGTCTCTTTTACTTCCATTTATGTTCCAAAAATTTGGAATTAATTGGAATAGTTGTTCGGGTACCTCCAATATACCTCCCACAATATGTAAGAAACATATTTTCGAAATTAATAACGGTAGCTACCCGAAATAGTACAAAGTAATTCTGTTTTCTTTGATTTTAAAATACATTAAAGTAATGGTCTGGGTACCTATTACGCGCCTCTTAAAACTTAATAAATCTTTGAAATTGATCTAAATAGAAACTTGATATTTAATACAAGAAAGTTCTGTCCACTTTGCTTAATATTCTTGAAATCTCAGATCTGAGTTAAATTGGGGGCTTGTATAACCTTCATTTGAACTTGTCAGATATAGGGTTTTACAAAGTCAGTTGCATTGACTAACTACTTTTTTTTAACATGTTTAAAATGCATCGGCAGTCATATTTCCTATTACAAATTTTAAACCTATAAACCCTCTCCTGAATCAGAATGTAGTTTTAAATTAAGTTTAATAAGATATAAACTTACTGACTATTGTTTTGATTGTATTTTTTAAAAATAATTTGACAAATTCAATTTATTCGAATTTAATTATTAAAGTGCAACATTCTTAAATTGTCCAGCGATATTATATTTAATTTCTTACTATTTTATTTTATTATAATTTTATTCATATATACATATATTTTTATAATTAGTTTATAACTAATAATTAGTAACACTAAAAGCATAATTGATAACACTAATATGACTAGCACGAAATATTATTAAATAAATTCAAGCATGTATAAAAAAAAAAAAAAAAAAAAAAAACTTCAATATGAATGAACGAACATATTTAACTGTTTAACATTCCGTAAAAACTGCTGCATATTATTTTTCATTATAAGAAAAATCAAAAAAACTATTAAAAACAAAAAAAAAATTTTAAATTTTCTTAAAAAAAAAAACAAAAATTAATTTGAAAGAAAAACACAATTTTCATCTTAGGTATAATTTTTCAAGTGGAAAATAATCTTCTTAGCTTTGTTACAAGAAATACAAGTTAAATACAAAACTTTTTTTTCTTATTGGTTTCTTATTACTTTTGTACATATATATATATATATCTTCAATGTATATGTACATATTAATCGTTACTGTTATTTTTTCTACTACTGTCTTACGATTACCATTATTATTTTTGTTTTTTTAATAATTTTTTTAAGGAATAAAAAGTTATTGGAAGCCTTTTTTTGTTTGTAAGAAAATCACCTTTTTTTGGATTGTTTTTTTTCTCTTTCTATTTACAAGTAATGGTAATTTTTGGAAAATTTTTGTTTTAACCACTTCAAACCTTCGGGCAAATTTTATAAATTTTTATTTATGTTTTGTTTTTATTTCTGCTGTACGTTTTTCTTATTTCGGTGTTTTTTTTTGTAAGATTGAAGTTAAAAGTCCTGAAAAATTCATCAGGAAAAATGTTTGTTGTTGTTATTTTATTAAATATATCCTATGTAAATAAAAACCCTGTACCTTTTTTATTTTGACTTTAGAAAATTATTTTGAAATTCTAAAATTAATAACAGAGAAAACAAAAATGAAACGAATGAGAATATTAGGAATAGAATTTGAATTTTTTGACATTTGATAGAGAGAATAAATGAAAATGGAGAGAAAATTTGGTGAAAAAAATTTAAAAATATAATATTGTTTAACCTCTTAACAACACACTGCTCTCTAATAATAATTGAACTCTATTCTGCATTTAAAAAAAAAAAAAATTTTTATTTTACGGTATAGTATTTTTTGCGTTTCATATTTTTAAGAGTTGCCAATTACAACTTATTTGTTGTGTTTGTTGTTTGCTCCCGTGAGTGAACTTTGGTCTGCATGTTGGCATAACTTTTCGTATAATTCTTCTCTTGCCTCATTTATTATAATAGGACTTAGACTTAACCCTTTATTCCAATTGCTTTCAATGCTTCATCCGATCAATTTTAATATATATTTTGTTTTATTTTTATATCCTAATAGGAATTCGCGTGCATCCAACCGAAATCTCAGTGGTAAAATGTCGACACTTTCAATCCGCTTCATATATTTGCACTTCAAAACTCTAGTCGGATCATATCTAATAAAAAATATAGTATATATTACAATAATTTAATAATAAGTCCAAATGTCAAATCAGCATAAGATTAATATTATCAGGTAATATTTACTATTGTCTGGTACTACAAATAAATAAAGAAGGACTTTATTTTGTAATTTAACTGTTGTGCCAACATAACAAGACTGTTTATACAATATACACCTCATTTATATATGTTAATTTTCGTCATTGGATAATTATTTATTTATTTCATCACAATTGAAAATAAAAAAAAAAAAATTTTGACATGAAAATGGCAGAAAAATCGCGAATATATTTTGCGTTGACATATATATAATGGAAGCTTGTTATAACACTTGGCGATAAAATACACTTACTGGCGTAAAATAAACCCCACTGCTGTTTTTAACTTCGTTGAAGTCCACGCTTACTTTAATTTGGAATACACGCAGACTGAAAACGAAATAATACAAATTTCTAAAGAACAATTGTAATCTTAATTTTTTAATATTCAATAAAACACAATAAAATTATTTCACTTTACATATTTACAATTTTTATTAAATTAACAAAAGATGTTATCTTTTACATCGACTCCAACAAAACTGACCTCTCCTCATTTTTTCTTTCCTGCCATATGACATAAAATATCTTACACAATCAAAGCTCGTTAAATTAATTAAAAGTTCGTTAATTAATCAAAAAAAAAACATTTAATTCAAATTAAATGTAGTACTTCAACTACAATATTAATAAAACGTTCACATTTTATATATTTAAATTGTAATTTTAAAATGAAAACAACAAATACAACAAAAAAAAAATTGTATTATGGAGGGGGTTGATTTTAAAAAGATTATTTTCTTTTCGCAACAATAATTCAATTATAAATGCACGAATAAAAAGCTTTAGGCGATTATTCCCACCCTTTTGTTTTTTGTTTTGTTTTTTTTTTTGTTTTTTAGGGAAAACAAAATAAAAAATTTAATTTTTTTTCCTTTTTTTTTTTATAAAGAGCTAGAAATAATTTTTTTATTATTTTATTTTCATAATTTTTTTTTGTCGGAAATTTTGTTTACTTTTTAAAAAGAAAATCATTTTTGCCTAGGTTTTTTTCAACTTTTTTTTTGTTCTAAGAGTTGTTTTTCTTTTAAATTGAAAATAAGATATGAATTATATTGCATAAAAAAAAAGGTTAATGTATTTTCATTATATTTTTTGTGTTTTTTTTTTTTTAAGATTATTATTTTATATTTTTGAATCAGTGAACCCGTCATCTCAGGTTCAAAAAAATTAAAGTACAACATTTTTTTTAAATACTTTCTTAGAACAAAAACCAAAAGTTACATTTTAAAATTAATAAAAGAAAAATTACAACAACAAAGAAAGGAGGTTAAAAGGAAAAATAAAGGATATTGTTCAGTTTTTTTTTTTTTCCTTTGATTTTCCAATTTTGTACTTTTTTTAAGAATAAAAATTAGCTTTTTTTTTTCTCGATCTTCAAGAATGAATTTGACAGAATTAACATCAAAATTTTTTTAATCTCTAAATTAAATTAAAAAAAATTTCTTTCAACGCATTTCTGTTTTTTTTTTTTTTTTACATTTCAATGTAAGAAAGATTATTAATCTATAATATCTAATCTAATATATTATATTTATATATACATGTTAAGAAAATTCCTTATATGCTTTTGAAAAACTAAAAAAACTCAAAATAAGTTTTTTTTTTTTTGAAAAACTTCCCATAAACAAGAAATAAATTAATTAATAGAATGAGTTCTCAAAAAAAAAAAACAATCCCTTAAAATGTTAATTTTTTATTGTTTAATGAATTCTTAAAAAAAATTGACTTCAATTGAAAACAAGTAAGTATGAAATTTTATTAAAAATCAAATTTAAGGAATGGCGAAATATTTTCTATACGTATCTACCTATGAGTTGAATTTTGCCACAGATTTCAATTAATACGTAAATAGATCTTGTTAATTAATACTCGATTAGATTCAATCATATAATATAAATAGCTATAGTATACATTGAATATTGAATATGATGTATAATATATTTTAGAAAAAATTGTTATAATATATATGGTATATTGAAAAAAAATATAACAAAAAAAATTCAAGAAGAAAAAATATAAAATAGCTATGAATACGATATAATATTGAATTGTATGCATAATTGATATTCAAACCATATCTATAGCAAATTATATATTATATATCAACATAAAATTCAACTTAAACAAGTGATGAAAAAAAACCAAGGGTTTTTAAAAATGCACATTTTCAAACTTATATTGTATTACATACTGAGTTTAACTTTGGAAATATTTACTTGGAAATAGTTACTACTGACTTATAAAATTTACTGCTAACAGTAAATTTTTTATTTAAAAGTTGTTAAAGCCCTTCAATGGGGAAGGTTTCCAAATTTCTCAACAATCTAACTTCATCTATGTTTTAGGTTTTTTTTCCAGAGCGTGCTTAAAATCTTATAAAGTTTTGATATATGTATTTTTGTATATATGTGAATCTTTTACTAGCTAAACTCTCCAACATGCTGTAAAATAGATTAAATTTTATTCGATCAAAATTTTTTCAATCACAAAACTGAAAAATTGTGGATTTAACTTTACTCTTCGTAAAATAGTCATAAGAGAATTTTAAAAAATTTGAGATTTTTAATTTTATGAGTCAAATTTTGAAAAAATCTGCAATAAAAACGAAATCACAAAGTATGAAAATAAAAAAGTGAAAAAAGTGTCAATCCTTTTATTAACACATTTAATCAAAAATTTCATTTTACCAATCCCTGGAATAATCATTTGGAATTGTCAAACAAAAAAGTCAAAAGAAATGTGAAACAAGAGAAAAGAAGAGAAACATATGAAAATTAAATTTTAGTATTATAAAATATATTTAAAATTAACTTAAATTTTTATTAAATAAAATCAAAACTTTATATATTATTGATTAGTAGAAAAAAAGTATTTATACATTATTATAACAAAAGTTTTAAAATGCTCCTTTTATCAAAATAATAAATTTATTTTTTTTTAATGGAAGATATTTAAAATTAACAATATGACTTTTCACAATTATTCAAAACAGTATTAACAAACTTTTGATCTTAATTCAATCTAGGGTGGAACTAATTAATTGTGTTATATATATAAAAAATACATTAATATAAATCACATACATACATCTAACTCCCTTTTTACGCGAATTTTAAATGACGTTGTAGTTTTTAAATAGTCGTAAGTCTTATTTAATAATATCACTCAAAGAGTGACAATTGATAACAATTATTTAATTTGTTGGATTATATTTTAAAACTATTGAATTATTATTGACAATTCTGAACATTTCTAGTATACATTCTTCAATTCTGAATATAAATAACAAATGGGTTGTCTGTATTATTTATTAAAACCCATATAAGTTTTAGTTTTAGTTTAACTTCACTGTACTTTTTCATAAGTTTTCTGTTGCTCGATTTTTAGATCAACAGATGATTTTGTTATTCAAATTCAGATTTTAATCAAAAGATAAAACTCTCCACTGTAATCTTTTTCCTAAACAATTGTTTAAACATTTAAATAGATGAACATAGAATCTTTAAAGGCTTATACTACATTTAAAAAAATTTTTAATTACAGGATTGACGGAATTAAAAAGAACATGTTCTAGAACTTTCTTTAAGTATTGGGGATCTAATTTTAGAAAATTTCTATACATTCAGGTGCCTTTCGGTTTTTAAAAAAAGTTTTCACATGATTTTTTTTTTCTTGGAATTATTTTAATTAAAGAATATTTCAAAACACCTTCTCAAAAGCTAAGTTTGACTTTTGATGATAAGAGCAAATACCAGTAAGAGTGAAGCAAAAAAGGTTGCCTACATTTCGAAAACTTATCAATCATATGCTTAAACATTTGAACTAATTATATTAACTTATAAGTACTGCTGAAAGGAGTCTTGGTAAAAATCAACTTTCCATTACAAAATCCACCTGGTGGCCAAAAATATAAATTAAAACAGGAATATTATACACATTAATTAAATAAATAATTTTACTTGTAGATTAATAGAAGTATTTGCAATGGGATTCAAAATTGGTCGGAAAACGTACGCGCTAGAGTAGCATGTTCCTTCCACCCCTCATTAAAAACAAAAACGGAACAGTCGGCCCTCGTATGTCCTTCAATCCCCCATTCTCCAAAAAGTTTTACTTTAAAAAATTTTGGATCAATATTGAAAAAATAACATAGTTAAAGAAAAAATCGGAATAATCAAGTTATCTCGCCTTTTTATTAATTTCAAAATTAATAAAATTATAACCGCGCCAAACAAATTTTAAATATAAGAAAATCACAAATAATTTATTATCCACTTCAAAAAAATTTAAATTAAATTTCAATTTTACGTTTCTTTGACATTTAAACCATTTCTAAATCACTTTTCTAATGTTATATACCTTAATGCAATGGTCTTTCAATTTACAATTTACTTAAGCGAACATCATTACTTTAAAACAAAAAATACATTCACTGTGTTCCTTTTACATAATTCAATTATCCAAGCGTAAAGAAATAAATCTCATTAATGTTTAACAATACTATGAAAACCAAAAAAAAACATCACTTTTGTATTTAAAATAAAGCGAAAAATATCAAATCAAGAGTTTTGGAAAAACAAACCAAAACCCGTAAGATAAATTCACAAAGGTAAAATTATTTTGCCTCATTTCACTAAAAACTGTTTTTTTTTTTTTTTTGTCAAAATATAGAACTAATAAAAGACCATCTCTACTACCATCAGATTTTTTTATCTGTCTCTTTATATCCGCTAATGGTTTAGATACAACAACAGGATTTTCGATTTACCCCTCGATTAGGTCAAATAAAGAAATTTTTTTTTTTTTTCTTTTTTGGATAATAAAGAAAACAAGAGAATAAGAAAATTTTTACTTTTAAACGGTTTTTAAAATCCCCTTGTGTATAAATAAAATCAACCTAATTCATCCCAACATTATATTCAACCTTGAAGGCAAGACGAATTTTTCATTTTCGGCAAAATTTTTAAACCACAAGGGAAGATAATGTAATTTTTATCTTAAGAAACGCAAAAATATACAAAAGGACATTTTGTTTTAATGGGACAGAGCACTTCTTCAGTGGTGGACGAATACATGTTTTTTTTTTTTTAACAGCTATAAAATGAGGATTTGTCAATGCACCAAATGAAATTAATGAATAGGATTAAAAATTACAAAAAAAAATAAAACAAAATTATGGAATAAAAAATGTAATTTTAATAAGAAATATGAATAGTGCAACTTTTTTTTTTTTTAAAACTGTGTTGGCAAATACGTGAAAAAAAATCGTGAGGAGTAAAAATTTTTTGATGAAATACTAGTAAGTAGTAATTACACTAAGATTTTGAATAATGAGTGCTATCTCTTTTTTATTTTTATTTGGGTGGTAACTGCGGAACTAAGCCTATTTTAGTAGAGTACTAAGACTAGTAGAGTACTAAGACTATAGTTTACTAAGGCTGTCTATATCATAGGGATATTTTGGAACAGGTATAAAGGTTCAATTCATATATTTTATTCTTATTATTAGAATTGATTTTAATGAATTTCTTATGCAATTAATATAAGCGATTTGACTAACCTTATAACATGTAATTGAATTATTTATTTATATTTTGTATTCGTTTATTCAACGTATTTTTCATTATTCATATAAAATTATTAATAATTTGGTATGCCATTAGTTTAAAACCGATAGCGAACTGAAGCTTGAATGAAAAATGAAAACCATATAAAAGTTTGAAAACCAGATAAATTGAATGAAAACCAGATAAAAGTTTCTACTAGGGTCATTCACATAATATAGATGAAAAGTTTCTAAGTTTCTAGTTGAAGAAAAATGAAAATGTGTTCCTTCCTAACAAAAGTTGTTCAATTTTGTCGGAAACCCTTTAATCCGAAATTTTTTTGTGTGTTTGTATGGGTGTGTGTGTAAGTGTTTCTGTTAACAAGATAATTAGCATAAATGAATTTTGATGCATTTGGTATGAATGCTTTTTTCGTCAAAAGTAAGATTAAGTTCGTAGGTGGGTCAAATCGTACCACGAGTTCTGGAGACTCACATACAAAAACCCGAGGCTTTTCGAGAAATCTCTAATTCTAACCGTCGTAATTTGTTCAAATTTAATGCATATATATTATGGGTATATATCGGCTCTTGATACCCATAAAGAGTAGGTTTCATAAATTGATTCTAATATCATGGGTTCTAGAGATTCCCAGGAATTTCAGGAATATCAAACTCTAATAATTCATCAAAATCTCAACCAATTTTAATGATATTTGGTATGAATGCTTTTTTTGACAAAATAAAGAATGACTTCGTAGACGAACCAAATCGGATCACGGGTTCGGGAGGCTCCCGTATAAAATAACGAGACAATACAATACGAATCACATTATGCAAGAAGATAAGCTTATACGATTCATCTTGAATTAATTTCTACGTTTTATATTTACGAGTAACTGTACAATACATGAAATTTAAATCAATTGATCAACAACAAGGTTCCAGTTAGCAGTTCTCATCATCCATTCCATACTACTCATCTAGAGTTCAGTTTTTAGGTTTAGGGCGAGGGGAAGAAATTGTAAAATTTACAACGCTTGAAGAAGTTTTATTAAGCGTACACTTTTAAGACATATTTAGGTAAACATTAATTATAACATATTTAAACATAATAACAAATTTAATTATAAAATTAAGTTCCATCTCTATTTTCTACAATTAGAATATCCAAAAATAATCTAAAAAAAAAATATATATAAAGTGGTAGATGTTAATGGAAAAACCAAAATAATATAAAAAAACAAAAATTTAATTCTTTTCCGAAGAAAAAAAAAAATTAGAATAAAAATTAATAAAAAAAAAAAAACCAAAAAAAAAAAAGTTCAGTAAATAAAAGAAAAACAACAAAACAAGAAGAAAAAAAAAACTAAATAATTTGAAAAGAAAATGAGATTAATAATAATTTTTCTTTACTTTGGTTTTTGTTTTTGTGTTTGTGTTTTTTTTTTTATATTAATGAATTTTTTATTCAAAGATAATTTTCATCTTTTCAACTTTTTTTTTTTTTTCGTGGTTTATTTTTTTTTTATTTATTGTTTTTGTTATTTTGTTGTCACTGTATCTATTTTCAATTTAGGTCCAGTAAATTGTGAACATTTTTAATTTAAATTTATTTTTTGTTTTTTTTTTATATTTTTTGTACTCTACTGTATGTTTGAATGTGTCGCATATTGTCAAAAGATGTTGCGCCACTATAAATAAAGATTTAAAAATTGAAACGATGATGGACTTTTGAAGAAGCAGACTTATTATAAATTTTGTCTTTTGTTTATTTTTTTTTTTTGTATCTTTATTCATCATTATTTAAACTTTAATGAGATTTTTCAATTTTTCTTTTAGTACACCTCCAATTTTTTTTTTTTTCTTTCTTTTTTTTGTTCTTCCTTTTTTTTCTTTTTTTTTGTTTGTGCAATCTTTTATTTTCAATTATTGGCACTTTTTTTTCAGAGTCTTAGGAAAAAAAATTGTTGTTTAAAAAGAAAAAAAAAAAAAATTGTTCTAATAAAATTTTTTTTAAATAATAATTTATATTAAAAAAAATTACACCAAAATTAATTAAAAATCATTAATCATTTTTTTTTTTTCTCTATATTCTATTGAATTTTTTTTTTTGACATTCTTATTGATTCGTTTTAAAAATGACACAAAAAAAAACGGTATTTTTGTAAAAATTTTTAATACAGCCCACCTATGAATATGATGGGGCTTTTATAGAGGATCTTAACAAAATCAAAAAAAAAGGTGGGTAAAAACTTTTTTTTTATCCTAAGGTTTCTTTTAATTAAATTTTTTTTGTACTATATGAAAAGTGAAAATTAATGTGTTGCATAATATATATATATATATATATACATATATACCTTAATTAAGATATGACAAAAATATTAATTAGTGATTAATTTTAATTAAAGATTTTATTACAAAAGATAAAGTATAGAAAAAAATAATAAATCAAACAATATTCTTTTAGAATTTAAACTTTTGTTAATTTAAAAAATACTTCAGCTTATTTTTCAATATTTTAAATATTTAATTTGATTTTAAATTTTATTTGTTTTAGCAGGCATTCCAACAGAACTTGCAACAGAAGTTGTATCCCATGCAAGAATGGATCATGAGTTAATGCAAAGTATATAGTTAGGAGAAACATTGTTTTTAAACTCTCTTTTGGGTCAAAGCAGGTGTTTACAAATTAGACTACATACTTTGTAAAATTGTTTACTTTTATAATTAAATGAGTTTTACCGTAGAAAATTTTTTACCACTCCAAAAGAGATTTGTGTAAAATTTCATATAAGATTTAAGAATTAATCAAAGTTTATTTCAGAACTTTTCTTGGCAATGTAATGCTAAGAGCGTACTAATGACCAGTGGCGCAGTGATAAAGACGTTGTCTTTCATGTGAAAAGTCTCGGGTTCGAACCCCGATCATATCATATCTAATAAAAAAATATCGTAAAATTGTATAATTATATCGTAATAGTTAATATCGTAATATAAAATAAGATTTAATATAAATATGTAAATAACTTTTGTGTAAAATAATAGATGTCGCACAAAATTAACATTTGTGTATTCATAATCTTAGGCAATAGCGACAGCCGAGTAGTCAACGGCTTAGCAAATATAACGATTAAAGAAATTGAAGCCTAGTTTAAATAGACTTGGTGTATGTCCTATACTCCTTGAAGATTCCAGTAGTATTGCAAGACTTAACACTCCTAGAAACTTTACAAAAACTTAAATAAACCATTTGTTTAAGATTCCATTCATGTTAATCATATATATTGATGCATCGCTGTTATTACAATTAATTGAAAAAAAATTTTTCGAATTATTGCATGCGTTCTTTTAACAAAAAGAATTACTGAACAATTGCAATTGGTAGAAGTTTGTAAAAGGAACGCTAATTTTTTTCAAGGGTAGATAACTGTCATACATATATTTGACATTTCAAAACTATCTGTCTTTTCAGAAGTTTATTATTTTTAATATATTTATAGTCTATATATATATTGAATATAAAGTGAAAAATAAATCAGGTTTTAAAGGTAATAAATAATATTTTTTAAAATGAAAAAAGTAAGCTCTTTATTGCTTTTCTAATAAAAAATATGTTTTAACATAACCTATTCAAATGAAAAATTTTAATTAAAGCCATCTGCCGAAAGTTCGTTAATTATCTACTCCTTCCAAAGGCTGATGTAGCTGGGAGTAGCTGAGAGTACCAAAGAGTATTTTAGTAATTACTCCGGATTAAGGAACGGAAGCATTGCTGTTTTTTACAATAAATATGAAAGACTAAAATCTATAAAAATACAACAGCGGAGTAATGAAAATTTAATTCTAATAAATAATTTAATTGAATAACATAGCTCACAGATATAGAATACTATATAACTCAAATACAAAATTATTAAAATATTTAAAAAAAAAAATTATATCTATTGAAAATCTAAGATGATTCTAAATGTTATAAGGCCTGATATACTATACCATGGCCCCCTATTCCAATATATACCAATAGTATTGATATGCTAATTAGCCTAACAGTTAAGGGAGCGCTTAAAACAAAATATTAAATTATTCTGGGATTGATGAATGAAACTAGCCTCAATATGTTTCCAGATATTTGTAACAAAGCATAATATAAACCTACATTTAACGGCTGGGTGGCACAGTGGTTAGAGTGCCGATTTTCATGCGAAAGGTCCGGGTTCGAATCCCAGTGAAAGTGCAAATACTTTCCTGGTTTTCGACTAGACTCAGCTACCATTCGTCATTGGGTTCAAATTAATGGCTTAGTCAATAATTAATAATTATATATCTTTAGTAAAAAATACATTAATATAACAAAGGAATTCGCCACAAATGTTAAGCACTTCTTAGAGCCAGTGAATAATAAATAAATAAAAAAAAATATTTCATTTATTAAAATATATTTCATTTGCACTTGTTCTTTTTGATTAAAAGGAATTTATTTAGCACCGTGCTCCCTTCTTTAAACCGATTAAAAATGAATTTCAAATATTCAGGAAAAGAAAACTAAAAATTATTCTAAAGGCATGCAAGTTATTTTTGTTATTAAATTTATGGCTACCTACCAAAATGGCTATTAAATATGGTTATTTGAAAAAAAAAAAAAAAAAAACATAACAATAAATACAACCGACACAAATTTAACAAAAACACTACAATTTAAATGTTTTATATCATTTCATTTAAATCTAAAAAGAACTGTTGAAGTTCTTTAGAAACAAAAACACAAAATGTGTGGTTAAATAATTTCACTCAAAATAATTTACAAAAAAAAAAAAAATTCATTCGTGACTGAATTATATTTTATAACTCTTACCTGTAATACAAAACGTTATTATTATTTGCAACAGCCATTTTTATTTTTAATTTTTATTTAAAAATTGGAAAAAAAAAACAAAAAAACAAATTTGGGTCGTAAATACTGACTATTATCGACCATATATAAATGGACTCACAATTTTTTTTTTTTTTAACAAAGGTGAACGACAACATCTAATTCTTAACATATGTATTATATATGTATACATGTACACCCATAACATATGTTTAATTATATACATATACACAAGTGTACGTCTGTAATATTTGTTAAACATGAATGACATGAGATTGGAAAAAAAAAAGAATGGATGAAAAAAACAGAACCACTCATATTATATTTGAATTATTCATAACTACTCATTAAATTAATAGCCCATGAGTTGAAAATACAAAAAAAAAAAAAGAAAAAATAATAACAAAAAAATGAATAAAAGAGTAGTAAAATATTATAAAAGAGAAAGAGAAAGGTTTTACATGCCATTTTAAAGAATGAATTATTATTGTGATTTTCAATGGTTCTGTTTTTTTTTTTTTTTATGATTCCTCTGACATATACAATTATTTATTTTAAAGTTCATAAAATAAAATTAAATAAAATAAAACAAAATGAAATTGACGTGTAAAACCTAAGTTTAAATATTTTATCAGATTAAATGAAATAAAAACCAAAAAAAAAAAGAAAAGTAAATATAATTTATGTTTATAAAGAGGAGTTTGGTGGCAAAGACAAAGAAACCATTTTGTTTTTTTTTTTTTAATTTTTTTTTTAGATTTTTAAACACATTTTTAATCTTAAATTGAAATAAATACGAATAATCTTGAAGTGAGTAAAATTAGTAATATTTGAGTGTAATTAAAATAAGGTTTTTCTTTTAAAGGGAAAGCACAACACGTATAGCATTAGAGTGGAACCCTCAAGAGACTGGAACACGCGGCCGTCCCAACATCACATGGCGCAGTACAGTTTATCTAGAAATGGCTAAATGCAACATCTCCTGGGATGGCATAAAAATATCAGAGCGGAATCGCGTGAGATGAAGGTGTCGAGTGGAAGTCCTATGCTCCCAAGAGGAGTAAGGGAAAAAAAAAACAAAAGAAAAACAAGTGATGAAAAAAAACCAAGGGTTTTTAAAAAAGCACATTTACAAAATAATATAGTGTTTCATACTAAGTATTTTATCGGAATATAATGTTGAAACTTCAATATTAACGTTTAATTTAGGAAATATATACGTTGGTGCCTAAGTTATTGCTTACCTATAAAAACAGTAAATTTTTAAGTCCTAGTAGCCCCTCTATGGGGAAGGTTGCCAAATTTCTCAAGGATATTCCCTTCTCCACAAACTTTTTTAGGTTCTAGGAATTAAATTGTGAATTCCACCAAAATTTGGAATTTTTCTTAGAATTTTACTATTTAGGCAAAAATGGTTAAAACTGAGAGACACTTTCTTCAATTTAAAGAACCCCTTTTAAATTTAAGAAAAACCTTTAACATATGTTAAAATATAATGTTAGACCTTTAAATTTTGTATATTAAGGAAAAAATATTTAAACAGGTATTCAAGTTACAGGTGTTTAAAAATAGCAAAATTTCAATTTTCGAGCCCTTATAACTCCTGAACATGGCGCTTGACAAAAAAATCCTGATATCTTAACCGACTCCTACTAATTCTGAGGATCTAACTTCTCCCAAAATTTCAAGACCTTAGCTTGAACCGTTTAAAAGATATGTGGGGCCAAAAATTTTGCAAAAATTGAGTATTGCACAGTGGTAAATTTTAGTACCGTATGGCAACCCTAAACATTTATTTCTTAAAAATTTATAAAGTTTATAAAACCAGCTATCTTTTGCTGTTTTCAGATTGAAAATACACCTAATAGAACTCTTATTATAACAATTTGAATATAGGGATTTTCACAACTTTGGGGGGCTGCAGCTCCCTAACAGGTGGGGCTACAGAAAAAAATTCTTCTACGAAATAATTTTTTTTGTAATACCTACTCGTGGTTAAAATTTCTTTTCTATATGTCAAACGATGTAAAAGTTTTTGTAAACATACGGACAGACAGACAGACGGACAGACGAACGGACAGAGTGAAACTATATAGGCACATTTTTACAAAATTTTTTGAAAATGTGCTAAAAAGAAATATTTAACATCTAAGTAACTTTACTCAAAATTGAATACAAAGTCGAACATAAGAATGCTATCATTATGTATTATTCTCTATAAAGAAAAATTATTCAATTGCAATTGTTTTTTTTTTATTTTTACATGCTAATTGTTCAATTGTAAGTGTAATGAGGCTGTCTATACCATACGAACTTGTTGAAACAGTAAGGAAGCTTTACTGATTTTATTAAATATTCTTATAATTTTGTATTTGAGTTATTAGGTATTTTTGTATCTGTGAGTTATATTATTCAATAAAATTATTTGTTTATATTATTAATGAAAGGAACTCTAACCACAATATCACACAGCCTTAGTCGTTGGTCATTAGAAATTACACTGGAACCAAAGTAGTTATAATAATGGAAAAAGGATGCTTAGACAAAGGAATTACAAAGTGAGATAGAAATAGACTTGCAAATTATAAGGCATGGGTTTCATGAATCCCTCACTCTTAGTGAAAGTCTAGTTTACAGAAAAAAGTATATAAATATGATAAGTTACTTTAGTTTAAAATTAGAATACTATTCTAGAGTTATGATTAGTTTACTATTGATCAAAATGTATATGTGATAAATTTATAACGCTCTAAAAGTAAACTTTTCTGAAGATCTAAAACTGCAAAAAATAAAACGCAAGACAATCTGTCAACGATTCCTGAGAAGGAGTGATATTATCAGGATCAAATCGGATGAAGAGAGATTTCAAGTGAAAGACATAAGTTTGTAGCAGCAGAAAGATATGGCAATATTTAAGGCAATTTTTTAAAAAAAAATGGAGACCATCCAAATTTTAGATTTCATTATATAACATAATATTACTATTGAAATCTTTAGAGTATTACTTACAGTCTCTATTAAAGAAGTAATTTAAAATCAAAGTAAAACATAATTAAAAGGAAAACTATGCAAAACTTTTCAACCCTTTTAAAAAATAAATTCAGAACTCAGGTATGGAAAATATAATCTTAATTAAGAATAAGACAAAAAAAAACAGAAAGAAAAACAAAAGTAATTCGTTTTGTAACTTGACTCTTTTAAATCTTTTATTGTTGAAATAATCCCTTTTATATTTTGTTTTAAATTTAAACTTACAGAAGAACAAAACTAGTGTTTCATTTTATCTTAAAATATCAAATTTTCACCTCTTTAAATTAATTTAATAAAAAAAAAGAAAAAAAAAAAAATAATTCAATCCCATTTAAAAAAAAAAAAAACATTTTTTAACCATCATTACAAAGCAAAACACAACCTATAATGAAATTTTCCCCGATTTTTTTATGACAATTAAAAAATTTTTTGAAAATTTTGGTTTTAAAACAACTAACCAACAAAAACAAAAGAAAAAACAAAAATATTAAAATTAAATTTTCTTATTTTCCAAGTTTTTTTCATTTTCATTTTTCTTTTATTTTATTTTATTATATTTTTTCTTTTAATTAATGCCCCAGAGATGTTTTGTATCTAAATTCTAGAATTACTCGCGAAATCAAATTAATTATGAAAAAGCACGCGTTTTGTTTTTTGTTTTTATACTTTTACTCACCCCTAGTTCTTTTAATTTTGATTTCATTTTAATTTTTTTTTTTTTTTCCTTTCTTTCTTTGTTTATTTTTACTGTTGTAACAATTATTGTTGTCCTTTTTGATTTTGATGTTTTACTATTGTCATGTATTTTTCAAATGGAGTTAAGTTGGTTACAAGTGGGTTTCATTTTACAATTATAATAACAACAACAAAAAAAAAACAATTTTTAAAACAACAATAGGATGAAAATGACAAAAATAATAATATTGTGAAAAAAAATTTGAAATAAGACAAAAAAAAAAAGGATATTTTTCTTTGTTTCGAAGGACATTTGAAAACTCATGAAAGAGTAGATTAAAATGAATGTAAAAAAAATTGACATTGTAATTGAATATTTGAAATAATTGTATGAATTCATGAGAATTAAAATGCTAGACAATCTGTAAACTCAAAGTAGATAAGTGTTGTATGATTGTTTGTAATTAGGTGTACTTCATGCAACTACCGAAATTATCAGTAGACTGTTGTGAAACATTACTTAGGCAAGTTATGATTTAAGCATTGAATGATCTTATTTTTTTTCGGAAATTTTTAAAAAAAGTCTAATGTGAGTTATAAGAATCAATTAAAATTTATTAATTCTGTAGAAGCTTTAGTTCTCAATTCTAATAAATATTCTGATATTTGTTTAGAAAAGTGACAATATTCATTAGATATTACGACTTCCAACTGTACTTTGTAGTTTTTTTTTTGGAAGGCAGTTATTTTAGAGGATCATTGTTTGAGATCGGTGTTGGGCTCGGAAAGATCGGAATGTTTCCTTTGTTCTCGAATTTTTTTAAGCTATTAGAGAACTTTTATTGCTTTGAGAAAACAAAGAAATAATGTTACAAGGCCAATGGCGGGAAATATGAGCTTTCTTAGAACTGCAATTGTACGGTAACTCTACTCTGAAACATTAAATAATATTAAATTAAATTGCACAATATAAAAAAAATTTATAAACTTAAATTGCATTCATTTCAATATAATAGTTTTGTGCTCTCTAAAGAATCCTTGATTGACTTGAGTAAATTGAGAGAAGTATATAATCTGTGGTTGCTTTTTATTTTCGTAAGAAAGCTCAAAACATTTAAAAGGCATCAAAAAGATCTAAACGCCTTTGGTGAGACATTATTTCACCAAATCTATTTTTATTTCTAGTAAATATTGTTAAATAAAAGTTTAAGGGTTCCTTAGACATGGAACTAAAACATAGCCTAGAGTAAACGAACATATCTCCGAAACCAATAAATATAAGCTTCTCAAATTTGGTACATTCCTATTTCTATTATGTTCCTTAGTTTGGGATAAAATAGAGTGGTGTTTCGGGAAACACACCTTCCAAAACTTAAAAAAATATTTTCGAAATTAATAATTCAACTCGATATTTATAAGATGGTTGTTCTGCCCGTTCGCTACATTATTTATTTATTTATATACAGTCTCCTACCAATACACAATGTGATAAGTGAGTGAATCTGCCTTTTTTTTTCTGGTCTGGCATATTTTTTGTAAATTTGATATGATCTGACCAGGATTTGAATCCAAGACTTTTCGATTGAAAAGCCACTACTCTAACCACTGAACTAATGGTCAAATCGTTATATTATATAAAGAATTGTAAATCTTAAATTCAAAAGTTTTATACAAATTAGAGCCACTTTTATATACAAAATATAGTTTTTAAATAAATTTCATTGGAAAACCTTATTGTTAAATTATTAGGACAATTAGACATGCATATCTTTAGAAAACGCCTGGCATTTCTAATACTGAAAAAATATCTTCCCTTCTAATATTATAAGCGCTTATGAAAGTAACGAAGATGATAAAATATTTCACAGATCTTATTTTCGAAATCACAAACATTTATTTCCGAATACTCATATACCTACCATATTCTACAATCTACAGAATCTTGTACAATAACATTTATAAATACATAATATGAAAAACTGATTTTACACTTGTATTACATTTTGTTTATTGTTGAGGTTTCTAAGGGAGTTTATTATAATAAAATTTTTAGGAAGGGTTTATTTTTAGGAAGGGGAAAATAAAGTCTAGAGAAATAAAGTCTAATGTACATTATGTCACTTGGAAATGAGAAATAAAACCTAAATCGTGAAATTTCTCGAATTAGGCCTTATTTCTCAATTAAAATGAAATAAGACCCAATTATTTGTTTTAAATAATGGAATTAAAACCTAATTGTAATTTATGTGTCAGAAGTTCCATGATTGGAAGTTTATCCTCTTATATGGGGCTAATGACTGTTTGAGTTGAGACAATTGTCCAATAGATATCCACCAAAAAATTTCTCAACAGGATATTCGATAAATATTCTAGAAAATGCGAAAAAACTGATTTTATTACCTTTTGTTAAGTCAGATTCTGAATTTCCTTCTTCACTTAACAATGTAAAATAAAAGTAATAAAAATAGGATAAATAAAGGATAGTAACAAAAAGAATTGTTTTGAAGGCATGATGGCTGCTGCCTACGCCCAATAGCCCGCATGGATGTGCTCACCGCGATATAGCATCCGCGGGCGCAGTAGCAGAAGCAGCAACTACTATTCACTCAAGAGAAGTGCGCAAGGAGTTACAAAGAAAGGAATTAAGGAAGGAACGAAAAGTGGCTTGAAGGGAAGAGTGCGAATACCACATATTTAAATTTTACAGTATGTAGCTTTTAGGCTTTAATTCTCCTTAAATAGAGAAACAAAACTTACCCTGAAAGTTCGCAGATTACTCCTTAACTCTCAATACATTTGTGAAATATGGTCTAGTAGGCCTTATTGCTCTAGGAATTATTCTTCTCACCTATTTTTAAGTATTGTTTATTTTCATTTTTCCTTATTAAAATTCATTTAAAATAGAAAAAAAAGCAAAAAAATTAAAAAAATAATTAAACAAAGAAAGCATTTCTATATTACTTGTTAAATTGTAATAATATGATAATAATAATGTTATTATATTGTTTGTTTTATTTGAAAAAAACTTTCTTTTCTTGATTCTAAGAATTTAAATTTAAATGTAAATTTTTATAAGTTTTATTTACAATTTTTATACAGAGTAATTTGATTTTAACTTCTGTTTTACAACTTTAGACTGTCTTCATTAGTGTCTTTTTCATTTTAAAAAGTAAATTATGAGATTTCACGCTGTGATATCATTTTATTTCACATTTACTCTTTTCTTTTTTAATTAAAAGAGTTTATTTTGTTGAATTCAAAATAGAAATGTAATTGAATATCAAAAGAATTTAAAAGATCAAAATGATTATCATAATTATTTTAAATCTAAAAGATATTATTTTAAATAATATGAAATTTAATATTCATAAGTTTATATTTAGCATAATATCAAAGAATCATTTTATTTAAAATTTCAATTTAATAAAGAGTTTTAAAATTATTTACTTATTTAATTAGAGAAAAAGGCATACCACATTCTGCATTAGAAAGGAGTAGAGCATGCCTTTCATTTTCGGATGTGGCAATTATATTAATTTTATTTTACAGCCAAGTAATCAACGGCTTAGTGAATACAAAGATTAAAGTAACTAAGGCCTAGACTAAATAGACTCGGTGATAGCCCTACACTCCTTTACTTTGGTCACCAAGGGGATAATCTTATTTAATCTTCCTTCTAATTACAAAATTTGGGAACTAGCCAAGAAGATTTTGGAAATCTGTAATACACTTAATAACACACATACAGGGATATTCCAATACGTCCAATTAAGGTTAACCCACCATCTATTGAAGGAGACTTTTGAGTAATGAAAGCGTTTGTAATAATTCCCTTTATGAATTGTCTGCCGTCTGCCTATGCAAATTTTGTGAAATAATACCTAGTTCGCAATAAATTTGAGTTATAAGCCGTAGCAGTAGGTTTTAATTCTTATTCCATTCTCATTTTTAGAAATATTATAGGTATTATATTATTATTCCGATTCCAAATTTGTAGCATATCAAAAAAATTCGAATATTTTCAACAGGTTTCAGAAGGCCTTCAAAACCTCTTCTTCAAACTACTCTTCGTCCCTTTCTTAGGCGACCCCTTTACAACTCTCTTCGCGCTTCATTTAAAATAATAAATGTTGCTGCCTCTGATATCGCGTTTAGGCTTTGATATTTTTTTTTAAATTTCCTTACTCCAAAAATGGCCTATCAAGTTTTATAGACCTATAGGCTTTATTTCCCCTGCCCTGGTTTTTTTTAAATGTAAATCCTTCAGCGAACCTATGCACGTTTTTTTTCTAAAACATTACGTTTTTACCTAATTTAATTACTTGGCATCTTGAAATCTTTACATACCGAATGTATTTCAATAAACCTAGACATTTCTGTAACCTGATTAATAAACGAACAGAGTAATTAGCATTAAAAGCTTTTTAATAAATTAAATTACTCACATTTAAAATTTAATTATGGCAGTTCTTATTTTAAATTACATTTCAAGAAACTAATTAAATTATATTGTAAAACATTTGTTTTCATAATAGAATTCAAATTATGCTCCCCAATTATAACCCATATGAATTTTAGTCTTATTTTGTACATTCGATTGAAATTTACTTTTTCAGATCCAAAATAGTATATAACTCTAATTTAAGTTTTTGAATTCCGTTAAATAAAACATTTCTAACATGGATTCTAAAGAATAAAAATTAAAAAATAATAATAGCATTATTTTAACTACCTCACATATTACTGTAAACAAAACAAATCCTTCTTTATTTAATTTTATAAAATCTAAACATTTGAATTCTCAGAACTATCTACAAAACCCCTTTGCGTCAATAAGAACTTCGATTCCCTTTGAGTGATTTAAATGTAACAAATTTTACCACTCTTTGTAACTTTTTTAATGTTGTTCCATCTTCGTTCCGTTGGAATCCTTGTACTCTCATTTCGCCTATTCATCTGACTCTGTTTTCTGCAGAATATTAAATTTTAGAATAATTTTTTTTCAGCATTTTGCAGTTCTTGGTTGATGGTTCTCGTCAATGATTTTGTGAAATACCCCTCCTTCCCTATCTTTTGTGTTTCCTTGAAGATTTAATTTCCTTCGTTGTAATTGTCCAATTCAATTTCACTTTCTATTTGATTTCATCTTTTGTTTCTCTGTTGATATCCTCTCTTCATATCCTTCGTGGGCATATTGCTTGCCATATAGTTCTAAGTACTTGTTTGAACCTGTTAAGCAGGTTTAGCTTCCATAATATATTAAGCTCCTTGTTTTTTTTTCATTTGACATCTCTATCTCACCCGGTTTCCTACTACTGTTTTGGCATTCTCCCAAGTGAGGTTGCACTGATTGAGCTCGCTTATTATGGTGTGCCTCCAGATGTTATTGGGACGCCCGCGTCTTCTGCTTCCTTGGAGGTTCCACTCCAAGGCCATACGGCTTATGTTGTTCTGATTTTTTCTTAGCGTGTGGCCTATCCACCTCCATTTCTTTTTTCTTAATTGCCTGAGTATGGGTTCCTCTCCTGTAAGTCTCCACAGATCTTCATTGCTTATTCTGCTAGACCAGAATATTCTGCAGATTATGCACAGACAGCGGTTAGTGAAGACTTATATCTCCTTGTGTATTAACCTCCTTAATATCTTCCAAATTTTTCCATTTATTATTGTAATAATCCATTATGAAAGATCCATTATTCCAATCCTAATTCTTACATTTTCCATTCCCAACTCATTCCCAACTCCCAAAATTAAACTGTATATTTGTACAAGATCTTAATGCCAAAGTTTTGTTTAAAAAGGCTGTGCTTTTAATGTGTTAAAGTCACACATTACCCAAAAGAATTGCGTGTAGTGTCAATGGGTCACTTCGATGCTTTTCACTGTCTTTCGGGAAAAAACATCTTTATATAAGTGGAAAATATTCAGAGCTTCTTGATTCTATATTTGAATGGTGCATTTTATTATAAAACATTTTAGAGGGTAGTTTCTAATCAACTACTTTCCCTAATATATAAAAAATAAATTTCAGTTCATATACAAATATAGTATGTCCTTGCTTTAAATTTTAAAATTCATAAAAAATATGAAAGATTCATTTCAAAAATCTCAGATGTTCTTTTTAATCTAAATTTCATCATATCATTGTTTCCTAACCCATAAGTCAAAATTCTTTTTATCATAAATTAAATCAATGTTTTTTCCTGAATAAAAACAAAATACGAGTAAAATATTCAAATCAAAGGGTATCACTGTTTTCTTTTTTATATAGTATTCGTCCTTTTAAAAGTTCATTTACACAAATTATTACACAATGTTACATTCTATTGTTCTCAATTTGTACAGCAGAGGAATGAAAAAGAAAACAGGACCATTCATTCAAACTTCCATTTGACTGACTGGTTTATCTTAAATTGATACATCTAATTTCGATTTTTTTTCGTCCTGAATGAATTGCGTTTTTTAATTTTTTTTTTCTTAAATTTTTACAATTTAAAAAAAAAGAACTGAAAGTTACCAGAATCATTAAAACATGATCCTGAGAAAATATTTTAACGATGTGAATATTAAAGAATGGATTTTGAATTAAGGAAATAAGAAATGAAGTTGAAAGAGAGATGAAATGTAAAAAAAAAGAATTGTGGCGCCATGACTTTACAAATATTAAAATATTTTTGATTTCGTCACTCTTTAAATTGAAATTGAAACTCAAAATTTAATAATGATTTTTAAATTCTAAATTAAAATTTCGATTTTAAAATTATGAATTGTATATTCAAAGCTGCATAAAAAAAACCCTAGGAATTAAATGCAGGGATTTTTGATTTAGAAATATAATATTATCCAATTCCAATTCCGAATTTTTTCGACAAATTTCAAACAATTTTCTATATTCTTGTCAGCTTCTTCGCCTTTGTGCACACCTGTCAAGCCAGTCTTCCACCTTATCTTAGTTTTTACCTTCTCAACTCCTTTCGCACCTCCGTTGAAGAAATGGAAGTAGTTGCATCTGCCTCTGAAGTAGCTGCATTTCAAACTCAAATGAATTTCTATGTAAATTTTTCAAATATATTGTTTATGAAATTGCGAACAGCTTTCAATTTTAAATCTATAATTATTTTGACGAAATACGTTCTTCTAGATTAGCTTTTGCCATTGCAATTTAAAAATATGCTCCACTAACTGGTATTCCTATTTACTTTGGAATACTTTTCTACAGCTGTCAATCATAGAATGATTAATTACGTCAGATGTCTTTTATTAAATTCATAGGCGATTTTACTTTACGTTGAAAAGTCAAAGGGTTTTAAGGTATAATTTTTCTAACAAGTTTAAGGCAATCATTTAGATTAAAATGTTTCAGAACTATATTTTATGTATATTTATTAAATTCGTGTCCATCTGATTTTGTAGCCTGCTGACTATATACTAGAGAATAACCATAACATTATTACAAGTTAGTTTATTCCACAATTTCATAACAATTTTTTCTCCCTTTTCTATACTGTTGAGGAACATAAGGCTTTCACAAAGCCTCTATATATTTAATTCTATATTTAGTTAATAATTAATATTTAATTTTCGGGGTAGCCCTTGGTTTGATAAAATTTTTCGTGGCCAGCATATTCTACATGCGCAGACATTTGATCAGGAATATTTAAAGTTTTTGGACTATTTTTCAATGACCAACCATGTTGGTAATCTTGATGACGATGATAAAGGTGTTGATGATGTTGATGTTGATTATGACGAAGTTGAGTTAAAAGATTCCGCTCTTGCTAATTCACTATGTAATGAAATGTCATTCACAGCATTGGCGGATGAACTCGACGTTGTTTTGACTGATAAAGTTGTTGTCGGTTTGAAGTACTCAGGCCCCAGAGTAGTAGTATCGAGAGAAGAAATAAAGCTGGCAAACTGGTCCGTTTGCGACCAAGCTTCTTTAACGGTCTTTTTTTTATTTGTTTGAAAGGATTTATTTACATTACTGCCGGCTTCGACTTTTTCACAGAGCTCCCTTATGTCTGTTTTTAATGAACAGATCTCGTCTTTTAGTATGTCTACATTGTTTATAGACGAATTGGAAGCTTTCGACCCAATGACACAAAGCTTCCTAATATCCATTTTAAGAGAAGATATTTCCTCTTCTAGCCTGTCCGTTTTATTTATATTTATCGATAATTGATTTAATTACTGCCAGGTTATGAGCAGCTTCGTACTTTGTGTCTGCAGCCGCCTCGTTAGTTGAAGTTGAAAGACCTGGTGGATTTTTATCGTCAAAACGTTGACACAAAATTTCTAACTTCATATTAAATTACATGGCAACCTCATCCAAATGGATTACAAGTTAGGGTGTCCTTTTATTATTAGAACAAGAACATATAACAAACATACTAAAATCTCATCTAAAGTTATTTATTTTAAAAACCAAAGCTTTTTTAAAATTACCTTTCATATCTGCCGCAATGAATTTGACTTTTTCATTTACAAACATTACAAAACTCGCGACTTAATTCTTCTATGTCCAGAAATGAAGACATTAAAGATTTAATAAAAGAAAAGAAAAAAAAGAAAATGCTCTGTTACCCCCAGCTGAGGTTCACAAAATAACTGCTTTCAAAAAAAAAATTGTATTTATTTCTTCGTTTGTTATATTAATGTCAATTTTTAAATTTATTTTAATTTTTATTTTCAAATGCAGAATTTCATTAACATTCAAAATACAATTTCTTTTCCTCAAAATTAATTTTTTTTTTTTTGAAAGAATTCTCAGGAATCTACGAATGATTTGACTCAAAGAAAAGATAGAGAAAAATACAGGAAAGACAAATAAAAAAAACATGATAATTAAATCAGCATGACTGAAATCTGTCTAATTATAGTTAACTGCTTTTAGGATATTAAAGAATTTTAAATAGATTGGTATTTTTTTTTTGTGATTCTCTAGAATGACCTACAAAATTTTTTTTGAAAATATTTTGATCCTTACAACAATTTTCTAATTATTTTGAAATGAACTTATGGATCATTTATTTAAAAAAATAAAAACAAAATTAAATAAAATATTTAACTAGTCTTGTTTTTATAATTTGAATTCTCATCGTTACAAGCGAAATTAATTGAAATTAAAATTTATTTATATATACATTAGAAGGACTATAGCTATAGGTTTATTTACATTGGAAGGACAATAGGTTTAAGTGAATTGGAATGTATTTCTGAGTCGCTGCTTTTACCTAGGCGAAGTCAGTTCTTAATTTTAAAGTTGTAAAAAGCTCTAATCCCAACTCAAATCATCGCTCAATTCAAATTTGACTCCACTCAACCTTGAGTCCGCTCACATTTGAGTCCACCCAAGTTTAAATCTGCTCAACCGTTGAACACAGTTATTTCGCTCCACAATTGAGTCCGCTGAACCTGTATCGCTCATAGTGTGAGCGGACTTAAGTTTTAAGTTGAGTGCGAGTTGACTTGCGCATTTGAGTTCGCTCATTAACAAATCTAATTAATTTAAAATGTTGATTTAAGTTACATTAGTGGAAAAATCATAGTTATTATTTTGGCGGGAATCAAAAATGTCGAATTCTAGGAAGTAGTGCTTCTAAACTAACATATTTTCGCGTTAACATTTAAATTCATAAATTTTTTTTTTTTTTTGGTTGAATTTTTTTCAATATGAAAAAAGGCATTTTAAATTAAAGTGACCATATTATCCTTTTAAAAATACAACACTAAGCTCCACCTTTCGTGGCATGCATCGTGGATTTTCGTTTACAATTTATGAAAAGCTATATGTGGTATTTTCTATGTTCTGGAATAGAATTCGCTAGTTAATGAACAATGAACAAACTGGAAGCCTATGAAAAGTGACTCTAAAAAAGAACACTGAAAATTTCGTGGGTATATATCATGTCACAAATATTGAAGTTCTTCAAAGCATAAAAAATGGCCGAGAGCTTATTTCAAATTTAAAAATAAGAAACATATCGTATTTCCGTCGAGTGATTTGAGATCAAAATTACGAGGTCCTACATACGTACTTTGTACTCTTACACTTTATCTTGCAAAATCTTGCAAAAAAATGGATGTAAAAGAATCCTTGGTCGAAAAGAAATGTCGAAAACAAATGTTACATAAGTTGAAGCATTTTATTAAGAATTTTACCTTAACATACTGTGATGAATTGTTATCATTTGAGAAAGTAAATTTTTTTGAGTAATCAAGAGCTAAGTAGCCACCGTAAGTTCCTTTTGTTATACTTAAAAAATTATTCCGTCTCAGGTACTAAACTGCAGTGTATGTCGAACATTTTAAGTAGTGTCGAATATAATTCAATGTTCGAGAAATATTATGTGTACCACATCTTCCTTCCATATTATCTGTCCTCCCTAATTATCATATATTTGCATATTAAATCTTAAGATAATTAAGTAATCATTATCCAATGTCTTAAACAAATAAAACAAACACAAAACCCAAACCATCTCTAGTTCCCCGCATAAAACAGTTTACATTTTTCCCATATTTAAATTCAATTTGGAAAAATTTTTTATTTCAAAATTAAAAGTCAAAGTTAAATTACATTCCTCATAAAGATTTTATTCTTTTTATACCCTACACCTATAGAATAGGTAAAGGGGTATATTAACTTTGGTATGGTGTTTGTAACCACCTAAAGGAAGCGAGTTAGATATGGAAAAGTATATATATTTGTGATCAGCGTGACCGCCTTAGTCGATATAGCCATGTCCGTCCGTCCGTCCGTCCGTAGGCACGATAACTCAAAAAATAATGGAGCTATCTTGATGAAATTTTAACTGTAGATTACTAGGACTGAAAGTACGGCGGGGATTGCATATGGGCGAAATCGGCCCATGGGTTCGGATTCTGGACCTTTTAATCGGTTTCAGGGCTCACGAACAAATATAAAAAATCACGATAACTCAACAACTAATGAAGCTATCTTCATCAAATTTGTGCTGTAGGTTACTAGTAATGAAACTACTTCGGAAATTGCGTAAGGTCGGGATTGGACCATGGGTTCGGAACCTAGAACTTTTTGATCGAATTTAGGCCAAACGAGCATAATTCCGAAACCAATGAAGATAGAACCTCCAAATTTAGTATCAGGGTGTTCCCTCCTATTTCCTAAGTGTCTTGTGAATTTGGGTCCCATTGGAGTAGTGGGTCGGGGACCAGCCACACATTTCCGAAGACCTTAAAGCATATCTTTAAAATTAATAAAGATAACAACTTGAAAAAATGTAGCAGCTTCCAATTTGCCACAAGGGTGTTCTTTACTATCTCTTGCATGTTCCCCTAATTTGGGATCAATTGGAGTGGTGGTTCTGTACCCCTCTCAGACCTCCCAAGTTTTAAAGGCTTATAATCGAAATTACTAAAAATAGTTACTTAAAATTAAGATAGACCGTTCAAATTGTGTACAAGGGTTAACTAGTACTATAAGTACAGCGCGGACTATATAAGGGCGAAATCAGCCCAACGGTTCGGATTCCGGACCTTTTAATCGATGTCAGGGCTAAGGAACATATATAAAAAATCACGATAACTCAACAACTAATGAGGCTATCTTCATGAAATTTGTGCTGTAGGTTATTGGCAGCGAAACTACGGCGGTGATTACGTACGGTGAGGATTGGACAATGGGTTCGGAACTTAGAACTTTTTGATCGAATTTAGGCCAAACGAGCATAATTCCGAAACCAATGAAGATAGAACCTCCAAATTTGGTATCAGTGTGTCCCTTCCTATTTCGTAAGTGTCTTTGAAATTTGGACCCCATTGGAGTAGTGGATCGGGACCAGCCACTCAGTTCTTAGGCCCTTAAAGCATATTTTCGAAATTAATAAAGATAGTAACTTGAAACAAATGTAGAAGCTTCCAATTTGCCACAAGGGTGTTCTTTACTATTTCTTGCGTGCCCCCCTAATTTGGGATCAATTGGAGTGGTGGTTCAGAACCTCTCTTAGACCCCCCAATGTGTAAAAGCTTATCATCGAAATTAATAAAACTAGTAACTTAAAATTAAGATAGAGCGTTCCAATTGTGTACAAGGGTTAACTAGTATTGAAAGTATGACGGGACTGCATATGGGCGAAATCGTACCATAATTTCGGGTCCTGGAACCCTTGAAAAGTTCAAGGACTAACAAACATATATCTTAAAAACACCATAACTCAAAAAATAATGCCGGTATTTTGATGAAATTTAACAGTAGGTTACTAGTAATGAAAGTACCATGGGAATTGGTTGTGGTCGAGTTTAATTTCGAAGCGAAAGAATATATTTCCTATGTCCTATGTGTCTCCGAAATCTAGACTTAATTGTAGTGGTTCAGTTATGTTCAAAGGTACTTGCTGCATTTATGTAAAATTTATTTTTATATTTAAATGAATTATATGAAAAGGTGTAAATTTTTAATTGTATTTTAGAAATACATTTATTGCATATTTTGCGTTTATAAGCTTTTCTATTAGGTATATAAACTAACCATTTAAAATAATTGCAATTTTTAAAAATTTGGATTATTAAATATATTATGCTTTGATTATCTTTTTATCACAAAATTTAATAATTAGAATTTTTTCATTTTGTAATTGAATTGGAATAAATATATTTTCATTTATTTCAAGTTTGTTTGTTTTTTAATATTTTTATACCCTACACCTATAGAATAGGTAAAGGGGTATATTAACTTTGGTATGGTGTTTGTAACCACCTAAAGGAAGCGAGCTAGATATGGAAAAGTATATATATTTGTGATCAGCGTGACCGCCTTAGTCGATATAGCCATGTCCGTCCGTCCGTCCGTCCGTCCGTCCGTAGGCACGATAACTCAAAAAATAATGGAGCTATCTTGATGAAATTTTAACTGTAGGTTACTAGGACTGAAAGTACGGCGGGGATTGCATATGGGCGAAATCGGCCCATGGGTTCGGATTCTGGACCTTTTAATCGGTTTCAGGGCTCACGAACAAATATAAAAAATCACGATAACTCAACAACTAATGAAGCTATCTTCATCAAATTTGTGCTGTAGGTTACTAGTAATGAAACTACTTCGGAAATTGCGTAAGGTCGGGATTGGACCATGGGTTCGGAACCTAGAACTTTTTGATCGAATTTAGGCCAAACGAGCATAATTCCGAAACCAATGAAGATAGAACCTCCAAATTTAGTATCAGGGTGTTCCCTCCTATTTCCTAAGTGTCTTGTGAATTTGGGTCCCATTGGAGTAGTGGGTCGGGGACCAGCCACACATTTCCGAAGACCTTAAAGCATATCTTTAAAATTAATAAAGATAACAACTTGAAAAAATGTAGCAGCTTCCAATTTGCCACAAGGGTGTTCTTTACTATCTCTTGCATGTTCCCCTAATTTGGGATCAATTGGAGTGGTGGTTCTGTACCCCTCTCAGACCTCCCAAGTTTTAAAGGCTTATAATCGAAATTACTAAAAATAGTTACTTAAAATTAAGATAGACCGTTCAAATTGTGTACAAGGGTTAACTAGTACTATAAGTACAGCGCGGACTATATAAGGGCGAAATCAGCCCAACGGTTCGGATTCCGGACCTTTTAATCGATGTCAGGGCTAAGGAACATATATAAAAAATCACGATAACTCAACAACTAATGAGGCTATCTTCATGAAATTTGTGCTGTAGGTTATTGGCAGCGAAACTACGGCGGTGATTACGTACGGTGAGGATTGGACAATGGGTTCGGAACTTAGAACTTTTTGATCGAATTTAGGCCAAACGAGCATAATTCCGAAACCAATGAAGATAGAACCTCCAAATTTGGTATCAGTGTGTCCCTTCCTATTTCGTAAGTGTCTTTGAAATTTGGACCCCATTGGAGTAGTGGATCGGGACCAGCCACTCAGTTCTTAGGCCCTTAAAGCATATTTTCGAAATTAATAAAGATAGTAACTTGAAACAAATGTAGAAGCTTCCAATTTGCCACAAGGGTGTTCTTTACTATTTCTTGCGTGCCCCCCTAATTTGGGATCAATTGGAGTGGTGGTTCAGAACCTCTCTTAGACCCCCCAATGTGTAAAAGCTTATCATCGAAATTAATAAAACTAGTAACTTAAAATTAAGATAGAGCGTTCCAATTGTGTACAAGGGTTAACTAGTATTGAAAGTATGACGGGACTGCATATGGGCGAAATCGTACCATAATTTCGGGTCCTGGAACCCTTGAAAAGTTCAAGGACTAACAAACATATATCTTAAAAACACCATAACTCAAAAAATAATGCCGGTATTTTGATGAAATTTAACAGTAGGTTACTAGTAATGAAAGTACCATGGGAATTGGTTGTGGTCGAGTTTAATTTCGAAGCCAAAGAATATATTTCCTATGTCCTATGTGTCTCCGAAATCTAGACTTAATTGTAGTGGTTCAGTTATGTTCAAAGGTACTTGCTGCATTTATGTAAAATTTATTTTTATATTTAAATGAATTATATGAAAAGGTGTAAATTTTTAATTGTATTTTAGAAATACATTTATTGCATATTTTGCGTTTATAAGCTTTTCTATTAGGTATATAAACTAACCATTTAAAATAATTGCAATTTTTAAAAATTTGGATTATTAAATATATTATGCTTTGATTATCTTTTTATCACAAAATTTAATAATTAGAATTTTTTCATTTTGTAATTGAATTGGAATAAATATATTTTCATTTATTTCAAGTTTGTTTGTTTTTTAATATTTTTAAATAGATAAATTAGTAAGAATTTGTAGTATTTTTTAATAGATAGGGTAATTAGAAAATGTTTTTAGTATTATACAGTTAATTTGGTTAGCTATGTCTTACGATCAAATTAATAACAGCTTCTATGGTGTTAAAATGACTTATGGATATGTCCTTAAATTTGAACCAAATAGGTGTAGGGTATTTCTAAGTCGGTTGCACCGACTGACTGTTTCTTTACTTGTTCTTTATTTATTTTGTTTGTTTTTATATTTTATATTTTAATTTACACAATTGTAAGAAAAATTAACTAAATTTATATAGAGCAGCATTTTAGCTTTTTATTTTTTTTTTTTTTTTACGATTACGATGGATTTTGACTGACTTTTGAGTAATTTAAATCACGGCATGTTACCTTTTCATAAAATCACAGAATTACAAAAACTGAGTAAAATAAAATTAAATGTATTTTTTTTTTCTTTTTAATGTCAAGACGCCCTCTGTAGTATATTTTGTTTTTTTTTTTTTGTTTTTTGACTTTTTTGTTTGTTTGTCATATCATTGACCGACGTTCAGAACATTTAAATATAGTATACGCTGATATTTTCTGTTTCATGACATTCAATTTATAACCAAGGAACGAAAATTGAAAGTTTTATTAAAAGGATACCAAATAAGAAATTTAACGACAGAAGAAAAAGGAAAACTAAAAAAAAATATTCACAAAGTACAGTGATCGTCATAAAATAGCCGAGATATTTTTTTCAATTGAACGACATTAGTAATCGTATGATTTTTGTAAACTGCACTGTCAAAGATTCCAAATTTGAAATGTTATTAAATTAGCAAACATTTTTTTTATTATTAAATTGGTTAATGTCTTCGGGCCTTACCTAATCAAAAGCGTACGACGTATGACGTACAATACGCCGTACGTCAACACGTCGACGTATCCCGAAATCGATACGCGCGTACCTTTTTTAATTTGTCAAAAAATCTATTTTGAATATTGATTTCATATAAAAAATACCGTTTTTAATTTTGGTATTATTATTTTTAATTTTTTTTTTCTTTAAATTTTGTAAAATGGATTTCGATGATATTGAAGTTATAGAGGATTTAAATTTAAAAATGTTTTATTTACTAAATATCAACAAAACGTCACCATAAGAACATAACAAAATTGTATACGCTTTGTCAATTTTTAAATTTTTAAAACCCGACGTATGGTACGTCGCGTATTTCGGGAGCTCCCATATAATTATATGTATTTAAAATTATTTTGACAGAAAATATACGCCGTACGTCGTCATTTAGGTAAGGCCCTTCATCTTCATATTCTGATTAGATTAATGAAATAGTTTTGTATTTCTCGTTCATTTATATATCTGAAAGTGTAAAAAGTATAATTGACAGTCCAATATACAGTGATGATTTAATGAATAGAAAACAAGTGATGAAAATAACCAAGAGTTTTTAAAAAAGCACATTTTTATAATTATATAGCATTTCATACTGAGTATTTTATCATTTATTTTTATAAAAACAACTGACAATATCATAATTTAGTTACTTCATCAATTCATTACTAATTATGAATAATATTGAAATCAATACTTAGAATATAATCCCAATACACTCAAGAAAATCTGTTAACAAATGCTAAATATAATGTAGGACCTTCAATGTTAACGTTTAATTTTAGAAAATCATACACTGATGAATAAGTAACTGATTTATAAAAAAAGGAAAGCTTTAATTTTTATGTCTTAATAGCAGCTATTCAATGGGGAAGGTTCCAAAAATTTTTAATACGTAGATTTAAGATGATTCTCGAGGATCTGTCCCTAACAAAATTTCCCAAAATTGAGTTTCGCATAACGTTTAATTTAGTATTGTATGCCAACTCTATACATCACTAAGCAATATATTTTTGTTAATCCTATAAATGCAGTTCTTTTTTACCGTTTTTTAATTGACAATAAACCTTATAGAACTCCTGTTATACCAATTTAAATATAGGGCTTTTTTGGAATTTGCGGATTTGTGTCTCATTCCCCATGTTTGACCTTTTAATTTTGTATATTACTTAAAAAAAAATTTGGATAGGTATTCAAGTTACAGGTGCTTAAAAATAGCTAAATTTAAAGATCCAAGCTCTTATAACTACTACACATGGGGCTTGACAAAAAAAAAATGGTTAGTCGACTCCTACTAATTTCTGAGGATCTAACTTCTCGCTAAATATCAAGACTCTACCTTGAACCGTTTTGAAGATATGTGGGGCCAAAAATTTTGCTAAAATTGAGATTAATATAACTGTAAATTTAAAGTACCGTATGGCACAAGCTTGAAAATGACAAAATGTTGGATTTATTTTATGTGTTAAGATTGACTCCCACTTTGTATTTGAGATAAGTACCAAAAATCCGCGCTTGGCATATTTAATTTTTAATTTACACTCATTTAAAAACAATTAAATCATCCATCAATATTATTATGCACCCCCACTGTATTGAAAATTTAAAAACAGGGTTTTTTTTTTTTAGTTAGTATACAATATTATTGAATTGTTTTTTCTTTTTTTGTTATTGTTTTATTCGGAAGAAAATAATGTTAAACAGTGTGTCATGTAAAATTGGAATGCTGTTAATGAGGAGTTAAAAAGGGCTTAAGGCTATCGGAATATTGTTTACAAAAACAAATAAAAAAACAAAATATATATAGTATAGAATTGATTGTCTTGGGAGAATTTGACATCTTATTTTTATTTTCGATTAAATTTTTTTACTGTTTTATGTATGTATGGATGTGTATGTATGTATATGTTGTTCCAGTATTAAACAAAGAAATCTGACGCCAATTTATAACATATATAAAGTCAATACTTTTGTCAGTTTGTTGGATTTGGCGAAAAAGACAACAACAACAAAAAAACAATAAAATGAAAATTAATGAGTGCATTTGAGACGCATTTTAATTTAAATGACAATTAGTTAGTTTTGGTTTATGATAAAAAAAAAAATTTATGTATATTTTATTTTTTAATTTTTAATTTATTTTAACTTAATTAAACTTGGAAGTAGTAAAAATTAAACAATAAAAGTTTAAAGATTTACGTAACCAATCATTTTTGATTTACATGAATAAAAATGGAAAATTGAATACCTATATATAAATTTTAAATGGCAGTTATTGTGTAATAGTTATTGTTATTTTTAAAGAAAATTTTATCAGGATAAAGAATATAATAATCGATTTTTATTGTAAAAAAAATTTTTTTCGAAATAGTAATAAAAAAAAAATTAAGTTAATTTTTTGTAATTAAATTAAAAGTCAGAGGCGCCATGCAGTTTAATATATTGAATAGAAAAAATAAAACGATGATATATTTAAAGACTTAATCTAATCTAATAAATTAGTTCTTTTAACAAATTAAAGTTAAAAATTTGAAGGTATAATATCATATAAAAGAACTAAAATTTATTATTTTAATTAACCTTATAAAGTGTTGAAATGACAGTTATTCAGGACAATTCTTAAAGCAAATGTCAATATTTTTAAGTATAAATTCGATTTAACTTTCAATATTTTAATAATTGACATTTTTCTAATGATCTTTGATAGATTTTTTGAATAACTTAAAATAGAATATTGTGGGGTTCAATTTTGTTAAATAGGTACTTAGAGAATCACTTTTGTTTCTGAGTTTTTTGTCCCTTTTTTTTAACATTTTGTAAATAATGTGCCTTTAAATACGATTAACTAAAAACTTTTAGCAACGGGTAAGTATTAAAATTTAATTTTAAAACTTTTTCCCGTAGATCTACTCGTTACTATGTTTCAATTCAACCTCTCAAATTCGGAAAAATCTCTATATTTTAACAGTTATAACAAGACTTCCATAAGGTATATTTTAAATCTAAAAACGGTAAAGTTAGAACCTCAGAAATAATTAGGAGTGGGTTAACAAAATTTGTTTAGGAGCTGTAAGGGCATGAAAATTAAAATTTTGCAATTTTTAAACACCTGTTACTTAAAGGTTTGATTTTCTAGTTACTATGTTAAGGAATACACAACATATTGTAAAATAGAGTTGATACCGAATTACATATTTTAAATTTGAAAGAACTAAAAAAGAGTAAAGAAATTTTAAAACATAAAAATGGTAAAATAATCTAGCTCGTCGCTTAGAAAAACTAAACAAAAAGCTTAATTTGATTGAAATAAATTTATTTTATTTAAAAGATTATTTCATTCAAAGATTTTTGATATCATAAAAATTATGAATACTATTAAGATCGGTTTGAAATGCTGTTATTAGTCGAGGGCTGTTATTTGCTTGTATAAATTCGAATATCGTAATGCCAAATATCGGAAATTGCATCGTTGATGGAAATAAACAAAAAATGTCAAAAATAGTCAAAAATAGTTCCTTATTTCACACCGTAAAAGCTTTAAATCCGGAAGAAGTTAGAGATTTAAAAGAAACACGGTAGCTTATGTCTGAAAGGCAGGAATAAACGCAATAAATAAAGTGAATTGGAAATCCCACTTTCTGCAATTAAAAATTATAATGTTCTGAGGAAGTTAATCAATTGCTTTACTAAAATCAGTGTACATTCCATCCGTTGATAATCAACCCCTTGTTTTGATAAAAATTCGGAGCGACATATTGCTAATATAGCAAAGCTGCGAAAATAGAACTGGCTTAAAAAGAGCCTTTTTCCATAGGTACGGGCTGACAATTATAATGAAAGAAGATTAAATAAAGTGAAAAAATATTTTTAAACTAATTAAAATTTCATCACATCTGGTTAATAGCATAAATGAAATAATTTTACAATATTCCGTTGATTGTTATGTTAAAATACCAAATAAAATTATTATATGTCATCGATCTTAATAAATATTTTCAAATTAAAATGATCATAAGTTAATAAATCAAAACAAAATTTTTATTAACAATGAAACGATGATTTTTCAAATAGCATTGCCACGCGAATCTAGATTATTCTACAAGCGTAACAAATTTTTAAAAAGAAAGAAAGGTTGCTCGTACGTCCTCATATCTTTTCATTTTAATTAAACACAAACAAAAAGCAGTATAAAATATTTTCAAAATAAATGAATTCAACATCTTAAGACAAAAGAAACAGAAATGAAATCATTTATTTAATTTTTTTTTACACTTTTTTTCTATCAACGAATTCAAACCTCAAAATTAAATCTGAAATAAAACAAATTAAAAAAATTCAATTTATTTCTATTCCAACCCACCAAAAATAAATTAAAAATTAAATTTTTTTAAATTTCAAGATACCAAAACAAAAAAAGAGTATATATGATTACAATTTAATTTTTTTATATTTATTTCCATTTTTTTTTTTTCATTTTCAATGCTTTAAACATTTCTACATTTCTGAACAGCAACCACAAAAAAAAAAACAAAGATGCTGAAATTCGATAATCGATTAGAAATGGCGCTATATTATTATGAATTGAGATTATGTATTACTATAAATTTTTAATTAAAGAAATCTGAGTGGAGCGACGGAATTGAAATATCTATGATATATACAGGATGGCGCATAGCTAATGTAATGATTATAGTAGTTTGCGTTTACGTTGTTTTTTTAAAATTAAGTTGGAAAAACTTAGGAAATTTATAACGGAGAACTGAGCACAGAACAAAGCCCCAAAGTTGGTTAATTTTATTTTGAAAGTCAGTATTCGATTATTCAGACACAAAGATCAAATCAGAATAGGGGGCATAAAACCAAATCTGACAGAATATGGGGTAGGCAAAATCTAAGAATCATCAAATGCACTCACTTAATTGCACAGTATGGTGTATAATAGCTGAAGGAAGGATCATTGATATATATAATAAATGACGAACAAGTTGCAGTTAATGTGAAATGCCAATACCATGCAATGAAAATATTTTAAGGCCAGGGGTAAAGAACCATGCAGAATTGTGATTCTTTCAATATGAAGCCACAGCTCATAGAACTCGTCCAACTATGGCAGCTATTATTCTATGGGAATAATATCGCGCTTTCTGATTTTATCTTTCTTTAGGGATGTTTTACAATAAGTCAAGAACAATTTCTTGGGGAAAAGGTGTTTGCCAATAAGTCAAGAACTATGAACAGAAGAGTAAGAATAGTTTAAGGACAATAACCGAAAAGAAGTAAAAACACTGGAACGTGAAACTGTAAGAAAGCATGTCAGGACGAAGCAAACAATTGCCACCATTTGGAAGATATTATCTTTATAATAAAATGTGAACATATTTCCAACCTACGATCTAAATTTTAATAAATACCAACGTTAAATAAAATCATAATGAAAATATTTGTTTACTAAATAAAGCATAACGTTTCTTATGCGCCACCCTATAAAAACAACGCTACCACTTTCTAGAGTTACCAAATAAATATAGTAAAATATGTTAAAAGAGTTGGTCTGTCCAACTGTGCATATTTAAAAAGAGATACAATTTCTTTTTTACAATTTCTTAATTTAAAGGAGTACCCTTTAATTTTTTTTACATAATTTTTAAAATAATTATTTAATTTCCGAAGTCGGATCTACCCAAACGAATTCTCTTTAATTATTAAACTAGAAGGCTTGATTGTTTTAGGCCTCGGAAACGCAGACAGCGAACGATTTTTTAGGAGCAAATGGCAATTTAATTTTGCGCTCACTTGTCGTTCTTCTGTAAGACCATTAATATGATTAACTATATATTTGAATTTTTTTTTTTAAAAATCGCTCGTTCACTGTCAGCGCATTCGAGGAATCCACTGTCAGCGTTTGTGTTGGATTACTTGCTTAAAGTAATGTGTTTCCTATTGAATTTAAAATATCCGAGTTTAAGTCTTAAACAAATGCAGTCTTAAGACTTCTTTCACAAAAATCTTTCAACTATGGGAATCGGAAGCTTTCCTATATTAACAAAGAAGAGAAGCTTAGGTTCTTCTTGCATTTGGTTACTCATGATAGTAGTCCTTGTCCTTGCATAATATTCGAAATACAAAACACTTAAATTTCATGCACTGTATAAAACCTAATGTATGAAGTTGTTATTATAAGATATTCTAAACGAAAAAACAAAACCTTAATATGTTTAAATAAAACAAGTAAAGAAACAGTCAGTCGGTGCAACCGACTTAGAAACACCCTACACCTATTTGGTTCAAATTTAACATATAACATATCCATAAGTCGTTTTAACACCATAAGAGCTGTTATTAATTTGATCGTAAGACATAGCTACCAACTTAACTTTACAATACTAAAAACAATTTCTAATTACACTATCTATAAAAAAATATTACAAATTCTTACTAATTTATCTATTTAAAAATATTAAAACAAAAAAACTTGAAACAAATGAAAATATATTTATTCCAATTCAATTACTAAATGAAAAAATTTAAATTATTACATTTTGTGATAAAAAGCTAATATATTTAATAATTAAAATTTTTCAAAATTGCAATTATTTTAAATGGCTTGTTTATATACCTAATAGAAAAGCTTATAAACGCAAAATATGCAATAAATGTATTTCTAAAATACATATACAAATTTAGACCTTTTGATATAATTCATTTAAATATAAAAATAAATTTTACATAAATGCAGCAAGTACCTTAGAACATAGCTGAACTACTACAATTAAGTCAAAATTTCGGGGACACATAGGAAATAGGAAATATATTCTTTGTCTTCAAAATTAAGCTCGACCAGGAGCAATTCCCATGGTACTTTCATTACTAGTAACCTAGAGTTTAAATTTCATCAAATAGCTGTACTTTAAGTACTAGTTAACCCTTGTACAAAATTTGAACGTTCTATCTTAATTTTAAGTTACTATTTTTAGTAATTTCGAGTATAAGCTTTTAAAGCTTGGGAGGTCTAAGAGGGGTACTGAACCACCACTCCAATTGATCCCAAATTAGGGGGGCATGCAAGAGATAGTAAAGAACACCCTTGTGGCAAATTGGAAGCTTCTACATTTGTTTCAAGTTACTATCTTTATTAATTTCGAAAATATGCTTTAAGGGCCTAAGAACTGAGTGGCTGGTCCCCGATCCACTACTCCAATGGGGCCCAAATTTCAAAGACACTTACGAAATAGGAAGGGACACCCTGATACCAAATTTGGAGGTTCTATCTTCATTGGTTTCGGAATTATGCTCGTTTGGCCTAAATTCGATCAAAAAGTTCTAAGTTCCGAACCCATTGTCCAATCCTCACCGTACGTAATCACCGCCGTAGTTTCGCTGCCAATAACCTACAGCACAAATTTCATGAAGATAGCCTCATTAGTTGTTGAGTTATCGTGGTTTTTTATATATGTTCCTTAGCCCTGACATCGATTAAAAGGTCCGGAATCCGAACCGTTGGGCTGATTTCGCCCTTATATTGTCCGCGCTGTACTTATAGTACTAGTTAACCCTTGTACACAATTTGAACGGTCTATCCTAATTTTAAGTAACTATTTTTAGTAATTTCGATTATAAGCCTTTAAAACTTGGGAGGTCTGAGAGGGGTACAGAACCACCACTCCAGTTGATCCCAAATTAGGGGAACACGCAAGAGATAGTAAAGAACACCCTTGTGGCAAATTGGAAGCTTCTACATTTTTTCAAGTTGTTATCTTTATTAATTTTAAAGATATGCTTTAAGGTCTTCGGAAATGTGTGGCTGGTCCCCGACCCAATACTCTAATGGGACCCAAATTCACAAGACACTTAGGAAATAGGAAGGGACACATTGATACTAAATTTGGAGGTTCTATCTTCATTGGTTTCGAAATTATGCTCGTTTGGCCTAAATTCAATCAAAAAGTTCTAGGTTCCGAACCCATGGTCCAATCCCGACCTTACGCAATTCCCGAAGTAGTTTCATTACCAGTAACCTACAGCACAAATTTGATGAAGATAGCGTCATTAGTTGTTGAGTTATCGTGATTTTTTATATTTGTTCGTTAGCCCTGAAACCGATTAAAAGGTCCAGAATCCGAACCCATGGGCCGATTTCGCCCATATGCAATCCCCGCCGTACTTTCAGTCCTAGTAACCTACAGTTAAAATTTCATCAAGATAGCTCCATTATTTTTTGAGTTATCGTGCCTACGGACGGACGGACGGACGGACGGACGGACGGACATGGCTATATCGACTCAGGCGGTCACGCTGATCACAAATATATATACTTTTCCATATCTAGCTCGCTTCCTTTAGGTGGTTACAAACACCATACCAAAGTTAATATACCCCTTTACCTATTCTATAGGTGTAGGGTATAAAAAGTTTTATTATTGATCGCTATAACAAAAAAAGAGTAGAGTTTTAAATTAAAACTATCGGTATTTTCAGATCATTACAATTTTTTATTGTTACTATATTATGAACGCTTTAAATTATTTCTTTCTTTTGGTCAATTTTTCAGATTTTTAATTTACAAAATAATACACCGCGTGTAATTTTTCTATTTGTTTTTTAACAATTAAATAAAAGTATTTGTAAAGAAATGATACAGAAATTTCCAAAATGTTTATTCTTTTCTTTCTAAATTTCACTATGATTAACCAGACAATGATACAGCAGAAATTTGCCTTTCTTCAATGGTCTTAGAAATAAAATAAAGGTACTATTACACAATACACACTCGAGTTAGGAGTCGATTTTTACAGCTTAAAATTGTAAAAAATTTGACGTTGCTAGGCTTTAATACTTTAACCATAAAGTTGACTATAGTTAGTTGAACTTTCTTCATTTACCTCAGAAGATTTTTCTTATATCCAGAATCATAAACCATCACCATTAAGTTGTCTTATATATGAGCCGCCTTTGTATTGTGTGAGGGATGTAGGATGTGGTAAGTTATTAAACAGGTCATTTCTTTAAAACACATTAATGAAGGAACTATAATAAGTTTGATGAAGATTTCTTAAATGTTGCCTTGCAAGGGAACTGAGTTTAGAAGTTGTCTTTCAATAAAAGACTTTTGAACAAACTGAAACGGTTGATTCTCCTATAACAATCATCGGATTTGGTAAGTGCATTGATTTTTCAATTCATTTTATATGAATGAAATCGGAATATTTAAAGTAAATTTTATTCTAACGTGGGTTTGGCACATAATGGGACTTAATTTTCTCTAGATACAGTTAACTTTTTCAAATTTATTCGTGTAAAGCCACCTTAATTAAAAACAACTAGTAAAAACACACTTATTTTACAAAATTAATTGAATTGGATCAAAACAAAGTATCTTTACCATAATAGCGGGTGTAGTACAAAACACAACTTGATTTTCTGGAGTTTTTTAAAATTTTTTTTTTTAATTTTAAAATTACAATAAAAAATTTTTCAATTTCATCTGTTTTTATTTAATTTCGAAAGAAAGAAAAACTATTGAATAACTCCAAGATTTATTTAACAGAAATGAATAAAAAAATGAATTTAATACATGAGTAAGCATATTATATTTAAAGAAATATATAATAGAACATTAAACCGATGATTATCAAATAAATGAATTTGAATTTTTTTTTTTTATTTTCAATAATTAAATTGGATTTATTGTTTGTTTTCAGTAAAAATACAACAAATAAAATCTTTAGATAAAATTTATAGTATGCTTGAACCGAAATTTTTAAACACAAAAAGAAATTGTGTTAAGGTTTAAACTCAATAAGAAACAATATCTTTTTCATTCAACACTTTAATAATAGAAACAATTTAACTTTCTATTTGTTGAAATTATAATTAAAAATTGTTTAATTAAGTTACTTGTAATTTTAAATTATGACCTTTATTCATTGTAGCATTAGTTCCAATCTGACCAATGACGTAGTGGTAAAGACTTCGCCTTTGATGCGAAGGCCCGGGTTCATACCCTGGTCAAATTATTGCATCAGCTGCTTTCGCAAACAGGTAAGAATAGCCAAGAAAGCTGTGCTTTTAAGGAACAATAAATTGATTGAGCAAATGATTTAATTTTTTATAAGCGCAAATAACTGTTATAATAAAAAAAATTAAATATCTGCGAATTATAAAAAAAATTTAAATAACTCTTGTATAGAATAATAGATGACGCATAAAAGTAACATTTGCGCATTCATAATCTTACACAATAGCTACAGCAAAGTAATCAACGGCTTGGTAAATATAATGATTAACGAAACTGAAGCCTAGTCTAAACAGACTTGGGGAATGCCATATACTCAATAAAGGAGTGGAAAAGGAAAAAACAATAATATGCAATTAGATAAACTTTACGGTTCGAAAACGCAAACACTAAGCCTGGTGATTCTACGGAATGTATTTGTTTTGAAATATTGTTAACAGTGAATCCTTAAAAATCTTGGCATGGAAATAGATGGAAAGCTCTTCTAAAACAACCATTTTATTTTGATTACAAAAGATTTAACGAAATTCCTGCAATTGTTTGGCAAAAATGTGAAAATAATTTGCATCTATTGTCTACATCAAATATATAAAAACTATACTCGACTGAAACTTGATTTTAATTTTATTTACGCTGGAGCATCTAGTGCGGCTCTTCAATATCTATACAGTTACAAAAAAAAATGTGTTCGTATTATTAATTATAACAACTTTGCAGAGACTTAAATTTTTAAGTCAACTTTTCAGCTTTTCTACTTCGAGTTGAAGAATTTCCTAACATTAATTTTAAAAAAATTGATTGAAGGAAAAATTGCTTTGAAAAATTTCTTAAAATCAGTAAAATATGGAAGTATGGAACCTAATGGAAGCTAGAGTTATGTCAAGTGACTCCAGAAATACAGTAAAAACATTTAATTCAATAGAGAGCAAAGAATAATTTTTCCAAAAATTGTGAAAGAATCGATAAATCAAAGGAACAGAAAAGGAATGTAGTTTTTTTGATCCTTGAACAAACAAGTTTTTAATTTAGGGATGATTGGTAAAACTCTTCTAGAATTAATCTTATATATTAAGTATTAAGGTATCCGCAAACCACGTTAAATAAACGTTTTAAAAACTTATAAACAGTTTCCAAATAAAAAACTAGATGTCACTTTTAACTTTTTGTCTTGTAATTGTTTAACAAATGTTAACAGGTTCAATATGAGGAGCCGTGAAAAAATGCCCCGCGAAAATACAGCCCTGGGGTATTACTTTGCATTGGTAAACAAGAAGTTAAACCCAGGTGAGCTGTTTTATAATGAATGGTAACAAAAGTCTGGAGTGCTTTTCTCTTTAGGTTTCATTGAAATTTGAATAGAATTTAAGCTCCGGGATGCTATTTTTCAAGAAGTTGAAAAATGAATATTAAAAGATAATTAATAATACTTCAAGACTTTAATTCTGAAGAGTTATGTAAATCCACATTCTATGACAATTTAAATCCTGGGTTCTTATGCTCTATGCCTTGGTATATGAAAAATTTTAAATAAGGAAGAATTTTATAATTGTATTCGAAATCTGGGTTTTTTCCTTTTCTAGGAATCATCTAAGAATTAATATATTCGTAGATGAAATTTTGAATTAGAAGAGATTTAAAGGTTTTATTCAAAATGCTGCAAAAAGTGAATATCTAGCCTATTTTGGAATAAAACTGTATAATCCCTCCTGAATTTCACCTATATTAAATTACCATTTATTTTCTGTGTATTACATATATATATTTTAACTTTATATTCTAATTTTACAATTAAAATTCTTGAACTAATCCAGAAAAAAAACAACAAAAATCTACCAAAACTAAATCTAATGAAAAACGAGGAAGAGTGTAGTAGAGTAGACTGTGTCAACTCTGGGATACCCGTATGACCGTAACATATACATTATATCATCCGGTTAATTACTTTTGGCAAAATTTCAAACATTCAGCTTTATTAGGTGTAGAGTAATGCTCCTATAAAACAAGGAGTTGTATGGCAGCTACCCGAACCCTTTGCAGCAGACCAACCAAATTTTGCAGTAACTTTGGCCATTACACTAAACTATTTTTGGCAAAATTTCAGACACCCAGCTTCATTTGGTGTAGTGTAATCCTCATATAAAAAAAGGAGTTGTATGGCAGCTACTCGAACCCTCAGCAGTAGACCAACTAAATTTTGCAGTAACTTTGGCCATTACACAAAACTATTTTTTGCAAAATTTCAGACACCCAGCTTCATCAGGTGTAGTGTAAAGCTCATATAAAAGAAGGAGTTGTATGGCAGCTACTCGAACCCTCTGAAGTAGACCAACCAAATTTTGCAGTAGCTTTGGCCATTATACTAAACTACTTTTGGCAAAATTTCAGACACGCAGCTTCCATAGGTATAGAGTAATGCTCATATAAAATTAGAAGTTGTATTGGAGGTACTCGAACCCGTGGACCAAAATGGCTGAATTTAAAACTCGATTCCGTTTTTTGCATAAAAACGAATTTGTGAAAATTTCATAATCCTAGCTCCTTTACTTTTTGAGTTATCGTGATTACGGACGGACGGACAGACGGACGGACAGACGGACGGACAGACGGACGGACAGACGGACGGACGGACGGACATACATAGCTAAATCGATTTATTTTTCGATTCTGATCCGATCCATACACTTGAGTCTATATCTACCCCCCCTCCTTCTCTGCGTCACAAACGTAATGGCAAATTTATTATACCCTTGGACTATGTAGTCATACGGGTATAATAAAAGATAAACTTATTATAATCTAATTACCTACATCAGTTTAATTATTTAATAGCGCCGCGTTGTGAAAATAAATGTTTAAACTATTAAAACAGTAAAACAAACATTAAAACAAAACAAATTAAAAAAAAAAAAAATTTTTTGAAAAAATTTCCCGACATTTTATTAATCTAAATCAGCTATGTCCAACCTGCGGCCCGCGGGCCGCATGCGGCCCATTCAATAATTTTGTGCGGCCCGTTTTGTATAAATATTTATTGTGATATTATTTCTACGCTGGACATGGTTTCTAAAGATTTTGTTTATTTCTTACTGGCTTTGGATGAGACAACAGATATTAAAGACACTGCACAACTTGCTATTTTTATTCGAGGTGTTAATAGTGAAATGAGTGTAACTGAAGAACTTCTGGATGTTATGAGTTTGAAAGGCACAACTACCGGAAAAAATATACAAGTAGCTGTCGTAAAATGCACACATGATCATGGTCTGAATTTAGCAAACCTAATTGAATCACCACAGATGGTGCAGCCTCAATGATCGGTAAAAATATTGGAGCCGTAAAATTAATTCTTGATTATAGAAATGCCATGGAAAAAGCTTCATTATCTCCGAACCTTTTTATTTGTCACTGTTTTTTACACCTTGAGAATTTATGTGCGCAAGTATTTGATATGAACCATGTGATGTAAGTCGTTATTAAAACAGTTAACGCAATAAAAAATAATTCCTTGAAACATCGTCAGTTTCAAGATTACCTTCAAGAACTAGAATCTGAGTACAGTGATTTGCTTTTTTATGCGAAAAATTCGCTGGTTAAGTCGTGAGAAATGTTTAGAAAGATTTTGGAATTTGAGAGAAGAGATTGGAATTTTTATGAATGAAAATGACCAAAATGTTCCTGAATTATATGATGAGCAGTGGTTTTTGGATTTATGTTTCCTTACAGATATTACTATGAAATTAAACGAACTGAATAGGCAGCTTCAAGGTGAAAACAAGTTGATCACAGACTGTTATGGAAATATAAAAGCATTCATAACAAAACTTAAACTTTATGAAAGTCAATTAAAATCAAAAAATTCTGTCCACTTTCAATTATTACATATATTTAATAGTGACAAAAAAGATTTTTCTAAATATGCACAAGAAATTACCAATTTACTACAAGAATTTCAGGAGAGATTTTCATATTTAAAGAAATATGAGAATATATTTAATATTTTCCTATGTCCATTTAACATTGTTGTGGAATCAGCTCCAACAAATTTGCAAATGGAGTTAATAGATCTCCAGTCATCTTCTGAATTAAAATATATGTTTGAAGCCAATGATAAAGTTCAGTTTTATAAAAAATACATATGCAATGATAAATTTCCTAATCTAAGAAAACCAGCGATAAGCGTTACAGCTGCAATGTGGACCACGTATCTTTGCGAATCTTTTTTTTCAAAATTAAAGATTGTTAAATGTAAAAGTCGTAATAGATTAACTGATGAAAATTTAAAAAACCAATTACGATGTGCAACTTCGAAAATACCTGTGGACATAAAAAAATTATCTGAAAAAATTGAAAAACAAGTTTCACATTAAGTAATATGTATGTATATGTAAAACATAATTTAGTTTGTATAAATTTTTTATAATAAATAAATACGTGCGGCCCACATTATATTTTTATTTTTTATTTTGGCCCAGTAACCAATTTCGGTTGGACACCACTGATCTAAATACTAGAATAATTTAACAACACGATTATACAAAAATTTTTACAAGATGGGTGGCCCAATATTAAACAATTGTTTTATAAACATTTTTAATTTTTATTTTATTTTTTTTTTTTTTAATTTTTATTTAAATTTTTAAACATTTGAAAAAATTGGTTTTCAATTTATATTCATGATAGACGGGAAAGGCTTAGTATATCTACAAGATACTTTAGAGTTCATTTATTTATTTGTATGTTAATTTTCTTTAAGAAAAATTTTTATGATTTAATGAAAAGCTCATTAAAATTTTTTTTTTTTGTTTTGTTTTAAATCATGTTTGTTTGTTTATTTAGAATTGAAATAAAAATTAAAAATTATAGAACACATATTTATGTTTTGTTTTTGTTTTTCAATAGATACATATTATATATTAAATATACATATGAAAACTAATTAAAATCATTAGATACATTTTTAATTTATTATTTATTAGTTTCCCATCAAAATTAATTTTATGAAACTCTGGAAATTAATTTTTTTTATTAATATTTTATTGGAGCCCCACTGGGGCAGTTGGTAAGAACACTGCTTATTAAACGAGGGTGTTCAAGTTTGAGTCTCATACTAGGCCATAATTCATTTATTGGAAGGAGATAGAGAAAGTGAAAGAGATCGCAAACCTAATATCAAACCGATAAATCAAACAGGGAAGCTAGAATGCCATGAAGTTATTTTAAAAGAGTTGTAGTATGTCTTCTAAAAATGATTTTTCACATTTAAATTAAAAGAATGCATTATTGTGATAGAAAGGGAGCGTGCAAGAATTCAAAAGTATTTTTCAGATGATAAGATGTGTATTTGAAATAAGTCCCATGGCAGTGTACTTTGAAATAAGATAAGGCATAAAAGACAAGTGCTTAACTTTTTAATAAATAAAAATAAAAGAGTTTGATTCCATCAGTCAAAATTATAAGAATGCTTTGGTATAATTTGTAGTTATTTGTATAATTAGTATCAACTCAAAATTGCAAGGAGTCTATCAAAAATTTATCATTTTCAACTATAATTTTGAGCCACATAGATGTACCAAAGAATAGTTGTGTATAAAGTTTCTTCCGTTAAATTATATTGATATATACAGTTAGACTATTAAAAATTCTATAACTTACTCAAAAGAACTTTCAATTGGACTTTAGAATCTCAGCCTAATTGGGGCTCTGAAATTGTGTTACTTTTCTACCTAAATAATACCAAAAATTTTAAAATACACAGGACTTCGACAATAAAGCAATCGAGAAAACTATTAGACTACGGTATGATTGTTAAAAGTTGTGGAATGGCTGCTATTAACTTTATTATTTTAAATTCTTAAGTTAGTTTTTAAATTGAAGTGCTTTTGAGTAACCATAGCAACCCCAGATATATTATTATCCCAGATGTTGTAATCTACTAAATACTGGCGGATAAAAAGACTTTTAAGACATGTTAGAAGCTCCTACAGTTATAAGACAAAACTGCACAATCTATTCAACGATTCCTTTAAAACGTAAATTAACCCTCTCTCTCTTATATAATAGTTTAAACATTTTTATGTAAATCGAACCTTATAAGAATTAAATAAGATCGCGTTTTTTGCATCAACATATATACTCAAACATTTGTTTTTTTATTTGCAATATGATTTATTGATCATGTCGTTTTGTTTTAATTTAAATTATTTTTGTTTTATTATTGCTGTTGTTTAGCGTTTTACTTTAGCGTATAAGTATCTTTGACTTAATTAAAATTTAAAATTCTTTCTATTTCTTTTTTAAGCACGACTTCAAAACTTTTTTTCCTCATTCCATGTCAAAAAAAAAAATGTTCGATATTGTGTGTCTCAAGATAATAAATATTATTTGAAGTTTGAGAGTTTTTTTTTTTAATATTTTGAATGTACATAGGAATATACGTCATAATATTATTCATTAATAGTTTCTCTCTAAATAGTGTTGAAATTCCTCTCAACCCAATCTAATCTAATTGGAAGTTTCTTTAACTGAAGAGTCATTTTAGCTTCTCAGTAAAGACGAATTAAAAATTGAAGAAAGAAAAACAACAAAATTGCATACCAAACCCAGTAGGAGATCCATTTCATATAAAATTAATACAAATCAAGAAAAAAATCAATAAAATTAATAAAGAATATATAAATAAATATCAAAGAAATAAAATTAATTTTAATAGTAAAATACATGAACTATATAATATATATATATATTACATTATATTTTAAGTTTAATGTTAATTATTTAAGAATTTTAGCCCTATTGACAGTTTTAGTATATGCTTATTTTTCAATAAAAGAAGTCAAAAAGGTATGCGTTGCCTCAATTAGGATTAGGCAAAAAGGTTGCCTCAATTAGACTAGGATTCTAAAGATTTTTCTACAGGCGAATTTATAGGATTCTTCAAAAGCAAAAACTTTGTGTTGACGTAGATTTACTAACATTTTTGCTGATGAATTCGAGTTCTGCCGAGCTTTCCAACTCTTGAGTTATGGATTAATTTTTAGAAGACACATTTAAAACTTCAGCGGCTACGTAAAGCCAAGAATATTTGATTTCTATGAACAAAATGAAATCAGAACGGAAAGATACTGAAAGATATCAGGACTTGGGACATCTGATTCTGGAAGTATTAATATTCTTCAGCTTCCATAGGAATGAAATGGTGAAAGATATTTAAAGTTTATATTTGATAATCTTGGAATGATAAATTTCAATTTATATAACTTATTTTAAATTTAAGTAAGTTTAACAATATATAACAATACATTTAGTCTAGATGGATCGCCGATGCAAATTTTTAAGATTCTTCAAAAGCAAAGGTATGGATCCAAAGATATGGATTCACGTAGGTTTTCTTATATGTTTACCTTTGAAAGCAAGTACATCGAATTTTGGCATTAGATTTATCTTTAGAAGACTCTTTTATAATTTTTTTTTTTGTTTTTTACGAGGAAATGGAAAGCTCGAAAGCCACCCATTGAAACTATGTGGTGTTTCCTTGGTTGTGTGCGATTTGATTTTAACTCATCAAAACCACACCCCTTTGAAATCAAGCTCTAGGAAGGAACCTGGAATACAAATGTACAGCTAAGTTACAGGGATGGAGATATGGAAGAATTTTGCGATTATGAGGAGATTATTTTGGATTATTGGATTATGGGATTATGGAGGATTGGGAAAATTTGAATTGATATTAGGGAGAAAGATGTTACATTAATTAAGACGAACACGTACGAATTACCAACTTTAGGGAACACATTGGATGGAATATGGTTCCATAATTTCGATATGCATATAGCTTCAGTGTCAAGATGTAAGATTTTAACTAGCACCTCTTACATCTAATTTGACTGAAAGGTATCCTGTCAAAATTTCAAATAATTCAGATAATCTCGGAACGTTGAAGAATGTGTCGGATCGTTGAAGAATGTGTTCAGAGATTATCTGACTTATTTCTTCCACTGGTGGCGATGTCGTGGAATGCCTTAACTATTTTCCTATTAAAAGGAGAGACATCTGAACTTTAAATTTCATTCACCTGTACTGTGGGACTCTAAAATAAATTATACTCATTTTAAAAAACTTTTTAATTATTATTTTATATTTAAATTTTTAATGAGAATATGCATTAATTTTATAATTATTATTATATTATTTTGTTATTTGTAGCAATTATAAAATTTTTTTTAAGCTTCTCTTAATTTCTTTTCATTTTAGTAATTTTTTATTATACATTGACGTCGTCGTCGTCGTCGTCGTCATTGTCGTCATTATCGTCGGTGGATCTGTCTTTTCTGTTGTATTTTCTTTTATTAATAAAAGAATAAAAAATAAGACAAAAAGTATTTTCAATTCATATTTAAAAGAATTATGCCGTCCCTTTGGGCGGTTCTCATCACCTTTACTATATTAAAAAAATTAACTTTATTTAACTTGTGTATTTATATTTTAATCTATATATTCTCAATATATAATATTCATTTAATACAGAAGATTAAAATTAATAAAAAGATTAAAAAAAAACAAAACAAAAAAAATACAATCTCAAATTTTATGGATGTGGCTGAAGCACAAACTGCACAGCACACAATATTAACTAAGTCATCGATTTTGTTCCTTTAGGGAACTTAACACGAATTTGATGGTTTTGCATATGTTAATGTACAAACATTACTCTTTAATGTTATATAAAATGGATAAATATTTATATTTTCTTATATATATATATTTATATATATATATTGGATGGCGACAACAACTCTTATTTTTTTATTGCGAAAAAAAAAAAAAAAACAGAATGGGGTTTTTATGCACCACAGGACACTTAAATAATAAAAAAACAAAACAAAAAGTAAATATCCTAGTTGTTTTGGAATGATGTACGTTCTGTTGTCGTTTTTTAATGCACTCCAAAAGTGCAATAAAATATTAAAATTAACTCTGAATATATTGAGTTTAGTTGTTTTTTTACTTGGGTTACTTAGAGAATAGGATTTTTGAAGTTACTTAAGTTATTAAAAGCATTTCCTTGTTAAAAAAAAAACCGAAATCCATATAAAAATGTGGTGTCTTGTAACTTGGGAAACTTGGGAATTTTATTATGATTTTATTTCAATATTTTAATGTTTCTAAATTTTTTTATACCAACTTAGGAATTGTTAGTATTAAAGGCTAAACCAAATCAATAGAAATCTATTAATATTTGGTTTGAATTTATATTGTTTAACAATCCGTTGAATTGGTTTCACGTATTTAAAAAAATGCTTGATTTCTAATACTCTTAGTCAAGTTTCAAATACTTATGCCATAAAAAGTTGTTGTAACATTTTCTTTGTAAGAATTAAGGAAAATGTAAATTGTTTAGACATCGATTAATATTATAGTAAATTATATTGGTTTTTGAATTTTTTTTTTTTTACTTCTATACTTTTAACCTCTATTTTCAAAGTTTCCTAAGAAGTTTCCCACGTAGAGAGATATTTTTTTTTTGTCTCACGGTGCTACGCTTACGAAATTTTACTTTTTATCAAGGTATAATGTTTTTTTTTTTTTTAATTATTGAAGACTAGTTTAAATCATCAGTTATCACAATAGCCAGATTTTTTACTATATTTTTAACATTACAAAAGGTTTGCAAAATTAATTCGCGCCTTGTGCGGCTTCAAGCACATTTAGAAGAAGTTTTACTAATTAATTTGTTTGCAGTGCATCTGCCAACATAGGAAATGTATTAAATATTAAAGAGTGTCTTAGACAAACCGACACTTTATCGTTTGCTATGATATGGCCTTAACTGAAGTGTGTTGATGATCTATCGGCTGAATGACACAGCATGGTGACCTTCCATGTGGTTTTCGTTTAAACTCAGTTGCCATTCGCCATTGGGTTCAAATTAATGGCTTAATCAATAAATAATAATTATATAACTTTAATTAAAAATACATTAATATAACAGTATAAACAAATACAAAATATAAATAAGTAATTAAATTAAATATTATAACTCACAGATATAGAATACCATATAACTCAAATACAATATTTTTACTATATGAACAAAATAAAATTGTTGTTACCAATGAAAATCTACATGTTTTAAGGCCTATTACTATCTCATGTTAAATTTGCACGTGTAATCCATTAAGATCAGTTCTAATAGTTTGAATATAATATTTCCCCATGTTCCGACATACAGAGACTGTTTAGCCTATAATAGTGAACAGTTAGCACGTAAAAATAAAGTCTATTTTTATTAAAGACTGAACTAAAATGTGAATAATCACTATTCTCCGAATTCACAACGATTTCTACTTCTAAAAGCAAAATAAATCTTCAAAATTTATTTGTAAGTTATTTAAGAGTTTAAGATGCACTTTCCCGTTTGCTTAACTTAGGCGTGTGCACAACTACGTGTCAACCCAAAATGTTATTGAGCAATTAAGTATTTTTTTTAATTTAGTCAATAGAAATTATGGCTATAATGAATTCGTTTGTACTTGCAAATAGATTTATTAGAAATTTCCTTTTCTATTAAGCTAAATGGTACAGAAAAACCCAACGAAAATAGGAGGAAATATGTGGGTACGACATTAAGCAATAATCGAAGGGTTAGTAAACACATTCAAAGCAAAAAGGAGAATATGGTATCAAATAAAGTGAAATTTATTGGCTTCTGCATCTACATTCCAGGTTACCAATCCAATATAAAGTTCTATTTTACAATTAAACATAAACTATTAAGGTGTGCTAAACAGATTCATCTACAGTGAATTCTGAGATTCCAACATAATGTTTCTATTTTTTTGAATTTTATATTTGATTCCATACGCAGAAGACAACAAAGCATTAAGCGGCTTGAGCTTGCAGTAAATACAGGTCCCTCCACGGCCTCTACACGGGATTTCTAACAAATAATATATGAGAAAAATAACATGTTTAAAGTCTTCACGACTTTTGTTAATTTCATACAACTGAACACGGGTGTTAGTACCACGGTTAGGGCGAAAGTACCACATATTAGCATCGGCCTACATATCGCAGAAGCTTTCAAGGGTTTCCGGACTCAAAATAAATGTTTTTATTTTAAAAATCATTAATTTGTTTTTTGATCTGGGTTTTAAATAAATGAAATAAACCAAAGTATTGAAATAATCTCTTAGTATTTTATTTTCTAAGGGTATGATTATGTTGGAGCTGCGATAAGTGACAAGAGCGTATTAAAATAATCTCTTCATATTTTAATTTCTAAGGGTATATTTATATTGGAGCTGCGATAAGTGATAAGAGCGTCGATAAGAGCATCGGGTAAAAATTTATATTGTTTATTGATAATCAAAGCGATACTCCAATATTAACACCTCTATTAAATCATGTATGTAGTTTTCATACGCTATGCTTTTATCGACGGTCTTACCACTTATCGTTACTCCAACATGGCATCCTTAGATCTGTATTTCAAAAATATTTTTAAATTTTATAATTTCGCAAAATTAATATATTAAAAGTATTACATTCAAACTACTACTATATAAAACTACTACTACTACTACTATATATTTAAGCACTTTTTTTTCAATAGTTAAATAAAAACACGAATTAACTAACTCAAAAAATAATATAAAATATTGAAACTAATTTTCAGGAAACAGTAGGTGATTTATTATTACGATATATCTAATACTTAACACCTAATAATTTATCACCTTGATTTTAGAAATTTATTTTTTTTTCTAACTTTTCTTATTTACTAACTATCTTATTAAAAGCAGTATAGTTGGTTTTTAGATTAAGTGACGATTTTATCTGTGGCCATTTTTAATATCTAAAATAAGAAATCATCATTAACCTTAATACCAATGAATGTATATATAAGTATAATAAATATATAAATACTTGTACTATGAATGTATATTTAAACAATTAATAGACCACCCACTATGAAACAGAAAAAAAAAAATGATCATGCACAATGAAATCAAGTAGCTATTATTAATTAACAAGCTAAAGATATGTTAAAATTTTTATAGTTAGCGGAATTATCAAAAACTAAAATTTATAAATAAACATGAGAGTTAATAAAGTTTAATATATTAAAGTTTAAACCGGTTTACTCTAACTATTTATTTTGTATGTTAGTTTTACTTTTAAAATATTATGTAACTCCTAAAGTTATGCAAATTTTTCTTAATTTTCTTCACTATTAATTGATGTTTCAAGCTGTCGTATATTATGTAACTGTAAAAGGCGGTCTTCATGTAAATCTTATAAATATAGTTCGGACCGAGATGTGTACCTCGGATAAGGGCCAATTAATTAAAAAGTTTAAGTGGTAAAAGAATATATCCTATAGTTAGATAAAAGTATTTTAATTACTTAAAGGTATTAAATATTAGATTAAGATATTGAACGTTAATGTTGGAAATTCTTGGCCAAAGTCTTATTGACCTATGTTCCTAAGAAATACTATAGCATATATATCACATTATAAATGATCCCAGTGTTACCTCAATGCTTACTCCACTTGCAATCGGCGCACAGTCTGGACACTTACCCTGTTTTATAGATACCTAGTGGGGACGAACACCTGTAAAAGAAATAAGACAATTAATGCCTCCACTCAAAGTTTTCCAACGTGAAACAAGGAGTGCAACAGATGCTCATCCCTACTGCGTCGAATTGTTAAGATGGCGAAACGCGGCTGGATGGAAATTCGTTTGTTATGTGCATTTCGAGATTATGGAATCACATTCCGTCCAATGTGTTTCTTAAAGTCGGTAATACGTATGTGCACGACTTAATTAAATTTAAGAAGAATATTAACATCTTTCTCCTAAAAATCCCTCCAAATTTCCCCATCCCCCATAATCCTAAATTCCCAAATAACCTCCGACAATCCTAAATTTCTTTCACATCCCATCCCTGTAACTAAACTGTACATTTGTATCACAGGTTCCTTCCTAAAGTTTGGTTCAAAAAGGGTGTGGTTTTGGTGCGTTAAAGTCGCACACTACCCAACGAAATACCGCACAGTTTCAATGGGTGGCATTCAAGCGTTCCATTCTCTCGCAAAAAAAACTCCTAATTTTTTTCAAAAATACACTCTAGGTTTAAAATATTAATATTAAAATTTCTCAACAGAAGGATGGACAAAACTAAAAGTTCAAAAACTTGATTGGAAACAATTTTTATACAAAAAAAGAACAAAATAAAATTTAAAAATATTTTTCACGAAATGGAAGAGGTGTTATGAATTGCGGTTTTAAATTGTTTTTTTTTGTTTTTTTTTTATTTCACACGTTATTTTATGATCGAATGGCGCTCTTTTAAACATCATTTCATACATCATATGAACATCATTAAATCATTAAATCAAATAATCATCTGTTTTGTTATTCTTTTGTATATAGTTTTAAGCATTTTGTAGCATTTAATAAATTTTTATGTTTATAAATGTTTCTAAATAATTTTTTTTTTTTAATTTTATTTCAATATATGTATATTATGTTGTTTACCATGCATTATGCTTCTGTAAGTTGTACATTACTTTACTTTATATAATATTTACCGTTTATATGATTTTGTTACATATAAGAATTTTAGTTTTTTATTTTCAAAATTTGAATAGCCTTAAGATAATTCATTGTCTGATTGACAATGATCACTTTACCATTTCAAATTATCCATAATTTAAAAACAAAATGAGAAAGAGTGTAGAAGACTAGACGGTGTCAACTCTGGGATACCGGTATAATCCTAATATATACATTTACCATCCCAAATTTCGAATACATAACTTATTAGACTTTCAGTTAAATGTACAAAAGCAAAAATAAATTGAAAGGAAGCTCTTCGAACCCCTTCCACTACGCCGACGAAATTTTATTCAGACTTACGGCATTAAAGTTAACTACTAGTTACTAAGTTCCAACATCGAGCTTTATTAGGTATAGAGCAATGCTCAAACAAAAACAGAAGTTGTATAGCAACTACTCGAACTCGTAGAGGAAACTTGCTGAATTTCAACAGCGAAACGAATTTGTGAAAATTTCAAAGTTCTAGCTCCATTATTTTTTTTAGTTATCATGCAGACGGACTGAGGACACACATAGTTAAATCGATTTACTTTCCGATTCTGATCCTATCCATACCTTTGAGTCTATAGTCTGCTGTTGAGTAATGACCAATTTATTATATCCTTCTCACTTATAGGCATACGGGTATAAAAGCAAAGATGGTCAAAGGTGAAGTTAATATTTGCTAAGGAAATTATTAAAAATACATTTCAAAAAAACCTTCTTGATTATAATTTCTAAAATATTAGCCTCAAGATTATGGTTGTCTAAACTGTTTACTATTAGTGTACCAAAAAAGATGAAACATATGTGTCTGAAATTTTCCGTTACCATCAGAATTTAAAATTTTTAACGCAAAACTATCTCTAATACAAAATAAAAAAAAATTGTTGAAAAGATTTAAATATATCCATTATATTTATTCTAAAATTGCTTACTCCTAATCCTGGGAAACCTATATCAGTCTAACTCTATTTAGTTTTTGTCTTCGTTTCTATTCTATAAGGTGAATAGGGCATTCATTAAAGTAGTAGCTGTTATGAATGTACAAATATTAAATACCATGGATTGTCCGGAATTTCGAGACTATTCGATTGAAGGACTAGGTAAAGTTTAACTACAACGCGATTGACTAGATGTTAACGTCCTTTTTCTACTAATATTGTCAGTTAAAGATAAATTAATAAAAGGACTGATGATCTATTCGTCTATTAATAATACCATAATTCTAAAACTTACATAAAATATGAAAATTTTTTCAAAAGTATACTTTATAAACAAACAAAACATTATCGGAGCATATTTGTAAAATTTTATGTAAAATGTAATAAAATAATTTTCAATTTCAATTTTATTTCAATTTTGTCTAGCCAATTTTATTATTCTTGTTGTTTGACTTTTGGTAAGGATCAGTTTATAAAATTCTGATCCAAATTGAGTTGTTTCTTCTTTTTAAATTTATTTGATTCTGATTTCTGTTTAATGATGTGAAGATCTTCCTGAACGCGTTTAAAGATTACTCATGTCATGTTTATTTAATATCAAAGAAATCTCTTAATAAAAATTATTTTGGAATTGTTTGTAAGAAAATTTTTAAGTCAAAAAAGTTATTGGTTCATTTGGTACAATATGCTGGCTTGTTATAATTGCAGTGAAAAAGCACAATACTGTTGGCTTGTCGGTTTAAGTGGCTGGCTCAATTCCCATGACTGTGACCGTTTACAATTACACGACATCAAAATTTTCCAAATCGTACGTCATGAGATTAAGTTTTTCACCTCTCATCCGCTGGTTGGAACTCCGAACTTTAAATGATTCGTTTTGAAATTTTACAAATTGTAGTATGGAACGTTATTCACAGAGGAGAACACCAGTTGGAAGCATTTTCCATATTTTAACATTATTCACAACAAATAAGTTTCCACAACCAGTTTTAAATCATCTTGGAGTTTCCACAGCGTAGCAGAAAGCACTTGCAGCTACAACAAGAGTTTAGTGGAGAAAGTGTTCCCTGTTCGACGGGGTCGGCTATTAGGCGTAAATCGTGTTTTTGAATTTTTTCGAAGAAACTTAAAAAAATTTTGAATGCGCCAGCCCAAATGTGAGAATTGCACTTCTTTTTCGTCGAATATTGACTTTATAGATATTGGGCAGATCTTTTAATAAGGAAAGAAAAATGTTTTACAACCGGTCAGAAAATCCAAATATTTTCAGCAGCATTCATTAAGCTGCACAAAAATCCTTAGACTTCACATCTCTCTATATTTTATTCTTGGAATCGGGGCATTGGGTTAAACTGATTCATTTTTCTGGAAATCAGGCAGCTTTGAGACTTTGAGGTATTCAACTCATCTCTGTTAGTTTTATCCCAAATCAACAATTGTAGCTCAATCATGGTTAACTAAACTTTTCTTCATTGGATTCCCTTAAGAAGTCATAGGATTCCCCCTACAGTGCTGTCTTCATCGAAGCTATATATTGGATTTAGAGTAGAGGAGAGTAAATCGTTTATGAAAAACGATTTATATTTTTATAAATTATGGTTTTTTCAAAATATAAATTACAAAATGTTAGGAATATTAAAATTTAGAAAAACCAGCGGAAATAATTATTGGTCAATATCATCCCAACAAAAAACCAAACATATTTTTAAAACATTTTTTAATTATCTTATATTTTTAATTCCCATAATTTTTATATCTGGTTAAAAGTGTTAAAAACTAAAAAAAACCACAAATTTTCACCATGTCTATATTCATTACTCATAGTAAATTAATAATATAGAAAATATATTTTTTTGTAATTTACTAAAGACCACCCATCATAATTTAAAATAAAATATATTTTATTGAAATTTTCAGGTTACAAATAATTTTAACAAATCATAAACAATCATACAATTTAAAATATATCAGACGAAAATCCATTAAAATATAAATTAAATAATAACGAAATCTAACTAAAAAACCCCAACCACAACGATAGAATGAGATAGAAAATAATAAACAATGATTAAACTATATAGTATGATATCTTGGACACGAATTTGACATCATCAATTTAAACTTTATGATGTTTATTTGTGAAAATTGTTATTTATTATTTCATTTCTTTTTGTATCTCTTATAAATTTCTCAAATAATAACGGCTGGATGGCCCAGCAGTTATAGTGCGAACTTTTTATTCGAGAAGCCTGGGGTTCAAGCCTTAATTTAAGTGTCACTTGTAATTGGGTTACTATTAATGTCAGAACGTTCGGTGTCAATTGATGTCAGAATCAATAATTAATAATTATAATATATCAAAAGAAGATTTCATAAGCTTTAAATTAAGCTTTGAATGAATTGAAGTTGAATGAATTTAAATGGAAATATAACTCACAGATACAGAAAAATCTTGTAACTCAAAAAGGAGAAGTAAATTACAATATGTAACAAATAGAATAGAACTGTAGCTTAGTGGAACCTACGGATTTCTACATGTTATTAGGCTTAGGACTGTCTTCTATCTTATATAGTAAATTTCTATGGAATTCATGAATATTAATCATAATTATTCTAATGATAAGAATACAAAATGTTTGATACATTCTGTTGTAACACTTGAAAGGTTATACCGTTATTTAAATAATAAAAATATAGATGAATTAAATAATACGTAGCATTTGTAATCTTAAGGGAGGCTGTATATCTTTTAACTTACTTCAAAAAACCTTAGACTATCTTGACTAGTAAAATTTGCTCTATCCATGTAGGGTTAATTTAATAGCATTGCTAAATTTACTTCTAACAATGCATATACGTTAGAAAAAATAGATTGATAGTATTAAGGATACGTCATCCGACTAAGTTTCTTTGTATGACGAATACCATTAAATTACTATATGTTGTAAATGTAATTGAACTACTCAACCTAAATGCATTTACAAGTCAAAAAAGATCAGACAAGCCTTGTAAAAAATTACCTTGAATTAATGGAATTGGAATAGATTCCTTAATGGTAGCTAGTATTTATATCAAAGCTGATATACCTTTTCAAATTTTAGACTTGAATTTCATCTTAAAATATTTTAATAATAAAATGCCTAAAAGATGTAACATGGCCATACAAAACTTCCTAGTGATGCCTAAGTCAATACAATTCCAATGAAAATTAAAATAAAACGAAAATTATCGAAATTATTTTTATCGTGGACATGAAAATTGCACAATTTCAAGAAAAAAATATAAAGTTATTTTCTGTTTTTGCAAATTGAAACAGTAATAATTCAAATGGAATTCCATAATAGTTTAATTACGAACACAAATCATTCGAACAAAACCATTTCATTATATTTTCAATATTTTTTTTTTATTCAGTTTCATTTTATTTTATTTTATTCCATTCATATATACTCAAAATTTGTATTCGAACAATAAATAGTTTCATATAAAATACGTCACGTACAAATTCGAAAACAACAAAAAAAAATGGCAAAACAAATTATAAAATAAAATTTAAAACTAAAATAATAAAAATTCATATTTATTTTCTTTGGAGTTTAAAAATTTTGTATCTTCCTAAAGGTCCAGTATAATTTTCTAATTGACTTTGTACAATGATTTTTTTAAGTGTGTCATAGACATAATTAAGTTCGATATTCGTTTATAACCTAGTTGTTTGCATTTTATTGATGTTGGCTATGTTGATAACCACTGGAATCCCTAAAGACTAAAACAAGTCTGACGAAAGACATTGCCAGAATTGCGATAGGCGCCTAATTTCTGGCAATAGAGTGTAGGATCATTACTTCAACCCTAAAAACACCTGAATTCTCTTATAACATATTAAAACTAGTCCCACCGGACTAACTATAAATTTTTGGCTATTATATAATTTAAGTTTGTAGAAAACCCTTTGGGATTTCTCTAAGGAAATTAAAATATGCCGTAAATCTAGCGGCCTTATTCTTTTAAGCTTCCCTGTAGTAAACTAATTTTGAAGAATGTGAGATGCTTCAACATTTAGGTATTTTTCTAGACGTGTTCGATGTTTTTTAGCATATTTTTTTATTTCACTTTATAATATAACTTTTTAACAACTTTAGGGATATTTAAGTATGTTACGTAAAACTTTATTTTGAAAGACTTGTATTTTGCGTGTTACACACCTTTGTTTAGCACATTTCCAAAATTTATTTCCATACAACCATATCGATCTTATGAGTTGATTGTAAACTAACACTTAATTATAAATTGACAACTTAGATTTACGACCTAGAGGCCATTAATTTTCTCTATATTTATTATCTAAGTCTAAGTTTTTCTTTTTAACATGTTCTTTATAGGTTAGCTTGACATTTAGTGTCGTTCCTAAGTATTTAGCTGATTATACTTTCGGACGTTTTTATTATTTAAATAATTTCATGAACTATTTTTTTATAGGTGAAGATTTTTTGCTTAGTTTCATCAATTTTTATTTTCCACTTGTCCATTTAATAATTTTTTCACATGCACTTTCTAACTTTCTTGTGGACTTGTCGATATTTTGATCCTACTGCTATTTTGGCAGCCTCGTCACCGAATGTTGCCAATGCTTCATTTTCTACTACCGGTTGATCACCAATGTATAGGAAATTAAGTACAGGCCCTAGAATACATTCTTGAGGCATCCCTGCTTTTATTTTTTTTATAGATGAATACTCATCAGCTTTTTTTATTAGAAATAATCTATCCGAAATCTTCGATTCCAGTAAAACATATGATGATTGTAGTAATTTGCTCTTCTTAATTATTAGAATACTTTGTACCAGACTTTTTCAAATACCTTTTCTATGTCTAGAAACATTAACCAGCATATTTGTTTTCCTCTAACACCTTTCCTTTAATGTTTCTATATATGATTCCATGAGTCGTAACACTTTTTTCTTAACGGAGCTTCAGCTTTTTAAGTAATAATTTTTCGAACAGATTTGACAGTTTTTGCGGTACCAACGATATCGATCTGCACGCCTTTGCTTCGATTGGTGGCTTTTATTATAAATATAAAAAAAAATATTTTTGAATTTATTAAAATTTAATTTTTTTTTATTTCTTACTTTTATTTTCTTCGGAAAAGGTGGAGGAGGTAAACAAATTGAGGATTAAAGACCACTACTGTCTCAAAAGCGGATTCGTCTCCCAAATGTTTTTCTATATATCTATCCTTTTCTTCAGTGATTTAAAAATTGCGATCCATTGCTAAGTTGGAAAATAAAAATTTATATTTAATCTTTAAGTAAGCAAGTATAAAGTTTTAATTGAAAAACTTTAAAAAATTATCATCTTTTACTTACAACCAATGTAATTTCAATATCGCATACGTATTATTGAAAAATTATTATTTTATATTTTTATATTTTACAAAAAAAAAAAACAGATAACTTAAGACAAGCTAAGAACCACATTTTAAAAGATTATAAAATATTTTTCGAACAGAAGAACTGGATTTAATTCATTTTATCATATAATTTACAAATAAAAGAATTCGTAATGAAAACGTTTGGATGAAAAGAAAAACTAATACTAATTGCGAATTGCGATTTATTTAATATTGAAAATGTATAAATAAAAAAATTTAAAATTATTGAGTAGAAAATTTAACAAATCACGAATATTTTTTTTATTGAATCTTCTTTGGTTTTCTGTTGTTTTGTACCTAAGTAAAGTTTTTTTTAAAATATTCAATGTAATTTTCATATTCACTTGTAAAATGATTTGTGTTAAAAAATACGAATATTACGATATTTACAATAAGATGAGATTATCTGTATTTTAAAGGTATAAATTATTTTAATATTAATAGGAGGTTTCCGATATGTCATTTTAATAAGTGCCTTATTCAAAAATTCTTATTATATTTTATTTTGAGTTTAAGAGGTTTAATTTTGTTTTTTTTAAAAATGTGCCTTCAATTGAAGTTATGTACTGTGCCATGTCAATAACTTTATATTAATCTTCAATTTGAGTCATAGCTTGAAAAACTCTATGAAATGGCCTTGATTGATTCTATTTTTTTTTTAATATTGTTGATTTTTATAAAAGTCAATCAATTTTAGGACCCTGTACTTGAAATAAATATAAGGCTTCAAAGATTCCAATTTACCATAGAACATGAATTTTATTAAAATTCAAAGCGTTCGAAATATTGACCATGACATGTTAAAATGTATTTAGAATATCAATAGAATATCAATTCTATCAGTAATAGAATATCAATAAATAAATAAAATACTTACTTGCAAACTCACTATCAGAAACTAATCATTAAAGGTGACCTAAATTCACTTTTATTTGAAGTGTTCAAAACCTTTTTGCTTTCTTTCTCCTTCCTCTCGGAGCATCTTCCACAAAGCCACACCATCTAACTCTATTTTGTGATGTCAGGATTTGACTTCTGACAACGTTTTCCCATATCTTTATATTCATTTCCCATGGTTCTTCCCTAGGTGTTCCAATCTAATGCCTGTTAAGCAATAGAAAGCTAATGTCTGTTTAGCTCTTCTAAGTATGTTTCCTATTTATTTCTTTTTTCCAATCTTAATCAAGATAGGTTATTGTTGCGTTATCAGCAAGAATTCTTTATTAATTATTCTCCGTGACTGTGACAAGTTTTTTTTATTTGGCGCTCGTTCATTACTCAGGTTTCAATGTCATATAGGGGAATTAATTCCACGCAGGAATTCTCCAGTAGACATATATATCATCTACATAGTCCTGATCCTCCAGGTTCTTTTTGAATCAGTTTTTACCTCCGGAAAAGTTGTTCTTCTTTCGCATGACTCTTCCTCCGGAAAACTTTTACCTCCGGAAAAGTTGTTCTTCTTTCGCATGACTTCATACTGGACAACATTGAACAAGATGGAGATTAGTGCTTAAACCGCATGGCGGATACTGATTAAAGAGCATGAAGGAGCTTAATTCCACTTTTATACTTACTGGTTCGCTCACGTTATTCTTATGGATTATTTGTATTATGAAATTGTTGTATAATTTCTTTATGATATCTATTTTTCCTTCAAGAATACTATTGACGTCATAATTTTGTGCTTTCCGAATTGAGTTTCTGTTTATACTAAAGAATGCTCTGGTGAAATCCACAAATGTAATGTTTGGAAACAAATTGAATTCAATTAATTGTTCCAATATTATTCTTAGAGTATTGAATTCATAAATGCTGCATTTTTCTTTTATAAAGCTTGCTTGATTCCTTGCTTGCTCTGGTCTTAGACCCTTTTAATATGCTCGTATATTTGCCGATTTGTTATTAAAGTTATAACTTTATTTATTGTATTTTGCAATACTGCTCTAGTATAAATTTGGGCTTTCGTTCTTGGGTTTCTTGAATACTAAGCTCTTTTTCCAACTGAATTTTTCCATGGTTGTACAATTCCTTATGGCTAGTCTGTTGCTTTCAGCATATTAAGGCTTAACAGATATCTCTCATTGTATGATGGTTCATATAGATTATTTGTTTGGTCAACTCTACTTATATTGTCCCATACAATTCTTTGTTCATAAAAACTATGTATTAGATAACCAAACAAATTAAATTGAATATAAAATGTGATTGGTATAACCTTCACTACTGTCATTAGAAATTAGTAACTATCAATTTTGAAAAAAACATAAAGAAACTTATTTTATTAAAAATAATAAGTATATTGAATGCGCTGCTTATTTTTTCCCCGTAGTCTAACAAAAGAAAATCAATTAACACATTGCTTCTGCGCAAAGTGAACCACATGCTAATCTTATATTAAAAAACAAAATAGAATCAAAAGCTAAAAACACAATTGAAATAAGATGCAATACGAAGTTTAATATAAAATAAAAATCGTGCAAAATTATTTAAATTGCGATGACTAGCTATAGATAGCAAAAGTTAAGTCATCCAAATTGCAGAAATTCTATTTTATATAAAATACTAATGAAGTCGCTTACATATTTCGGTGTGTACATTGCTACCTGTGTTGTTATTAAAATATTTATAAAAAAAAATAAAGTGCTTTATATTCATTGCTTAATCAAAGACTATACGAGTATTATATGTTATTTTGTTTTCTTTAATTGTGCACTATGGTCCTTAATCCATTGAAGTGTTTCAATGTTTATCTTTAAATCAAGATAAGAATATGGGTATCTCTTGTGTTTTTTTTTTGTGTGCCAATAAATGCATTCATTCAATTTTTAATTTTTTGCTTATTAGACTTTTAACAAAAATGTTTGCATCCCAATTGCAACAGCAGCAGAAGCTAAAATAAAAAACAGATCAGAAAAAAAAAAATCAAGAAAAGGGCTTAATCAGCGTTTTTATGCATTGTCACTCTAATGATTATATTAAATGGATAAAAGTCGTATTATTTTTTTTGAGATCTTAATATTAAGATCTTAAACAATGGAAAGAATTTTATTTTTTCTTTTATTCTTCTTCTCTTTTCTTTTCCTTGTATATGGATATTGGGTACCTATACTATTCCTTATTTTTGCTTCATCAGTTGAGGAAAAGAAGCAACGAAGAATTTATGTCAAAAAAAAAAAAACTAAAGCTAAATTGTAAAAAAAATTCAATTTGAATTTCAGTGGCAAATTCTTTTTAACAATAGAATACAAGCCTTTTCATTAGTTACAAAATAATATTCCATATAAAATGTTATAAAACTTTAGGGATTCCCTATGGAATTACAAGCTGTCTTAAATTTTTTTTTTCTCATAGTAAATTTTGGTGTGTCGTAGGGATTCCTAAAACATTAAAAGACATTTTGGTAAAAAGTCAATGAACCGAAAGAATTTTTTTGCTCACAATTTAAAATACGTACTCATTTGTTAAAAAAAAAATATATGTACAGACTTATGGTATTTATTAAATCTAAATATTTGAACTTCTTCTATCTACCTCAACCCTTTGTACAAGATATTTGTAGATATTTGTCTCTTTTCATTTATTATTAAGTTTGAATTTCAATGAATAAATTGATATATGCGAGCCCGAACTATTATTTGGAGCTTCACACTTTGCTTGTAGCTTAGACGAAACCGACGACATGGCACTTCTAGCCAAAGCTTCAGCGGATATACTGTACAAAATGAAATACATTTCTGTACAAAATGGAAAAAACTTTCACTTGAAGCAAGCCTATAAGTAAGTCAGCAAATCAAACGAGATGAAAATCAATAGCATCAGCAACCGACGCTATCATACTAAAAAACAAACAGTTGAATACATCTACGAACGACGGAGTTGCGGAAGCAGATGTTAACAAAAGACTTTGTTAACAAAACAAATCAAAGATAGCATTTAGGCAATGGCACCCAGTGTGGAGAAACACTTAAATCTTCAGGAAATCATAGTTGTTGTAACATTGAAAACAGAATGTGGAATGATATCCAATACCATCATACAAAAACTGTATGTTCTCATTAATCGTTGTCTACGGACCATATGCAGATTTTCAGGCCATCGGAATAAAAAACAAAGACGTATGGAGACTTCCATGAAAAGATACTCAGACATAAAAAAAAGAAAAAAGGGATATTGATAGGTCACACGCTAAGGATTAATTGTAATAGTAATAACATAACACGAATGGCTTTGGAGTGAAAAGCTATATTACTGAACTTTATACTACAAACCCCAGGACCCAGTGATTATAAATGTGTAACATCAATGTTTAATGACAAGTATCTATAGCTGAAATATGTATAACAGAAGAGAAAAACCTAATTACCTGCTGGAATATTTCTGATTATATTAAGAGTTGCAAAAATATTGTATTTCTTCAATATTAATTTGAAAATAATTGAAGCTCGAATAATGTAAAATCACTATAAGGGATACGGAAAAAAAGATTTCTAAGTCCAATGAACGTACAAAAAAAAATTTAACCTGAAAAAACCTTTTGGGTAGTTTTTTTTACGTAGACGTAATTAAATTATAGTTTTACCCCTTTTTTGTGAAATAGAGATGTTGTATAATGTCTGATACATTTTTCATAAAAAAAATATATTAAAAATATTTTAAAAAAGTTTTATATAATTAAATTATAATTTCCACTCGGTTGAATAATTAAGTGGTCTTCCAATTTAAATCATATTTCATAAGAAATTAACTATTTACAGTTATTCAACACTAAAATAACTAAAATTATTATTAAGTTTTCATTCTAATTATATTAACTGGTTTAATTTAAAAAATTCTTGGTTCAAATTATAAAAATAATTTAAATTTAAAAAATAATATTTAATACATCTCATACTTTTAAGAGTTAATTATTGAGCAGTACATGTAGAAGAAAAATGGGTAATTAGACATTAGTCTACGATTTCATCTTCAAAAGAAAAAAGCTTACTATAGTAAACCTTAATTATACCTCTCCTCTCCTTGTTTTGTTCCCTAACTTTCTGAATTTGTGTTCTACTCAAACTCCATTCTTTTCCAGCGATTTAGATTTTCTTTTACAGTTTATTGATCATTATTAATACTTACTATACTTTAGCGGCATAACAAATTATTATTTTTGAGCAGATTCCAAAACCTTCCTCCTCCAAAGACTTATTCCTCGGTAGTTAAAGCGTTCTAGTCGGTAACCTTTCTTAATTACTGGTATAATAATGCTGATGTTCCACTCAATGCTCCTACTTTCTGTGATTCAGATTACGGACATGATTTGGTATTGGTATGCATCTTACCAAATCATGTTCTGCTGCTTTAAATAGTTCGACAACTACGTCATCTATTCGCGGCAACTTGTTGTTTTTTAAGCATTCGATGGCAGTTTGAACTTCTTCAAAGTTATGCGGTGGTTCATCGTCTTGGATATTGAGTGGTGCACAATTATGGGTAGATGGTACGGTATTTACTGATGCTATGCCGCCATTCAGTTGCTCTTCAGAAAATTCAGACTATCTATAAAGAATATCATCCCTTGCGGTAATAAGGTTCTCTTCTTTGTCTTTAAAAACGAATGTCTTGAGCTTGAAACCTTTTGTCTAAAAGACTTTTTTGTAGATTCTTTGGACCTCCTTTTTCTCATCGCTTCCAGTTCTGAGAATTGCTTGGCTTTATACACTTTTTTCCATAAGAGTTTCATCTGTCCAGTCCTAAGCTGTTTATAACATTCATAATCATCGTACACATTCAATTCACACCATCTTTAACAGGAATGATCTGGTAGGAATGGAATATGAGTCTTATTTAACTGTAAATCTTTCTCCAGACTCAGCATTTACCTTACTTTGCTACAAAATTGTTAAAAATTAACAATTATTTCAATATTTTAGAAATTTATTACTTTACATTATAATTTTATTTCAAATTATCCATAAAATGCAATTTTTTTAAATTTATTCCATATATTTTATAAAAAATTGCAATAATTAGATTTTAAAACGCATTATTAGGCACAAAAAAACCTTTCCAGTTTATTTTGTATATTTGGTTTATTTGCCATTCAGGGTTTAAAATTGCCATTCAAAATAAAAGAAAAAACAAAGAAAAAATTTCTAATATTAATAAAAAAATAAAAAAATTGGAAAATTGAACAATTTACAATGGATTTTCACAATATATCAAATAAATTGTTACTTTTTATTATCGGATGAATGAAAATATCTGCAATAAATAATTTTGCTGCAATATAAATAATGCAACTTTTTTTGTTTTTTTATTTTTTTTTTTTTGGTTTTTTCAGTCAATTTTTCTCTTTGTTTTATTTTAAAAACTGGAAAATATTACAAATACAATTTAATTCATTTGTACCAATATTGAACCCTTATAATTACAATAAACTATATAAAATATTTATTTCTTTTTTTGTTTTTTTTTTTTGGGGTTTTTTTGGTATTAAATTTTTTTAAAACAAAACAACTGAAACCGAATATAATCCATATATTGCATATATCAAATAAAACGAAAGTGTTTTCCTTTTGACTTTTATACAAATAAAATAGTTTTATTGAGAATTTAATTTAAATCCTGCTCCTTAATCTCTTTGTCACAAATATTCGCTCTAACAATTGAAGTATATGACAATTACCAGAACCACATCACCAGTACTTGGTAATCGTGTTGGAGAAAATCCTTAATCGCTTTGCGATCAAATATACGCTCTAACTGTTGAATTGTGAAACAGAACTGTAAATTACAAGTACATGACAACTACCATTACCACATTGCCAATACTTAGTAATCATTACTTTTTAATTACAATTAAAAAACAATTGTAATTGTACTTTGAAAATTAAATTACAAGTAAAAATAATTAAGTATATTTTTGATAATTCCTAACAAGTAATTAAATTTACATTTAAATTACTTTTGTAACTATTTTTGAAATTTAATTACTTTTGTACTTAAATACTTTTTATAATTATTTTTGATAAAATATTACTTTAAAATTATTAATTTTAAGAATTAGAAATATTTATGGAAATTTTTATTTTTTTTCAAGGTCCTCAATTTCTATCTGAAAAAACCTATCTCTTGTTAAGCCCATCTGAAACATATGGATTAGATTAAACGATTTATCTAGTTTTACTTTAAACTACCTACTAGATTTTTCATTTTTCAAATTTTTCTAATAATTAATTATTTTAAAGGCATTCAAACTGATAAGGGCGTCGCTGATGAGCAGTTTGTTAAAAACCTAGGGAATGTACTTTAATTAGTCATAAATTTTATATTAATAAAAAATTAATTTCCTTCACAAAATTCGTTTCGTGACCAAATACGCTATATAGCTTAAAATATAAAAATATATAAAAAGTAAATAATATAAATAATTATTAAATTTTGAGAATATAGGATGAGCCACAGATCACAGGAACCAGATTTTACGATAGCATAGTATCTCCCATCAAAAATATGAAAACATAAAATATAATTAAATACAAGCTACTAAATAATACCATAACTTATATTCCTGATCAGATGGTTTTTGAAAGTTATTCTTGTCAGGAAATAATTGTTGTCCTTTCTTTCTATCGTGTTTTGTTTATTAATGGCAGCTATTTTATTGTTTAATCTAGCACATTTTTTAAGGCTTTTTATAGTTGAGAATTTTTTTACTGATCAAAATTTTATAATCGATTACAATGCTTTTCTAGCAGTAATTCAATCAAAACATTAATATCCTAAAATGATATAAATACCAAAATTTATTTATAAAGTTGGCAACAATGTTTCATAGTCGATGAAATGAAAATAAAACAATGAAAAACCATAAAATATTAGTTTTAAAAATATGGTATAATAAAAGAAATAATAAATTAAATTAAGTAAAATTAAATGGTTGATTTTTTTGTAAATTATACTCAATATAATGAAATAAATCCTTTATATGTTATTGTTATTTAAAATAAATATATATACATATGTATTAAATAGAAGTACTTTGAAAAGAAAATGAAATGACATTACATGTTTAATAATCGGTCATTTCATAATTCTTTAGCTTCAGTTTAATTTAAAAATTTTTCAAAACAACTTTTAAACTAATTCTAAATACAAAAAAATCAACAATTGAAAATTTTCTAGAAAACCAAACCAAGGGTTGTGTAAAATTTTTGTAATAATCAATACATAAATCGAAATTTCAAGGATGGAGTAATTAATTAAAAAATATTATTGACAATATGAAGACAAGTAATGAATGTTGTTTGACAGATATATTTTTCATAAATATATGGGCTATGGTGTACTCGTATAAAGAATAATATTAACTTAAATTTCAATATTAACTATAATATTATATAATATCTGACTAATAGCTCAGTGGTTAGAGTGGCGGCATTTTAATCGTAAAGTCTCGGGTTCAAATCCTCGTCAGATCATATCCAAAAAACTATAATTTATAATTGATATTGTAATAGTTTATATCATAATATTAAAATAAACTTAACTGCTGCACCTGAAAAGGAAAGGTAGATTCACTCTGGTGGTGGGGTACTGTAAATAAATAAATAAATAAACTAAATAATATGATATTGAAAACATACTAATATTTAAAATAATTTTAATTTAGTAAAAACGTATTTCAAGAAGTATTTATAGGGGAAGTTCTAGTTTAATTGAATGAACAATTTAATAAACAATGCTTTCTAAAAATTTTAAGAATGTCACCATGTATTGATGACGTCCCGTGACGTTACCGCGATAAATTAGCGAGGTGTCAAATTGTTTAATACAAATGCTGTCAAAGTGTATTTATTTTAATTTTGTTATTTATGGTTTATATTTATAACATTTAATCTAGAACGGTAAAAATAAAGTGAGTATGACTTGATAACGTCGTTGATGTTTTTGCTGTATATGTTGGAGGATTTAACCTACTCTACAGGTATAAGTAGATAAGTTAGAAAGGCGAAACCTTAACGATTTTGTGTAAAGTTCTCAGTTTTCAATAGATTGCACCATTTTTAACACACTGCACACGTGTGATCTGTACTTTAATTTTCGATTTTATATCAAACCTGAGCAGATCAGATACGAAATTAGTTCTTTGATTTTGTTTTAAGAAAACTCGTTGAGGTTGTAAAAGGACGGATCACCGAGTGAACCGGAGATCTGCAAATATAGCTTTCGAAAGCGCTAAATTGTACTTCCATTAGGCAGTGAAATCCTTTTATTTAGAAAACAACTTTTAGTTCTTAATCCATTGGAAAACAAAAAGCATTTGAAGCTCTTCCTATAAATTTAATGAAACATTCTCATTGGATCACAAAAACTCTTAAAACTTATTACAATATTTTCCCCATAAATAAATACATTTAATTGATCCTGAAATATATTGCAATATTTTTCATATTTATTATTTGTTAATTTTTCTTATTTTGTTGTTATTATTTTTCCATTCCATTATAATTTTGGTTTTATTTTTATCCTATTGTTTCTCGAATCCATTTTTGTTTTTTTGCAACTTTATGGAACCTGAAAATATTCTGGATGACAAAAAATTTTATATTGAGTTGAATAAAAAAAAATTGTATAATCTCAAACAACATAAATATTATTTGATAAAATCATCTAATTATAAATTGCACAATGCATTGCAACATCAAAATATGGACATGCAATTTTTGAATAAAAAAAAAAATAAAATAAAAAGTAAAATTCATTTATTTGTATTATGCTGTACTCGTAGTACGGATTGAAACCAAAAACCAATTCAATTGTAATAAAGTTATAAATTTGATTATCTTATACGCCAATAGTATTCTGGTTGTGGAAGGAGTGTTTGTTGCAATTTAAAAGTCCTGAAAATATAAAAACTTTACAATAAAAGAATTCACACAATATATACAACATGATATATGGAATAGAAATATTGTTATTTTATCACATAAGGGATGTCCCATAGATACTTTTTTATTTGATTCTATGTGGTATGTACCACACCAGTATATGAATGACATGAATTTTATATCAATGCAACTTGTATAAATTGTTTTTTATTTTGTTTAGATTTTTAAAAAAAATAATAATTGCAATGTTTTGTTCTGTTCATGTATAGAAAAATTATTATAAATGATGATCATGATAATGTTGTCAAATTTATTTGAATATTAAAGTTTTCATTTTGTAAGATTTAGATTTTTCCCATTTAAAAATTATTTTGAAATATATACTTGAAAAATATTTAAAAACCAATTTAACTTTGGTTAAAGCTTAGGTCCTTTCTGAAAATCTTGAAATTTTGAGAGGTTTTAGATCCTACGGAATAAGTGGGAGCCTTTGTTACTGAAATATTTTTTTTCTTTCTACGTTTTTGAGCATAAGGCTTCCGCAAAGCCTCTGTATCTTATTCTATTTTGTACTAGCGTCTAGATTTGCTTCAACGTGACCAAACATATTTCGTTGCCATATACTGATTTTACGCATGCTACGAAATCCTGAGTTTTATAATCCTGTTAATTTGATATGATCGCCATATCTTCCATAGGCCTTGCAAATTACAATTTTGTTTTTTTGATTTTATTTTCATCGTTTTCTAAAGCTCCACCTGGTTGTAACTATACACCCCTCTCATAATTTTACTTTTCCTCATTTTAATTTTCGAAAGTCGAGTATCTGCTGCATTATATAGCCTGTTGTTTTTAGTCTGCATATTTCTCAGTATAAGGCTAAGAAACATAAATGTCGTCAGCATAGTCAAGATCCTCTAGTGTGTTAATAAGGTAGTAGTTTATACGAGCAATAGTTCTTTTTGTTTCGTTCTGATGAACAAGAGCGGTTGAGACGGTAGCCTAATTTCACTACTCTTTGTAATTTTATTGGAATGCTTAGTCTTCTTTTATATAGTATGTGGTGCTTGAATAATTGTCCATATTTTTTTTTAAGTAATATACAAAAAAGCAGGCTGCAAAAATGTTGCAAAAAATGTTATATATTTGTCCAAGAAATGAGGTGTAACAAATGCATTCAATCAAATGTGTTTTGGTAGATGTGTTCAATTATAAAAAAATGAAATATTATTATTTTGTTGGATGTGTTTTATTTTAGAAAATAAAATATCGTAAGTTATCATAAGCAAAAAATAAAATAAAAAACATTTTTTTTATGAATTTAAATTACTTTAAATGTTTATAAATTAGTTCATTTCAGTTTTTAAAACTCACAGTACATTTTCTGGAAATTTTATATAAATAGTAAAACATTTTGATATTAAAAATTGATACTATGCCTCACAGGAACATATCTGTTGTAAGTCTTGATTATTTTCAGTGAAAATCTGAATTAATGGCAAAGGACAAATATACGCTTAAACCAAGCAATGCAATCAAAGCAATTTCTCAATTTAATTAGGTATAATAAAAAAAATCAAAAAATAAAATTTATAATTAGCATACTGATAAAATCAACATTTATTTAATACAATTTTATGTTAAGGTACATCATTAAGCATGTTGAGTAGGATACATTGTAAAATGTTGGCAACAAGTGTTTCGATTTCAATCTTAAGAAAGGTTTTGAATCTATTCGTAAAATATGCATGCAAACATTTTAAAAATATGTAGGTATACAAAAAGTAATAGATGGAGAAATAGATCAATATTAAAGCAAAATAAATCAATGAAAAATTTTTAAACAAACTAATTATAAAGTACGTAATTAAATAAAAATAATATTAATTGAATGTAAACAAAATTTCAGCAAGAAGGGATTTCAACTTACGACCCCAACATTTTATCAAATTCAAAATATACTAAAGGTATACTACTTAAAATAATTAATCTTCAAAATGTGTATGATACAACAAAAAATTACATGAGTCATTTGTTTTTTTTTTGTGTATCTATGACTATAACTAGAATTAAAGCATAATCTGCGTAATACAAAGTGTAACGGTTGCGATTTTATTTAAGAAAATGGTATTGATATACAATAAGTGTATATTATGTATATAAGAAATAGTTCTTAATTTGAAAAAGTTTTTCTTACAATTAACCATCCTTCATTCTGTGACGGGCCAACATCTAGTTTATATATAAAATAAAATTCTAAAAAAATGCTGTATTTTGCTGTATGAGTTCCATGAACCAGAACATTTTGGAACCCAGAGTTGATCAGTCCTTTCTTTTAAGACTGTATATATATGTATATAGATAGCTAGGATTCCATAAACAATTGTTTGTCAATTCGGTTTTATACTGGTTCCTAAGACATTTCTTTCTTAATTTAAGACGTTGTTCTAGCATAATAACCAAACGGACAGACCAAGTTATATTAAAAAAGGTGCCAAAACTAATACCGATATTTCTATTTTATTTAAATCCATCAAACCAAAGATTTATTCGTATATATCATATGAAGAATACTACAGATCGATTCTTAATTTCAAGTATATATATTTAGTATTTATTTGAGTTCCCATAAATTTCTGCAAACCATTATGACATTAAATAGCATAAAAAATAAAACAAGGATTAAAAATAATATTTTTTTTTTTTGTCTGTTTCGTCAACTCCTAAATAAGAATTAGAGATTATTGAACCGCAATAATACTTAGACTTAATCGTAGGCATACGTACTTATTTTCTTATTTGTATACGTATACCGAATACACCATTTGCGCAAAAAAAATAAAAGAATTTAAAATTTCAATAGATAAAAAAAAGAAAAACAATAACAACAAAATAAAATCGCAATTGAATTTGTTACATAAGAAGGAAATGAAAATGAATTATAAAGAATAACAACACTATTTATAAATTTATTATTCTATAATGATTTTTATTTCATTCATGCACATGTAGGTATATATAGATAAATAATATATTTATATATGTGTGTAAGTTCTTTTCAAATGTATTTGGGTGAAATAATCCTACTATTTATTTTAATTCTGTTATAAATATAATTATTGTTATTTTAAACATTTTTTTTTCCCCAATTGTTTTTTTATTTTTTAGCCTCATTTTGATTGAATACAAAACAATTTGTAATGATTTTTCATTGAAGTGATGATCTTTATAATGATTTTTGATTATCTTTTACAAAACCTACACTTTTTTAGAATTATGGAATGACCATTTTCGTTATTACTGAAGACAATAAGATGCTTCGATATCAAATTATAATAATCTAGATTGCACCCTGTATGTAGAAACTTACAATAGTTTTGCGGGACAACAGAGAATTCCTGAAATGCATTCTACTAACAACCATCTTAGAGGCGCGGAAGTTGATTTTTTATTTTGACTGGATTAAGTGATCAATATATATTCACTTCTATTGTCTTCCGAAGGGAGCTGGAAATCCGAAAAAGAGGTGGATGCCGCCTCCAATGAATTGGCATCCTATATTATATTGATATCAGTATATTTCATTAAGTAAACGATCAATTGAGTACGTCAATATCTATTTATATCTTGCCAGCAATCTATCAAATAGAAATAATAAAATCACAAATATTCTAAACGATATATTCTGAAGCACATATATTCTAAACGATAGTGAAACTAAGTAATACAATTTCTACAACAATACAAAAAGATTCTCAGAATGAGATACATTTTTTTCCCAAATATATAATTTTTATATTCTTATAATTATACGCATCTGCCGATTATAATTTGCACAATTCCATTATTTTCATTGTCATATATATTGTAGACATTAATAAAAATTGAATTTTGAGGATCAATTGTTTATTTTTGAAAAATTTTTGTTTTATTTTCAAAATTTTGTTTAAATATAATTGAGGTTGTTAGAAAAGTATTGTAATCACAAAGTTTAAACTCAAACGGAATATTTTATTATACGTACCGAGCGATAACTCGAAAAAAAAATTATGCTAACAGAACATAGATTTGGGTTTTGGAAGCTTCCGATCAAGCCAAAGGCAAACGTGCATATCTCCGAAACCAATTAAGATTTAACTTTGTTATGAAAGTTCGAATTTCATATTAGTAGATTGTTACGTGAAATTTGGTACATAGGTGTTTTGTTTTGTGCTTTGTTTATATTATGTCCCTAGATTCTGGATGAATTGGAATGGTGGTTCAGTTAACTTCAACATATATCCCAAAATCTAAGAAACATATTATAATATCGAAAATAATAAAGATCGAAACTACAAATTTGGAACAACAGTGTTCTGTCCCGTATCCATTTTGTTCATTAGGGGGGATGATATCTATTGATTGTAGTTTGGGCACCTTCCCCGCACCATCCAAGAATTAAAAACATATCTTCGAAATTAATAAAGATAAAACATGAAATTTCTGAAAGTTTTCATTATATTCCTGATCCGATCAGACCAATGGCGTTGTGGCTAAAACGTTAGCCTTTCAAATGAAAAAGGGTCTTGGGTTCAAATCCTTTTCAGATCATATCCCCTGATGTTGATATCTTCGAAATTGATAAAGCTAGAAACTTAAGATTCGGTGCAGAGTAGTTTTGTTTTGTTTCCTTAACGTTCGAGTTATCTGAAATGAATTGGAGCGGAATTGGATTGTTACTTCAAAGAGTTTGAAAAAGCCAAACAAAGATTGGTTCTAAATTACACAATCGCTATAGTTACGTTTCTTTCAATGTATATAATTCCTATCTAAAATACCTTACGAATTTTCCATTTAAATTGAATCTTTTAGGTTTATGACAAGCCTGTTTATATCCGTGCATACATACATCGGATATATTAAAATTGCTCCTCCGTTTGTAACGCATCGATTTAGACGAGCTAGATATAGTACCAAGGGTACGTATCAGAACAGCATCGAAAAGTAAATCGATCTAGCTATGTGTGTCTGTCCGTCCGTCCGCCCGTGTGTCAGCACGATAACTCAAAAACTAAAAGGGCTAGAGTTTTGAAATTCACACAAAGTCATTTTTAGACATATTCTAGGTTCCCTATTGTTTTTGGTTAAAATCGGACCAAGGCTTCGGGGAGCTGCCATACAACTTTTTTGCACCAATATGAATTTCTTCAAAACTAATTATACTACGAGGATGAAAATTACACACGGTTAGTTATATAATGAATCGAGCACTTATATGAAGTTGTTACGGCCCCATTTTGATTTATTTTATTTTATAAATCATAGTGATTATGCACGGGTTTATAAAAGTTAGCAAGGACAACTATGATCTTCATCGTTTTTTAATAGATTCATCTTGACAGAAGCTGGAGCAATGTTAAAATATCTTTATTAGAAACAAATTGGAGGTATATGTTGTATTCGTATCGTATAATTGCTTTCTGAATTCAAAATACGTGAAAGTCATAAATCTTATAATACTGAGTAACTTTATTTTTTTTTTTTTTTTTTATTGCATAATACTATGGGATATTCGTGTATATTACTATACAAATTACAACACTACACCATATATCATTTATATATAGTACTTATTATATATATAAGTAACATGTATCATTACTTTAAATGTTTTATTTTTTTTTTTTGTGTTTTATATCAAAATTTAATAGTTGAAATAAAAAAAATGGTTAACATTCATTTATTGTTACAAGGATTTAAATACCAATCTGTTTTTTATTAATTTTTTTTTTATTATTGTTATTATTTTATTATTTTGTTTTTTTATCCTTTATATCCTTAATACACTTTCACAAACAAAAAAAAATTATAATCCAGAGTACTTTAAATAAAAACGTATGTTATATTTAATATAATAAATATCCTTTATCATATACATTAGTATTTACTGGTATTTTTTTTTTTGTTTTTTTTTTTTTTTGGAACCAACCAGATTTTTGTTAGGATTTCGCAATATTTAGTTATATATATATATATATAATAATAAAATAAATACTGTTATAAATTGGTTACTATTGTTACAATATTTAGTAATAAAATAACAAGAGAAAGAATTTTTTTTTATGGTTAAGTAATCGCAGAAGAGGTACTCGTCATTCTCTAAAAAACAAAGACAAGGATTTTAAGAAAAGGATGTTAAAAAGAAAAAAAATATTTAAAATAAAGGATTTGAAATTATAACAACAAAATAATGAAATGAAAAAAAAAATATTTAAAAAAGTAACAGCAGCAGCATATGGTAGCAAATATTTATAATATAAACTTATAAAATGGTAATTAAAAATATATTTCTTAATAACACACATAATACTTATACTTGAAAACCACTAAGATTATTATTATTATTATTATTATTAGAATGAAAGAGTTACATAATATATTTATAAAGGCAATATATATATATATATATAAGTGTAATTTGTATAGAAAATTAAAATCATAATACAAAATTCGATACACATATTAAGTGGTAGTTAAATGTGAAAAATTTTCTAATACAATAGAAATTAATCGTTTTTTGCAAGAATTATATTTTTGAGTACATTAAACCGCCCTTTTACTTTTAAAAAGAGGTCTTCTGAATATATTTTGTAAAACTCAATTCCTATTTGAAAAATTAAATGAATACTTAATTTTATTTTAATTTCACAGAAATTTTTTGTATTAGGTTTAAAGACTCTCAGACCCTTGAAGAATTGTATCCTAAAATCGAATTAATAAGTAGTAATCGGAAGGGTTTTTCAATTACTTATACTCTAGTTGGTAAATATAAAACGGCAACACACTTAACTGGTGTGTCTAACAGTGTAAAAAATTCGAATCGAATTCCATGTATTTTCGATTTTAATTAGTGATGCGAAATTGGAACTGTGTATGTATCAAATTTGAATTAGAAAAAAAAAAGAGTTGTCGTGTTTAAATTTTTAAATGTAAACGTTTTTGACACTTCAGTTTTGTCATATAATTTATTTTATTATCAAACAAAGCATTTGGTAAAAAGTAAAAATAAATAGTAAAGCTTAAAAGAATTTCTTGATATAAGCATCGAACAGGACCAGTCATGAATATTACATAAGAAAATTAAACAATGCCTAAGGTGATATCAGAATTGATTTAAAATAATTAACATTTTTTCGAACAAGCGTACAATTAACATTTTTAAGATACTTTAAAAAGAGACTTAAAATTCGTCTAATAAACCGTCCTCAGTAAAAAAGAGTGATCCGGAACATGTTAATGACAATAACCAAAACAATAAAATTAATAAAGATTGTAGATCATAGCGTTTTCGCAGGTAACACACAATAAACTGGCAAATTAATAGGAAGAAATCGCTATAAAAAGCCCATAGTACAATTGCTTAAAATCACAGATTACTATAACGTACAGATTTAAATTAAATTAAAGATAAAATATTTTACAATAAGTTGGTCAAGCCAAATTGAACAATTCAACTCAGTTTCTTGGAAACACACTGATTAAAATTAAAACACACTTGTCAAACTTATAATACTTGGGGAATGCTTTAATGGAATATGATTTAAAGCAATCTTTTAATTTTAAAATTATTAATATTACCAAATATAAATTTTAAAGTTATAAAATAATATAAAGCTAACCTAAAGACGTTGTTTATAAGTTTTACAAGAGTAAATTACGAAAACCTATGTATTAAAATTATGCGTATTATGAAAAGTATTAAAAATTTATTTTTTAATCTTAGTTGCACTTAATAATAAATTTACGGCTGTGGGGCACAGTGGTTAGAGTGCCGATCTTTTATGTGAAAGGCCCAGGTTCGAGTCCCAGTAAAAAAACTTTTCTTGTTTTCGACTCAACTCAGCCATTCACCATTGGGTTCAAATTAATGACTCAAGCAATAATTAATAATTATATATCTTTAATAAAAAATAGAAATAGAATAGAAAAAACAACATTTATACAATTTATCTTTAATATAAGTTAAAATTTTCTTAAATTAATAAGCATTATAGCATATCTGCAATGACACCCTCGTTTCGATCTCTGCACTTAGTTATCTATCAAACCAAGTTAAATGTATTGAATTATATGAAATTGTCTACAATAGACGCAGCCCTGATGCAGCCATTACGCAGTCCATTACCATTTGCTGAAATGCTGTCAAAATATTGGACAAAAATTTCATTTGACAGTTTAATGTCTAAGTTTAAAATTTGCATGTAACTAGCTATAGGCAATATAATAGTTTTTACTGTGGCAGTATCAGGAAGTTTGACAATCCTGAGTTTTAGCAGCCAATTTTTATTACGGAAATTAAAATAATTATTAAATTGTGAGGATTTTTAAATTTCAAACAAAACATTTATAATTTTATACATTACAAATTATATGAATAATAATTTTAAATAATATTTGCAAATAATTAGAATTAATAAATAAATCAAATCAAAACATTCAAGTCATTTATAACATTGAATTTATTAATGTTTTTAAGTGTTTAAATAATTTGTTTAATTAAATTGTTAATTAATATTTCTCATATTTTATTCATAGTTATGATTGAAATTTAAATTAATTATTTCTAATATAATTTATTTTAATTTTAATTTACTTGTTCGAATTCATTTATACTTTTAAATTATTATAATTTAAAAAAAAATAAATCCGGGTTTTAATTGCAATAAAATGCAATTTCTTTTCAAAAGTAATTTAAAATTGTAATTGAATTTTTTATGTTAAATGACAGTTGTTTACATTTGTAATTTTAAACATAAATTAAAGTAAGGGAACATCTTAGTTTTGTTGATGCAAAAACAAATAAATTCGAAATATTTAAATAATTACAAATTTCATTCAAAATAATTAATACACAAATAAAAAATAATTAATTTTATTTATTACTTTTCTAAATTAATTTTAATGCTATTCATCTAAAAAGAAGAGTTATATGAGTACGTAAGATATTTATATTTAACCTATAAAGGTATCCAAGGTGTGAATAATACCAAAGTTATTACATCTAATAGGCCTATGGACTGGAATCGGTCAATACTATTTGCTATACTCTACACCTTAAATAGGATATATAGGGGTATATTAACTTTGCTATCGTGTTTGTAACTATCAAAAGCTGGATATTGAATAATATATATATTTTGGCTCATTGTCCTTCCCGAGTCGATTCAGTGATGTCCGTCCGGATAACTCAAAAAATAATGATGTTATCTTGATGATATTTATACTGTAAGTTACTAATGTAATGGCGAAAGAAAATTGGAGATTACAAATAGTTGGACCATGGGTTCGGACTTTAAAATTTTTAGATGAAGCCAAGGCCAAACTGGCATATCTCCGAAACCAATAAAAATAAAACCTTCAAATTGTGTACAAAGTGTTCCTTTACATTTCCTTTGTATTTTTTCAAACTTGAGATTAATTAGAGTGATGGTTCGGTGATCTTCCTCAAACCTTTCTTTTAAATCACATGTTTTTTAAATAAATAATAATAGTAACTTAAAGTAAAGATAGAACGTTCAAATTTAGGCCAAGGGAATTATTTTCTGTTTTACTAATGTCGCTGAAATGTTGAATGAATTGGTGTGGTAGTTCTGGTATCTCCTACCCACCTCCCAAAACTTAAATATTTATCTTCGAAATTAAAAGAGATAGTAACTTGTTATTTGATACCAGAGTGTTTTATACTGCTT
>OY720444.1:93501745-93603160 GCA_963082915.1 Dolichopus griseipennis
ACATCTTCAAAGGCTTAAACCATCTTCGAGATTAATAAAGATAGTAACTTGTTATTTGGGACCACAGTGTTCTGTCTTGTTTATATTATGTCTCTTGGATTTGGGATGAAATGAAGAGTTGTTTGAAGTACCTTTCACACACCTTCCAATATAGAAAATGATTCGATTGATTGCCTGTAAATATTGAATATGTGTTGCTCCATGGAAGGACGAGAAATTCTTATAGTATTCGTAACAATTGTGCATTGTTATCAAAAATTATGCCTTCGAACAACAAATGGTAAAAGAATAGTTTCACATTTTTTCTTAAGTATAAGAAATGCCGCTGGCTTCCGCTTCAATTCCGTGCAGTGATTTAATACTTGTTCAAATCAGAATCAGGCAAATACTACTTCTGAACTATGAAAAAAAATAGTATTACTGAGGGAATTTACTGCCCCAGATTTTCTATATTTATTTCCAATTTAATTTTTCGAAACACTTTTTTGCTCAATTAATTCAGTTTTGGTTTTAAACTATTTTTTTTTGTCTTAATTTTTTAAATTAACTTTGAATTGAAATTTCCCTTAATAATTTCAATACGAAGTGGTACTCCACTATATAAAAAAGGGATTCAATTCAATTAAAACTAATATTCATTAATTTTTATTTTCTTACATTATTTAATTTTTTCTCAATTATGTGCAATTTTCTTTATAAAAATTTATATTTATAAAAATGAAGAGTTTTTTTTTTTTTTTTGTATTTAAAAAAAAGTACACCTTGTTAAAATTTGAAATAAAAAAAAAAAAAAAATTATTTATAAAATAAAAAAAATTATTTTCACACCATTTAAACTGTTCAATGGGGTGAGAATTTTGCGGCATAAAATGTAATTAAATTCTTTTCACTTCAAATTTATTTTTATTCTGTAGATATATAATACACTATATATTCATATTTTTTAGTATTTATATATTTACATAGTAATAAACTTATGCATATAAAAGAATATTAAATATAATATAATATATAAGAAATCATAATAATTTAATAAAAAAAAATAATTAATTGTTTTGCTCACTTTTTTTTGTGTATTTGCATTTGTAACATTATAATTATTTTAAAATTACCCAGTTTTTTTTTGTGTAAACTAAAATAATAGACTTATTTATTTTAAACAATTTAATCTGAGTGTTTCTTTTAATAAAAAAATTAATACAAATAAACGTATTATTATATGTAGCTTACATACAAATTCATTTTACACTCATAAAAAATTTGTAATAAATTTTCTAATACTTTGAGGAATCCGTAACGGCAAACTCTGTAGAGTATTAAACAGGTGCGTGGCACAGTGGTTAGAGTGCCATCATGTCACGCGAAGGCCCGGGTTCGAATTCCAGTGAAAATGAAAAAACTTTTCTAATTTTCGACTCGACTCTACCATTCGCCATTGGGTTCAAATGAATGGCTTAATAAACAATTAATAATTATATCTTTAATAAAAAAACCATCATATAACATATATAAACAAATGCAAAATACAAACAAATAATTTAATTGAATAATATAACTCACAGATATAGAATACCGCAACTGAAATACTACAATATAAACAAAATAGAATTGTTTTTAATGAAAATCTAAACAAGCTATAAGGTCTAGCATTATCTCATGTTTAAATTGTATGAGGAATTCATTACGATCAATTCTAATAACACAAATATAATATTAGTTTAACAATTGAACAGTAAGCGCTTAAAAAAAAGGCAAATTAGTGCGCTAACCCTTTGAACTTTGTTTATAGATTGAGTTTCTCCCAGTTACGAGTAGAAAATATTTCCACCCGTACAAACGTATTCATTTGAGGACATACTCAATTTACTAGAAAGGAGATGGGATAAAGACACAAGTTTATCGGCCAAGTCAAATCAGAATCAAAAATTGAGTCAACAGCTGAAAAACGAAATAAGCAACGATTTTTTAAATTTTTCAGTAATTTGTTTGCATACAATTCTAGCCTTCCCTGCTATTGAAGTTGAATCGGTGTTACTTTTTTTATTTTTATATGAGCAAAATTCTATATTTAATAAAGTAGCGTTTCTACAATTTTGCCAAAGTTGGTTCTGTTTTAAGGACTTCATATGCATAAGACGGATTTTGTAAAGAATTTTTTTGAACGATGTTATAAATTGAATTTTAACTTTTCAGAACACCATAGTTGAAGTATTTTATTTTACATATTGGTAGAGTACAATTAATAACAAAGGTATAAAGCAAATTTTTTTCAGTGTACGATAAATAAATTTCTATAATTGTTAGTTATATTTATATTAGTAAAGAAAAAATAATTGTAATGGCCAATTGAAATGTAAAATTTTTATTTTATCTAATACTTCATTTTTTTCCAACTTAAGGGGCCTTATAAAAACAAACCTCTTTGATTACTATTAAGCACGACACAATTCTGCGCTTCATAGCATTATTATCGTAGCTGAAAGATAAAAAAAAAAATAGAAACTAAAATTGAGTTGTATAATAAAAAGTAAATTCCATTGAAATAATGAAGATTTTTTTTCAAAATAATTAATTTTTTTAATATATTTCAAAATTAAAAACAAAAAAACAAAGTGATTTTTAAGATTTCTCTATTCATTTCAATATTCGTTTTGCAATATTTATATTGAATCTTGCAGGAATAATTTAATTTTTTATAAAAACAAAAGAGTTGACAAGTTTAGTATAATTTGGTAGCTTAGAAAATCTAAAAGAGGTTTTTATTTTTAATTTTTTACGAAGTTACTCTTCGTGGGAGCATAGGGCATCCACTTGTCTCTTCCGTCGCACTCGATCTTTCTCTAAAAACTTCATCTCGTCCCAAGTTTGCAGGTTGCTCGTTTTTTCAACCGTAAGTGTTTGACGCCAGGTGTTGTTGGATCGGCCGCGCCTTCTACTACTTTGGGGTTCCATTCTATGGCCATTCTTGTTATGATAGTTAGTGGTTTTCTCAGAGTGTTGCCTATCCACCTCCATTTTCAGCGCTTGATTTGGCTCATGGCCAGAATATTATAATATTCTACATATGATTCTTTAGCGCTTATTCGCGAATACTTGGAGCTTTTGTCTGATTTTGTTTGTTGTCAGTCAAGTTACATTACCATAGAGAAGTGTTGACATTACACATGCTTTGAATATTTTAAGTTTAGTTTTCCTTGTTATTTGGCCACTTTTCAATATTGGGCTTAATTCACCAAAGGCGACTTTTGCTCTACGTAGTCTTTTGATATCTTCTTCCGTACTTTCATTTTTTGTTAATGTGCTACCTAGGAAGGGCAAGCTATTTAAAAGAAGTAATGGGATATTAATGAAATATTTTTTGTTGTAGTAAAATAAAAAAAAAGTGTACACTTTTAACCCACAGAAAACTACTTTGTTTAAATGGATTAAACTGTTAATTAACGAGTTTTACCTAATTTTTTTTGAAAGTAACTCAAACTACTAGCAAATTTTTTACATATTTTAAGTAATTTTCTTGTATTTGTATTTTACAAAGTATTAATTTTATCGGGACATAAATAAAAATTTATTCGCATCGAATTATGTAAAGTCCAACGGTTAAAGTAAATGTCTAAAAAATAATTCAAAAGTTTTTATGACAAGGAATGATAGAAAACTTATTAATCTCTTGCACACACTAAAGAGTGTTTAACAAGTAAACTGATTTTGAAAATTTCACACTGCACAATAAATAAAGAAGTCGATTATATCAAAAGTTTAAGTACACAGTTTTGGAAGAGAACTAGATTAGAAGATAAACTAGTTCAGAAATGTCAAACTTTTTCAAGCAATAATTACTTGTTTAAAGAACTGAACTAGTTTATCGAGTTAAATATGTTTAGCTCTGTAGTATGAGCATGGTAAAATAACCAAATATTTTTTATTTATTTATGTACAGTCCTTTACCACATACAATGTGGTAAGTGAGTGAATCTGATTTTCCTTTTCAAGTGTGGCAGTTAAATTTATTTTGTATTATGATATAAACTATTACGATATCAATTATAAATTATAATTTTTTATTGGATATGATCTGGCCATGATTTAAACCTCGAAACTAGTCTATCGAGACCTTCGATTGAAAAGCCGTCACTCTAAGTACCATGATAACAGCCAGATTATATATGTATATATATACATATATATCAAATACAGCTGGCAAGATAACTAATATTATAGGTGCGTTCTTTTAATCCGATTCAAGGTCTAGGTCAGTAGTTTTATACATAAATATAAAAACAACTCAAAACCCAGATATTTATCTGGTCTTTATCCAGTTCCAAAATATTTAGTAATGCTTTTGGTTACGAGTGGCACTTACGTAGTTTTTTTCATTTTAAATGTTGGTTGGTATAATTATGACATAAATAAATGACAGTTTTCAAAATTTAAAGTTTTGTTTGTGTATAAATATTACATTTAAGTACAAATATTTAAATAATAAACTTTAAGTACACGATATAAAACGTATTTTATGACTAAGTATTTAGCAAGAAAAAAGGTATTAACAATCAAGAACTACACACGGTTCTTAGAATTACAAATAATTTAATTTAAGTTAGTCGTTTATAATTATTTTTAACAAAATTTAAATTGTCAAAATTTAAAGGTTTAAATCTTAATTTTAATTTATAACCTTATTATTACAATGAAATTTTCGAAATACCGTTATAGAGCAAATACAGCTTAAATAAATTTAATATAATCCATAATATTTGTATTTCGAATACAAATCAAATATAAATGTGAAACCACCATACACATTTATTTTAGATCCCATTCAAAAATTATCCTGTCAAATCGAAAACTGCAATTACCATCCAAATATTAAAACTGAAAAAACCCCGAAAAACGAAATTTAAAATATGATTTATAAGTTCCTGTATCTTACACTTATAATATTATTAGCTTGTGTATATATATTATGTGAATGTGATTCAAAATTTCTTTTTTATTTGTCTGACCCAAATACAAAAGAAAAAATAATATTTTGTAGCAGTTCTTCATTCACGAATATGGACCATAGCTACAGACAAATTATTTCTTCTTAAATTTGATCTCAAAATGGAAATCAAAATATAAAGCAAAGCTTCAGTAAATTGAACTAAACATTATGGTCAATCACATGACATCAATTAACATTGATAAACTTATGGGTCTCGAAATTAATTCTATTCCGTTTTTTTTTGTATCTATAAAAAAAATTTTAAAATACAGTTATTTTTTTCTACTTTAGTTTTAGTTTCATTCTAGTCCCTATAATTAACCAATTTTACTTTTAAATTTAAATTCTATTATTTTGGTTTTTTTTAAAGGTTTTTTCAAAATTTTTTTTTTAAAATTCACTTTAAATTCCATGAATCTTTAGATAAAGAATTTAAAACTTTTAATTTATAAAAATATGTTTTTTTAAGTGTGAAGAAACGACTGATAAAAGGGACTAACACAAAAAAATAAAAAAAAAATAAAACGCCGTTTTGATTCTCCTTTTAATCCTCTTCAGATCCATATGATTGAGTTAAACGTTTTCTTACGTGATCAATTAAAGATAATTTTGTTGAATATAATATTTTCAAAATCATTTAAAGTTAATCGTTAGAATTATAAAATGTGTTTTAAAAACTGTTTTTTTTTTTTTTTTTTTTTTTTTTTATATGAGGGAAGAACATCATTTAAGAATATTTTAGCAAACTTAGTTTTCTTTAAGGGTGGTTGTGGTTGGTATGAAATTAATCTGTGAAATGAAATCGAATACTTATTTGGTCTAATAACTGTTTAAGTAAATTTTAGTTTAACGTTAAGTGTTAAAGCTTATAAGCATGTAACCATTTCAAAAATGTTTGGAACATAATCGAAGTATACACTAATATACAATTAATTTAAGTGCTTCAAAACTTCATGCTCCGTAGAATCTAAAGCTTTGTAATATTCAACTATTTTGTCTAATGTATCAATAATCAAATCTCAGATGTATTACATGTCAAACCTTCACTAATATAAATTCAATAATATAAATTAGTACTCTTGTAAAACTCGTAAAATAATTATCTAATATAAGTTCCAGCTTGTCATTTCTTAATGTCATTTTTGTAAAAACTACGTGTCATTTCAATCAGAAGAAATGGCCGAATTGTTTGACATTTGCCTCTTTTAATATCACATATTAATAAGTTATATTAGTACACAAAATTAGGTGAAGGGTTAAACATGATCATTTAATCAAAACTAGATTTTCAATAACTACAATTCTATTTATATTTATATTGTAATAATTTTGTAATTGAATTATACGATATTCTATATCTGTGAATTATATTATTCAAATAAGGTTAGTTTGCGCTTGTTTATATTGTTGTGTTAATGTATTTTTTATTAAATCACTGGGATTCGAAACCGAGCCTTTAGCATGAAAGGTTGCCACTCTAACCACTGTGCGACCCAGCTGTTTACTGTGCCACCTATGTGTCAAAAGATAATTTATTAAGACGGAGTCAATGCAAAATGATCTAATTTAGAAGTTTTCCAGTTTAACTAATATTTTGAATAATTTATGAATTAATTCTCCAATTGAAGCATATGAAACTGACAAATGATTTAAAAAATTTTCAATACATTATATACAATTTCAATGGCTATGAACGCAAAAATGCTAAGTAAAAAATTTATAATTTTATACAGGAGCGTTTTGAAAGTTTGACAACTCGCAGAAATGGATCCGGGCTAGTTAGAAGATTACGCCAAAGTTTTTTGATTTTTTCTTTAAAAACTACTAATATTAGCTTTTAACTTTAAAAACAAATTTTTTTAATAAAAACTGAGTTTTTTACAGGAAGGTCTGCATATTTTGTGCACTTAGCATTTTTGCGTTTAATCAGTAATCTTTTATTTGTAGTACACAAATTCTAAGTAAGCACTTAGCATTTTTGTATTTGATTAGTGTATAAATTTTGAGCTGGTAAAGTTCTAAGTGCCGCACTTAGCATAATTGTGTTTAATAAGTATACATATATTTGTAGTACACAAATTGTAAATAAGCACTTAGCATTTTTGTATTTAATTAGTTTATAAATTTTATGGTGATTCTGAGTGCCGTAAAGTTCTAAGTCCCGTACTTAGCATGTGTGTGTTTAATCATAGTATTCATTTATTTTTAGTACAAACATTCTAAGAAAGCACATAGCATTTTTGTATTCTTCGACCTTGTATTTAACCTTTTTGTAGCACAAGAATCTCAGAAACTAATTAACGCACACTTATAGGGATTTTATACACTGAAAGAGAATCTCCCAATATTAGTATTGGTGCAAGAAAACGTATTTTAGAAAAAATGTTACTTAGCATTTTTGCGCTCTAAACCATCGACTGTAGAATCTGTCATGTTTTAAAATATATCATTTAGTAAGTTGAACAAAAACTTAATTTCAAATGATAAAATACAAAAAAAAAACATTAAAATATTTGAAATATTTTTGCTAATTTCTAGCCACACATAGCTGCGATTTCAAAACACTTTTTTATTCATTTTTTATCCATATGCGTTTTATAAAATACAAACCAAATCACATCATCACAAAAAATCAAATTATAAAATCTTTAAAATTTTTCTATAATTGTATTATGATTATTACTTTTATAAAAACCCAATAATAAAGTTAAATCGATAATTAAGGGTCATTTTCGATGAATCGATTTGAAATAAAATTAAAAAAAAAAAAAATAATCAAACAAACAAACCTTTAACTAATCTTTAAATAATTCTGACTTTGGTATTTTTTTTGTATTTTAAACTTTTAGTTTTACTGCGGTCTTTAAAAATTTGTAAAGTCATCTTAAAAAGACCTTCACAGACATCAAATCACAGAATATCAAAAAAAAACAAAAACAAAAGAAATGAAATTAAAACAAAAGAAAATAAAAAGTCACAAATGATTGGATTAGAAAAGGAAAGAATCAAAAAAAAAAATATTTTAAAGCGCCATTTGGCGGTGAGAAATCAAAAAATGTTCCTCTCAATTTTTTGTTTTCTTTTGCTGAATTTTGTTTTTATTTAAATTGGTTTCAGATTGATCTGGATTTGATTTATTGTTTTTTTTAGACATAAAATAACAGACGGGGTTTTTTTTTTATAATTCTTTTTTTTGTAATTTTTTGTTCTGGGTTTTATTTAATATTAAAGACATATTAAATAAGTAATATAATATAAACATAAGGGCTCTAATAGAACCTACAATCCAATTAAACTTATGATAAATCATTTTCGTGATTTTTATATTTTTAAGAATCATTGAAATCATAAACTCTTCAAAATATACTTTTTAAGAATACAAGATTTTGAAATAATTTTTTTTGGGGGAAATTAAATTACAAAGTTATTATTTAGTTCTTTTAGAGAATCAGCTCTAGCGATTAATGCAGAGATCCAGAATCCATCTTAAAGGGTTTCAGTGAAAAATGGTTTCATATTGATTTAATATAGAAAATAATTTTTGATGACTTCTTACATCGCAAATGGAGTGCGGATTCAAATCCCATACAGATAATAAATGTGTTTTGATGACATCTCCTATATTTGAAGCCTCATTTTGAAGCCAACCTTGAGTTTAATGATAACGGTACTATGTTTAACGATACTTCAAAACCGATTTGCTACAAGGAAGTTTAAAATGAATTTTAATTATATATAATGGCCATATATTATCAAGAATTAGGTATAACATATTCAGTTGGAGTCATTGTTCATATTTTCATAAAAATCAAATAAGTGCAGTAATGAATAGAGCCCTCAAAACTTTATTTAGTTTGAATATAAGAACCAGAACTAATAATTTATATAAAATAATTGATACACTGGATATTAACCAACTAATTTACTTTGAAAAATGTAAATATATGTATAATATCCTGAATATATGAATAGCATTAAGTCAAAACTAAAACTTTAAAATAGGGAGAATATTCATAATAATCTAACCAGAAACAGGAAAAATATCGAAATTCCTAAAGCCAAAACAACGTTGAAGCAAAAAACTCTAAAATACAGCGCAATAAAACTTTTCAACTCGCTACCGGTAGAAATTAAAAACAGTTAAAATTTAAACATATATAAAAGTAAACTTAGAAAATTTGTAAAAAATTTTGGAAATTAATAATTTGAAAATTTAAAAAAAAAAAAAAAAAAATTTAGAAATTAGAAAAATTGTAAAAAATCATAAGTTATTAAATGTTAGTTATAAGCTGTAGTTTTAGAATTACTTTATTTTTTATACATAATTAGAGGAATCCTATAGTATATACTAATGTAATAATTAGTCCGGTGTGGCTTATAGTTTTAATACGGTTTGAGAATCGATCCCCTATTGCTAGTAAAAAACTTTTCGCCATCCTAGAAATGTCTTTCGTCAGATTCTTAGCAAGAAAGAAAACTTAACGTTAAAAAATATAACCCACAAATCAAGCCTTCTAATTTTTCTTATTACTGAAAATTTCAAAATTCAGATTTGACATAATCCCAAAAATACTCAAAACTTTAAATTCTCAATAATTTTGAAATGTTATATGATCAGTTCAAGTAAAATTTAAATAAGACAATGTCAAAGTAAGGTTATAAATAAGATTTACACTATATACAATAAGTAACCTTATTTTATAAATATACATAACCTTAAATGATAAATTCTAAAAATAATAATTTTTTACAATTTTTTATTTTCAAACTATACCAATGTTATTCAATATAATAAATCAATTTCATTTTCAATTATCAATCAAAATTTTCTAATAAATTTCACTAAATTTCATATTTTATATTTAATTGCAATGAAAATGTGCGACGAAATAAAATTGTTTTGCAGAAAATATCATAAAAATACATTTAAAAAAAAAATAAAATAATTTATTTTATTATCTACGCCGTTACAAACAGAAAATTATCAAGACTACAATCCGGAATCATATATTAGTTTTTCCATTCATAACACTTTCCTATGAACATTTGACAGCAACATTGATTTTGACAACATATTTTAAACAGCTGACTAAATTAATACACTGTCATTATCTTAATCTTATAATTTAATCGATCTCCAAATCTTAAATTATTAACCAAAAATTTCCAAGCTTTGTTAGCCTTACCGCAGGCTTTGCTAGTCTTATTGCAGTAAATCAGGCAATGGAGGGATGCAACTTCTAAGTACTGGATAAATATAAAAGGAGTATATAAATGGCGCAATAGATTCCCACCACAAATATAACAGGCGCAATTAATTCCTACAAAAAATTTAATTTATTTTTAGTAAAATACCCTTAAGTTTTAAGTATAACTGTTTTTCCTTTTCTATTTAATTAAAACTTAATTACAGGTGTCTCTAATAATAACAACGCCTTTTTTAGCCTAAATTTTTCATCAACATTTATTTCATTTTAGGTTCATTGTAAGTTTAAAGCTTCTACATTGCACGGTTTTTTTCATAGACATAAACAGACCATGTTTTTAATATTAGTCATTGATCGAGTCAGGTGACAAATCAATTGCACAAATCCAAAAGTATGGAAATAATAAAATTCCTTATTAAAAACTATTTTGAAACAGTTCCAACCGGTTTTAAATTTGGTTACATCCTAATAATGAATAAAATCTTTATAATGTTTGAGTAAAGTTCCTCAAGGTATACAGTAATTTAAAGCTTTTGATAACATAACACGCCTTCGGGGTATTAGTTTATTATGACAATCACTAGCTACTAAAAAACACAATGACCGACTGTCTTACAAATAACTTTGTACACTTCCATAATTTCTGAAAATAAATTTTACTAAAAAGTAAAATTCTTATTTTTCTTTATTGTTATGGTGACCATTAGTTTGAAATAAAAAAGAAGTACAACCCGGTTTATATTTGGTTTCTTGTGAGCGTTGCTCTTCAGTGAAAAACTTTTTTTATTATAGATTAATTTTTTTTAATTGTACTGTTATAAAATTATAGTGAATATTAATATAATTTAATAAGAAGTCCAAATGTCAAATAGGCAAAGGATTAATATTATAAGGCAATTAATACTATTGTCTGGTACTAAAAATAAATAAATAAATAAATATCACTACTTCAGCAATAAATGTAAAATTAAATGAAAAGCATATTATTATTTCATCGATATGGATTGAAAAGTGGTTTCAGTGGTAATGTGGGTAAATATTTAGCTTATCAAACGAATGCTGATCCGATTCCCCTTTTTAAAATAAAATATAAATTTTAAAATACAGTATTTTATAAAATTCATTTAAAATAATAAAATTATTCCAAATTTTTTTCATTCACTTTTACTTCTGACTAAATGGTCACTTTAATTTTATAGTATAAATCAAGAAAAAAACTTCAAATGAAAATAAATCCTATTTTTTTTTTTTTTTTTTTTTGATTAATTAAATAATTTAAAATCTATGTTTTAATAACATTTTTCTTTATATGTCAAAATACAAGTTACAAATAAATAATTGTTGAAATGCCCCAAAGCATTTATTTTATTTTAAATTTTCATTTTTTTAATTTTTATTTTAATTTTTTTTTCAATATTTCAATATTTAACTTTAAATTTCACAATATTATTATGTGTGACAACTGTATTCGATTTATATAAATTTATTTATGAATCGATTTTAGTTAAAAAAAAAATAATTGTGATTGGTATACGTTTCATATTACATTAGAGAATTAAGCAAAGTAAAATGTTATGACATGTACTCATTTAATTTTTTTTTTTTTAAATATTATAATTAATATTTTTCAAAATTATCCCAGACATAAATGGTATATATTCAACAATAATATAAATTTAATTTATTTTTTTTAATAACTTGTTTGTAAAACGAATGCTTAAAATCGATTTTAATGAAAGCAAAAGTATAGCAGTTGTGTTTTCAACTTAACTTCATCATGAAACACATATAGTTTTGAAAAGTCAACGATTTCAATATTGTAAATTTCCAAAATTTGGTGATTGAAGTATTTCTTAAAACACTTTATTAATCGTATATTTAATTTCCCAAATTTCCCTAAGTGAACTGTAATAATTTTTATTTTATGATTTTGAATTTTGAATTGATTGAATCTTCTAATAGCCTACCTACAATGAACGATCTCGTTTCGCTTCCAACACTTTGCTATCTGTCAAACTAAGTTAAATGTATTGAATTATATGAAAGTGTTTACAATAGAGGCAGCCCTGACGCAGCCATTACGTATAAAAAACGTTGTTTAACTTTTAATCTTTTCATTTCCTCTACGTATTCAAATGTCAAATATTTGAACTTTGAAAAATAAAAAAAATATATTGTCAGAGTAAAAAATTAGAAAAAATATTAATTTTTTTTTGTATCTAAAACCACTATTCAAAGTAGCTGTACAATAAACTTTAAACTATTGAATATTTTTTAATGGGTTGGGTACGTAATCCCGCATCCCAAAATCCCGCATTCCAAAATCCCGCATCCCAAAATCCCACATCCCAAAATCCCGTATTTTAAAATCCCGCATTCCAAAATCCTTATTTTGTAACCAAAGTCTCGCATACATGAATTTATAAATACTCTGGAAAAAGGGTCAACTTTGATTTTTAACAAACCTAAATATGCTTCCTAATCTCGCATTATGTTTTTACGGGAATTTATATTTACGGGATTATGTACATACGGGATTTTGTAATTACGGGATTTAATAAACTTACGGGATTTTGTATTTACGGGATTTTCTCATTCGGGATATTGAGCCACTCCCTTTTTTAATTCATGGAATTTATTAACAAAACAATGTCAAAAAACGCAGTTATGTACATTTCATTGCGAACACTCCTTTACTGACTACGTATGGCGAGCGAAACGAGAGTGCCATTATATATAGATAGGTTATAAGGACATTTCAAAAAACACAAGTGAAAAAACCCCTTTAGCTTCCCAAGTATTATTGTTAAGAACGGATCCAGGTGACAAAGTTAAATTTAATTCGAAAAGTATAATTCAGCTATTTTGACAAGTCCGACTACTGATTACATGAAGTTGAATTAAAAGTAATTTGAAAACCAAATTTTAAAATAGTTTTTTTTGTGATTGCAATACTTTTCCTAAAGAACGTATACCCAAAAGTAAAAACTAAAATTAAAATTTCATAGATTTTAAATAAAAACTAAAAAAATAAAAGATAAAAAAACTCCTGCTGTTTTGTGAATCAGTTTCGCAAGTGGTAGCTGTCACTATTAGTGATGTTGTGGTATGTTATACCTAGTAGTGTTAAACTAGTAATCGATTGTAATTATTTTATATGTAAATGTCACTTTTCATAGGTTTTACTATTTATATATATATATATATATATATATATATATATATATATACATTTATGAAAGTAATAATATTAATTAATTTTAATTTTTGTCCTCGCCAGTAATTGCTTACGGTCAAAATTTAAAACAAATTTTATTTTATTTTTTATTTTGCGTATTTATAAAAGTTGAATAATAAATTTTATTTTAAAAGTGAATTTTATTTTTACTTTTGATTTTATTTCAACTATTATTATTAATGCGATTAATTTAGATTACATTTTATTGTATAATAATGAAATTTATAAAAATCACATTTAAAATGAAAACTCAATTAAACAGTTGGTAATTTAATAAACGATGATAGGATTATAGATCAAAGATATAAACGGTGTTATAAGATATAAAAAGTGAGTTAAAAAAAAAATTAAAATAAAAAGAAAATATGTAAAAAGGTTAAATGAAAGTGATATGGTGTTGGTTAGTGGAACTTTGTTGGAAATTAAGTAATGTATAGATTAAGGTTTATAACACTTGGCTAAACCAAAAATTTACATTAAAAAAATAGAATAGGTAGGTATGTAAAGTGGTGAATTTTATGATCCGACTTGAAGAACTAATTTAGCAAAAGATTGTGACATTTTGACCACACTGCACTGATATCACTAGAAGTTTTAAAGTTTTTGTGGAAGTTTGATTGAGAGTGAAAGTAAAGTCTGCACTGATATCACTAGAATTTTGAAAGTTTTTAAGGTCGTTAACGTTGTGGCAGATTGATTGTGAGTGAAAGTAAAGTCTGCCTTCGGCTAGGGCCAGGCATTTACAAAGAAAGTGATACATATTTTAAATTTGGTTTGTTTCTTCACAGCTCCTGCAGGAGGTGTTGTAGTAGATTCCCAATTTCGCTACGTGGGTGTCTACTGGCCAGTTATAGTTGCCACTCGATTCGAAAACCAATTTATTTGATCTACTTTTTTTTGTAGATATACCACAAGGCTCTAGATATGGTGATTTTGCCGTATAAAAATAAAGAACCCGTTTCTTCTCAGCACCAATTGCAAAAACACCTAGATTATCAGCACGGTCATTGCTCCTCCTGATTCGATGACAGTTGATATAGAAAAGTGTTCAAAGCGTCAGTCAGGCATGACTACATTGTCCCTGGGATTTCTATTGTTGCCGAATTATTTATTCCATTTAGTTTTATTGCTTTATATTTCTATCCTTCGCGGGCCATGATACCCAGTAAGCAAATCTAACAAAGCTGTGTGCATCAAGAGCCATATTTGGTTGAAGATTACCATTTCTTACTTATGGTTCTGTAGCAAGCATAGAGGGCAACGCAGTCTATTTGTCCGATGTAGATTCCGGAAAAGTTTCGAATGTAGATTAAGTCCTATAGATGCTTAGCACTGATTGTCAACGCTAAGGTAAGATTGTTAAGTTTGGTAAGAAAAATTTTGGTTTTAGTGAAAGACACCTTTTTAGGCTTTTTTAAATTGACATCGGGCAACTTGTGGTCCAGTTGAGAACCATGCTTCAAGCATACCTAATACTTTACTACTCTTATTCCTTCTTGATTAAGAGTTACCAGAATATTATTGATAACAATTAACCATTAGAGAACTTACTTCATACTTGGTTGAGTGAGAACTTCTTCATTAGATTTGAAATTGATATTAATAAAAACACCTTCAATATTTAGAGGTGTCTAAAGTATGGTGTTTTTAATTGATGGAATGTTTAATAGTGCAGAGCATATCATGTACCATTTGTGGAGTTACCTTTAAGGTATGCAGTTTTTGATTTTGAGACCAAAGTTTTCTCGACACGTAACTTTATCTGGTAATCCAAAATACGCTCCAGAGTTTTTAAAGAAGGAAGATTAGCTGATTGGCCTAATGTCTTTTGCAAAATTATACTGTATTTCCCTACTTTCGAAATAAAGGCAAATTGGACCCTCTCCCAGCTGCACAGAACAATTTAATCTTAAGCAGTTTCTGAAAGTAGTTTTTAGATTTATTACACAAACACCTCTCCAATTCATCTCACATTTCAGAAACATTCAAGAAACAGGACAGAGCTACCTGTATCTTTGCAAGTTTCAATAAGTATTAGTTTTGAAGCTTAGCTGGTTTAGGTCTAGACAACCTTTTCGATTCGAACAACAATTTGAATGTCTTATTAAATTTCAGTAATCTCCTCCTTAGCCTAGGTGGTTAGAGCGCAACCTCGCAATCTAAACACTGTGGCAGTCCCGGGTTCGAATCCTGGTGGGAGATAACATATTCAATAAAACTATCAATTATAATAAATTAATATATAATAAATTATAATATAATAATTCTATACCTAAAAATATAATAATAAATAATTAGTAACAAATAATATAAAAATATACCTATAATCGTGTTTCCAGCTATACTCTATAATCTAATAACTAATACTGAATAAAACAATAACCTATATGTGCATATGATCAGAGATGACATATGTGACAGAAACAACAATGTAATTGCAATTGTCATATGCAATTACAATGGCAGTACGCACCTAAAAAACATGACACGGTTTCTCTACTTGACCGATAGATGACACTAGGGGAAAAATTAAGAAGCGACATCTTGTAGATAGATTACAGTAGACTAATCATTTACTTAATTGAAAAAAAAGGAAAAACGATTCGAAACACAAGGCAGAGCCTCGGATACAATAATGAATTCACGGTAATAACATTTAATGCAGTCAAAAGGACAAGAATAGGACAGTGGAATGTCAGAACGCTACGTGAAGCATCCAAACTGGCGCAAGTAGAAGAGCAAATGAGCAAATATAAATTAGATATCCTCGGAATTAGCGAAATGAGGTGGAACAAAAGTGGAGAAGAAATAACATCAAATGGGAACAAACTAATATACAATGGAAAAGATAGGGGTGGTGAAAGCGGAGTAGGTATCATAATATCAAGGAATTTTCGTAACTCACTAAGCAGTTGGAAGCCAATATCAGACCGAATACTCATGGCACGATTTGCGACAAAAAGTAAAAGTGTAACGATAATACAATGCTACGCTCCTACAGAAGACGCAGAAAGCGAGATTAAAGACGACTTCTATGAACAACTAACAACGGCGTTAAACAGCATAAGGAAAGGAGATATTACGATACTAATGGGTGACTTCAATGCTAAAATAGGATCAGACAATCAAGGTATAGAAGATACAATAGGGACACATGGCTGCGGAGTTAGAAACAATAACGGAGAGAGACTCATAGACATATGCCAGACATTCCAATTAATTATCGGCGGCTCGTTATTCCCCCATAAAGACATACATAAGTATACATGGACCTCACCAAACGGTCAAACGAAAAACCAAATTGACCATATATGTATCAGCAGAAAATGGAGAAACACACTGCAAGATGTCAGAAACAAAAGAGGTGCAGATATAGGAAGCGACCACGAATTAATAACCGGAGATGTAAGAATATGGCAGAAATACAAAAGAAGATCCAGAAGAAACATAAGAAGAAAGATAAACCTCCAAGAACTCCGTAACACTGAAATAAGAAATAACATCGTAGAAACAATACGCCAAACCCTCCCAATAGACCAACCACACACATGGGACCACATTGTCGAGACCCTCAAAAACACAGCAGAAGAACACCTAGGGACAATTCAGCCGCAAAGAAAGATATGGATTTCCAATAACACCTGGAATCTAATAACACAAAGAAATAACCTAAAACAGCAATTGAATACCAATAACGCTATAAGACAACAATACAATAATATAGCTAAACAAGTCAAAAGTGCTGCAAGAAGAGATAAAAGAACATACTTTAACGATCTCGCAAATAAGGCTGAAACGGCTGCCATACACAACAACACAAGAGAGCTACATAAAATCGTAAACCAGCTCACTGGCAGAAGAAACAACAAAAATCATCCAATCAAGGATCAAAATGGTGAACTAATAGCATGTCCCGAAGAACAAACCCGAATATGGAGACAACACTTCGCAGAAACCAGTAATAACAACGACCCCAACATAGAAGAAACCAGACCAGAAAATCGCACAAATAATAACAATTACAACATCAGAATAAATAAACCATCCAAAGCAGAGATCAAAGAGGCAATAAGAAAGCTAAAAATAAACAAAGCAACAGGCGAAGATGGGCTCCCAGCAGAAATTATAAAAATAGATCCAGAAACATCAGCCGAGCTTTTAGAACCCCACATCACCGCAGCATGGGATGAGGGCAGACTACCAGTCACATGGAAAAATGGAATAATCATTAAACTTCCAAACAAAGGTGATCTGACCAAGTGCGACAACTGGAGAGGCATAACAGTGCTAAACACAATCTACAAAATTATGGCAACAATAATACAAACAAGGCTGCAAGAGAAACTCGAGAACCAAATAAGAGATGAACAAGCAGGTTTTCGTCCCCATAGAAGCTGCATAGACCAGGTTAATACGCTCAGAATCATCGTTGAACAGTCAATAGAATGGCGAGCCCCATTATACCTGGTTTTCATCGATTTCAAGAAAGCGTTTGATTGTATAAGCAGAAAAGCCATATGGAAAGCACTTAGAAACCGAAATGTGCCGGAAAAAATAATAGAAATAATACAGAACATGTATGAAGGGACACAACTCTCAGTACTCCACAATGGTAATACCAGCGAACCATTCATCACCAACATAGGAGTAAAACAGGGTTGTCCACTGTCACCAATCCTCTTCACAGTAGTGCTAGATGACATAATGAAAGAGATTAGTACCAAAAGAACTGGATTAACATGGAATCTCTTCAGGCAATTAGAAGATCTGGACTATGCCGATGACATCTGCCTGCTATCACACACAATAAATAATATGCAAGCTAAAATAGACCATCTAGCAACATTAGCTCGAAGTGTGGGCCTGGAAATAAATATCGAAAAGACGAAAGCGATGGCCATTAACATCAACAACCCACGCCGTCCGGTGATAAACAACACACCAATCGACTATGTAGATAATTTCCACTACCTAGGCTGCATCATAAATAACAGCGGTAACATTAACGCCGACATCGAAAGCAGGATAAAAAAGGCCAGGGCAATGTTCGGTCGCCTGCAGCCAGTATGGAAAAGCGCACAAATGTCCAGGGGGACAAAATTAAGGATATTTGGAACCTGCGTAAAGACCACCTTAACATATGGAAGTGAAACCTGGTTAGTTACAAACAACATCACACAGAAACTACAGGTCTTCATCAACAAATGTCTAAGGATAATATGCAGAATATACTGGCCGAACATAATAAGTAACCAGGACCTATGGAAACTTGCCAAAGCAGAACCAATTGGGCAAGAGATCAAAAGGAAGAAGTGGAAATGGATAGGGCACACACTGAGAAAACCGCAAGATAGCATAGCAAGGGAAGCACTAGAATGGAACCCACAAGGAACCCGAAGACGAGGCCGCCCTAATAACACCTGGAGGCGAACGATTTCGGAAGAGCTAGCTTCAATTGAGAAAACATGGGAGGAAGTAAAGATAACTGCTCCGAATAGAGTCAGGTGGAGATGCCTAGTAGATATCCTATGCTCCCAAGAAGAGTAATAAGGAAAAAAAAAAAAAAAAAAAAAAAAAATTAAATTTCAGTAACATAAAGGTAATAGAACGAACACGATACTTAAACCATCGCTTAAACTCATATCAAATTTCTAGAACATATAATAGAAACTTAACAGAACATCCTAGTACCAAATTTTTTATTTCTATAGTAATTATTGATTTTGTGAGGTGTGTGAGAGGTATCCGAACCATCATTACTATTAATTGCTGTAAATACCTACCTTACTCCGTTTCAGTGGTTTTAAACACCGTATCAAAGAATATATACCCCTTTACTTAGCTATTATACAATGAACATTCACAATTAATATTATAGTCTATAACTGTTTCTGTCGTATAAAAGTGAAGGAAGAAAACGCGTGTGCAGAAAGCAATTGGTATAACTTAGAAACATTGGGACATTTGAGCAATGAGACTGGATACCATACAGGATGTTTAAAGATAGAAATAAAATCTTATTTTGAACACTTATTTTTTATATTTGATTTATACTTTTACTCAATGTCACTTATCGTTTCCGCAATGGCTTCTTAATCTTAAATTTTAATATTAAATATAATATTAGTCATTTTTCGTTTATAATTCAACAAACAGAAAATTAAATTAAAAATTTTTAATTAATAAAATACTAAACAAAATAAAATAATGATGTTAACACCAATTCATAATTCATTTTATTTATCTATCATCCATTATTAAAAAAAAAAAAAAATACATTAATTTTTAACACGAATTTCATATGTAACTACATTTTGTATTAAATTATAAATGTTGAGTATATATAAACTATACATACATACACTATATTAGATATTTTATCTTAAAATCGAATTGATTTCAATGTAATAAAATGTTTGCGTGCACTTTATGCTCCCTGCATTCAATGAAAAATACAACAAACCAAACAAATAAAATTTTAAAATCGAATAAAATATATTAAAAATTTAATTTCCTTTTAACAATTAAACATTTTAATGTTTATTATTTTACATCTGTCTCTTTTATATATGTACATAAATGTTAGCAAACCCACCTTTTATTTGTTGTTGATTATAGACGTACATTTGTACTGTATTCGAAGTTTGCACGTTTTTCAATTTAAAAACACCGCGCTTCAATTTAATTTCGAAGAAAAGTTTAAAAAGTTAAGTTGTAGCAATAATTTTTATAATAGTTTTTAACAAAAAAAAAAAACAAAAATGTATTTTATTTACTCTTGTTTTATTATAAAATTAATTTTTTTTTGATAATAGATTTATTGGCGCATTACTTGTTATTTCATGCGATGAAGGGTAATGCTCGGAAATAAAAATTTAAGAAGTAAACTATCAATATTCGACAAGTTTCTTAGCTTAATTCATTTTTAAATCATTTCTTATTTATATTTATCTAAAACCTTCAGAAAAATTGTATTACTTGCACAATGGCCAATTAATCAACTCCTAAACAAGGATCCGGAACGTAACGAGATAAAAATTAAAAGTCCCAGACCTAACTTAAAAAAATACTTTTGACTGATTTTTTGGGAGAACTTAAATGTTAAAAGTTTGGTTTAAAGAGTCGCCCCAACAAAAAGCTCTGAAAAACTAAAGAGCCACTTTTTGAGACTTTTATTAAATTCACGGCGGTCCGATTCCTGGCTTTCCATAAAAGGGGGCTGAAACTTCATTTCAATTTGTATCGAAATTGTTCTGCAATAGAACTTTATTTTTTTAATTTTGAACTCGTTCATCGGGAGAAAATCCAGTTTGCTCTAATCAGAACCTTATTTTAATAAATTTTCGTTTTTGCTCTGGAGAGAACCAAACTCGATCGTAAGCTTTAAAAATATCTGTAGCCATAGCATCAGTTTCGCCAAAATGATGAAAACTGACATTTCAGCTTCTTTGTAGGCTGTACGATCACCAGTTGAACGTTAAGCTTTGGTCCATATTGTCGGTCAAAAGGCAAACCTCTACAATCTAAATATTTCAAAAGCTTCTGTTTTATAATTTTCGCTTTTCTAATTTTAGGATTTCATATTTTTCAGGAATTGGAGAACCTCTGCAACATTTCATTAGATAAGATGAATAACCCCAAAGCATTCAAAGAAAAAATAAAAAAGATCGCGCAGAGGTAAATCAAGGTGCGCATGTGTATTTTTGTATACCCCGAACCTTTGCTCTTAACTTTATTTCCTAAGAGAATTCCTGAAAGTAGTAAAGCAGTAGAATAAGAGATGCTAAAGTTTTTCGCAAGTATACGCAGAGGGCTTTTTGGGTAAAATTTTGATGAATTTTACCGTTTTTGCAGATGCGTAGCTAGGTTAACTGTTAAATGATATTAAATTCAAAACAATTGACAATTCAACTACTTAAAATTCTTCAAAATGATTATTGTTCATGTTCTAATCCAGATTGCCCTCAACACCATTTAACGTATTAAAACAAAACCAAAAGTGCGTGTTTCTATAATTGAAAAATATATATTTGTACAAAACCATTGCAGAAAAATTATTCTTTATTGTACAATAAAATCAAAATAATTACCATTGAATAGGTTTTTCTTCTCTTTTTTTTTTTTTAATATTTTTTTTTCTCATTCTAATAATTAAATCCTATGAAAAAACTTGTTGATAAGTTTAATATACAATCTAAAACATCATCATACATGTTATGCTACTAGAAACTTCACATTTAGGTCTTAAACAATTTAACAGAAAACTATTGTATCAGATATTGTAAAGGTAATAATATATTTTCATAGAGAAATAAGGAGTAAACACACACCCATTGATTTATTACCCTAAATGGAAAAACAATTAAAACTAAACAAGTAACATGGCATGCTTATTGCGAAAATAATTATTGTAAATAAAATAAAATAAATTAAACAAAATTATACCAACATTATGAATAATTGCATTAAATACAAACATTACATTTTGTTCTTTGATTTACATTTTAAAACTCTCCTATACGCTAATGGGATAAGAAATAAAGAAAGTCGTCTACTTACTGCAATATGCTTTCTAATAATGTGTTCATGATATTAACAAATAGTTCCTTCAAGCACTTTTGAAGAGTGAACCCTATTTCGCCTCACCAAATCTAAAAACGTGGGGGTCTCCCTTTTTATTCCGCTCCATACTAAATAGAAGGACCTGCTGAATTTAAGCTAAGTGTTTCTATCCTTTTGATTTGTTTTATTTATTCCTGTTCTAAGTCTTTTAAAGAATACAGGGCATTCAATAAGTATGTTTAAACTAGGCTTCAGTTTCTTTAATCGTTTAATTCTTTAGGCCGTTGTTTACTCGGCTCTAGCTATTGTCTACACAAATGTTAATTTTCCATCTATCCTACACCATCTATCTTCCACAAGAGTTATTTATATATTTTTAATAAATCTTATTTTATATTACGATATACCCATTACGATATAATTTTACGATATTTTTCTATACTACATGATCTGACCAGGGTTTAAACACGATACCATTCATATAAAAGGTGGCTTCTATACGACTACGCTGGTGATCATATACTACCCAGTTTATGACTGCCTAATACTTTTAATGAATATTTGTTTTATTTTATTATTAAGCAGGAAATCTGCAGATGTTTAGAAAAGTAACACATTCGGCATAATTATAGCCAATAAGAGCATTAACAGAAAAACTGCGTTGCCAGAGGACAAGCAATAAAGTTTTTAAGAGTCCTCTTTGACGAGTCCTCTTGATAACTCCATGAAGTCTTCTTTGAAGTCCATTAAGTTAACTTATACATTACGTTTTTTTAAAACAGAGTTATAAACTTTATAAGACTTTGATAATCCCAAACATATTTATGATTGAAATAAAAGTATTTTTCTAATCTCAAACCAAAAAATCGCAAAAATTTTATAAAAACAATTGAATTACAAATTAAAACTAAGAAATTATTAAGTCGAACAATTTTTTATTTCTTTAGAACTTGTTGAAATCAGATTGCATTCCATTATTGATGAAATCTCAAAAAAAAAACAGGATTTCATCAGAATTACAATTTGAATCATTAATTATTGTAGGTGAGTTTTTCTTATTTTAATGGGTGGATCTTTGAAACAATTATTAACAATGAATACAATGGAACAAATTTTGAAGAAAATGCTCCTATATAGTTTCATTCTCTTTATCGTGTTGTCTGTACGGGTTTTTAGAAATGTTTAACGCCGTTAGAAATTGAGAAATGAAATTTTAACCAATGGATAATATTGTATAAAACGAATATTATGGAAAAACGGGTTTCTGAAGCCACTACCTTTACGGCGCTACAGCCCACCAAAATTCCAAAAACCTCTATTAGTTGAAATTGTTCTTTAATTTGGAAACGCCAAACGAAATTCACTTTCAGCTTTTACCGTTAGGTTTTACATTTGCCATTAATCGAACTCAATTTTTGCGAAATTTTTTACCACATATATCTTCAAAAAAAAAATGGACCAAGTGGACTGTTTGATAGAAATAATTCTTCACAACTCGTAGTTCTTCCTCTTGGGAGTTGTAGGAAATTTGCAATTTTTAAAACCTTGTAATTGGAATGAGTGGCCAATTTTATACACAAAACTTAAAGTCTCTAAACATAAATTTTTATACGTGTATTTACATATGCGGTAAGCCTTTCTCAAGAGTTTCCGTGAAATTTAAGTAAGTGTCATAATGTAAGTGTACAGTTTGGTTTCGAGGATAGGAATATGAAAGAATATTTAGAAATCGGGTTAAAGAATTGAAACTATAAGGACTGTGGATCATTTATTAAATTTGTTGAGTACGTTGGTTTAAAATAATCTATTTAATTACTAATGGTTTCAAACCTAAAGTCGATCTAGGAATAAGTGAAAAATAAATGTTTTCATTTTCGTACAAGAATCACTCAAACTCTTTAAAAAATTCAATAAATCTTTACGGTTTATAATTTAAGAGATCTTTCTAATACGAATAGTACCGTAGGTTTATTTTAATTTCTGTGGTCTACTTAAATTCACTTTTCCTCAACTAAATGCCAATAGATAACAGAAAATGCAATTCAAATAAAAATTTATTTAAATTCAATAACATATAAGTAAATCTAAAATGAAATCTTGAGATAAAACGTTCTTTTTTCAATATTTTAGTTTCCAATGTTGAACCGCTAATTTATGAACGATATAAAAAAAAAATCTAAAGTTGTCATCACGAATCTTAGGCACCTTATTTAAGAATATAATCTGAAACGTAATCAAAAATTTGCACGACATTTGCATAACTTTCCTTTACCGTATTTATACAAACGCACAAAAAAAAAATTTATCAAATACATTAAAAAATGTTAACTGTCAACCAAATTCAACCATAAATCAATAATATAGAAGAAAAAATAATAGTTGGCCTGAGTAATACTGAGAACTGGGATATTTATTCTAAATCCCTCATGTTTTTTTGCTTAGTGGAAGTCATTAAAAGGCAAGCAGAGTAACTTAAGGATCAGTTTTCCTATAGGTAATGTTTAATTTTAATCATCCAAAGCCGACCCTCTTTCAGCAAGAAATAGATTAGACCTTTAATACAAATGTACATTAGGTTTCGAGTAAAAAGTTTAAGAAACGAAATTTGTAAACTGTAGATTTAAAACTAAGGATTAAGTGTGATGAAGAGAGAAATTGAACAAAATATTTCAAAGAAAGTTATTAATTTTCTTCTGAAACTTGAAATTGTGGGACCTACAACTAGTTGGAATTACCAACTTTAAGCAAGACATGAAATGGTGTATGTTGTTTAAAAGTCATTCACAAAACATAGGAATTTCCATGAACTGTGTGTTCTTATATATATTACACCACATACGGTGGTATAAACATGAGTTGCAGATCAGCTCTTTGTTCAGGCTGGAAAGCCTGGAGCGGAACATATTTTGTAGATTTCTTAAGAACAGTTTGTTCAAACTTAAAAACATTTAATATATAATTAGAAATATTAAATGTCACTGCAAAAAGCTTAGACCATCATTCTTTAACTCTTCTACAAAATCTATATATAGAACCTGCAGACAAAATTAAATGGAACAACAGATATATAATACAATACAAATATTTTATTTAATCCGTTATCACTCAATTTCAATAACATTAAAAAAACATTCAAAATTAAAATTATTGCATTTTAAACACGTTAAAATTAAATTAAATTTGATTCCATATATTAAAACCATTGACTCTTTCTAAAAAAACAACAATTCACGATCATCATCACGGGGAAAAGGGAATGCAAGAACAAAAATATTGATAAGTTTTGCAAAACATTTCCATTTTAATATTTATGTATTGTTTAACTGGTATTCAAAATTTTAAAATCTTTTAGATTACATTAAAGAGCCATTAATACAAATTTGTTTATTGATATTAAAAACTTTAAAGTGTTAAGATAGAATATCGAATCCAACAATACCGGAAACAATTATTAAGCATTGACTATAAGCAGTTTCAAGTTTACGAAATTCTAAAAGATAGTTGGTCGAAGGTAGATTTTCTAAACATTTGCGCAAGGTTATAAGTACAGTAGATATATAGAATTTTTAGAATTAGATTTGTTTTTAGGTTCAGGTGAATTGAAGACAGTCTCTGGATACTGTAAATAATCGATATTAAAGAGCCCTTTCAACTAAGTTCTTCAAACTTATGTTGAGTTATATTATTTTAAAAAATAGGATATTTATTTATTTATAATTAGTACCAGGACAATAGTATGTGCTACCTGATATTATTATAGTCCTCTGCCTATTTGGCTTTTGTGCTTCTTAAATTTAATACTTTCTATTTATTTATAATTACAATTATAAATTTTAAATTATATTTGGTCACCATGGGGATTTGTAGAGAAAAATTATTTCTTCAATGGGAATCAGGAATCGAACCCTCATTCTCTCGGTTAGAATGCCAAAAATGCTTACCTACTAACTCACCGACGCCTCAAAATAGGATATGTGGGAGTAGATTCGATAACTGGGAATCAAAAAAACTGCAACATTAGAATTCGATAAAAGTGCAAACATTAGAATTCGATATGTATCCGTCATAACACTTGATTTAATACTTAAAGGCGCCTTTTACACTATTGAGTGCAGAAGCATAGATTCAAGTTAAAAGTTAAAAGGTATTCGAATTCTCTTTCTAAATTCCACAAAATCATTCCTGTAATATTTTTACAATACAAAACGCAAAGCAATATACAGATAAAACAAGAAATCCAATAAATTAAGAATCCATTGATTGCTGGTCAACACGATAATATTGTGTTCATTCTTTTTTTTTTTCTTCCTTTTGTATTGCGATAACCGTGCAATTAAATTGACCTGAATTCAAAAGCGCGAAAGTAAAAGCAATGAAAATGAAAATACGTAAAAAAAAAAACAAAAAAAATAAAATATTTAAAAAGGAAACCTAAAACGACTATTTGTTAGTTGCGGCAAATTAGTTTCTGATAAAACATTGTACAAAACATGGATGAAAATAAAATTCGTACAAGAATTGGAAATAAAAAAAAAAATAAAAAAGAAAAGTTTTGTTATTTAGAATATAACTTAAGAATTGACTAATATTTTAACCACAATATCTTTTTATTTTAATTTAATTTGATAAAAACGCATAGGTTAAGGTTCTAAAGTTCACATTAAAACGATTTCAGAATTTTGAGTTTGGATGAGGAAATCAATGAAATATTTTTTCAGGTGTTTAAAATAAAGAGAATCGAAAAAAAGAGCACTTTTATACAACTCATGATTCTGAGGTTTTTTTTTCGGAAGATTACGAAAAAGATTTGGAGAAAGCACTTATAAAATTTACTAAATTAAATTTTTTTAAAAGCGTATGAACAGGAGATTATCCTGCCCAGATGACAGATAAATAGATTAATTCAAGGAACGTTAAAGAAAGGAATTAGAAATGAAGTTGTTAGATTGACAATTAGGGTTACGTAAGGAAGTATATGGGAACAAGATTTTATTGTATCTAAGTCTAAAAAATAAAAAATTGCCGATTCGAAGAAATTGTTAATTCTATCAAAAATACTTTCTAGAAGTTGTAGAATTCTAAAATCCCGCAATTGGAGAATAGTATAGTGTATGGCCCTCATAAATTAAAATACATTATTTCTTCTACAGCTTATGTAACAGCATTAGAGAGGAGCATAAAGACCCAACTAGATATTTCCACTGAACCCTGTCATGTGCTGTTAATTTGTTTTTCTCCCTGATTATACCTATAGAGTTTAGCTTCTAAATTATTGTTCTGCCTCAGTTGTTACTAGGCTAACCACCAGGCCGAAGCCTTGCGGGTTCCATTCAAGGGTAATTTTTGCTATGCATTGATGTTTTCACATAATGTGTGCCTGTTCATCACTTTTTTTTTTAATTATTTGAGACGCTATAGATAACTCCTCAGCTAAGTTCCATATATCGTTATTCGTGATTAAACCAAAATATACTACACATGATTACATATGATTCTAAGGCATTTAATGCCTGTATCGTGCTATTTGTTTTACTTGAAGTTAGCCAGGTTTTGGTACCATTCATTTAAATGCCTTTTTTAGCATGTCCGGAAAATCTGCAGCTTCGCGTTTGAAGAGTGTTTTCATACAGGTTGTATTCTGCCAATCGCTGTTTTAGCTTTTTTGAGTCGGTTACCCATGTCTTCTTGCGCTCCATCACCGGTTAATATAATACTGGTATTAGAAGTTATTGACAAAGTCTATTGTTTGTAGGTGCTGTATTGCAACATTGAGTCCAACATTACTTCCAAGGTTTTGTAGATGTTCTAATATCCTCTGCATATCGTTGAACTTGTGCGCGAGAATGCATATATCATCTACGCTGTCTAGGTCTTCAAAATGTTGAGCTAAGGACCAAGGTTTCCTCTCTTCAACGAAATACTTCTCAATAATGTCATCATAATATCATCTAAAAAAAAAAATCCAGCAATAGCTGAACTACATATATATTTTTATTCATCAACGCTTACCATGAGAAACACCACCATGAGCTGCAAAAGTATCAAATAAATTCAACATTTTTTTTCCAAAAAAATTTTTGATTTCATTATCAATTTAATTCGTTGCTTATGTCGGCATTTTTTTTTTATTTTCGGAAAATTAACAAAGTACCGAGTGACAACGAACAGTATATATCAAAAAAAAATAAAACGAGATATATGCGAAATAGTGGCAATTTCGAAATAGCACGCAATATTTAACATATAATAGTGAAAATTACTTGTTAACAACAAATCGAAATAAAAAAAAAAACTCAAAAACATAAAATTAAACAAGGAAACTATAATGTATATTATTTTTTTATAAATTTAATATTTTTTTTTGAATTTATAGAACAGACACAACAAAAATTACAATAAAAATTATGCAAATATATACATATATATTTTGCATAAAAATTTGACATAAAAAAAATTTATTCCTTTATATTTTTTTTATTGGTTGGTTGATTGGTTAGTTGCAATGTCCAGAGTTTCGTTTTCCTTGTTCTGGATTTTTTTCTCCCTTTTTTTTTTGCAAAGGAATTTGAAACCGTCATTGACCATGTTATTGTCTTTAAGTTGATTCTTTAAAATTGTTTTTTTTTTTTTTTTCGTCTTATATTACGGAAAAACAAATTTGAACACGGCAACCCTTAAATAAAATATAAAAAAAAAAAAAAATTGAACCTTTTGCCAGACATTGTAATTGTATGAAACTTTTGATCTGATTGCATGCAAAACGTTAATTTTACACGAATACAAAAAAAAATATTATGTTTTTAAACATTGTTTTTCGAGTTCATCCGTGCTTTAATTCCTTTTTAAATGTGAATTATTAGAAATTTTTTCGATTATCATGTAAAAATCCCTTTTTATTTTTTTCTGTTCTTCTATAGTTTGTTGCCAGTCCATATTTTTTTGAATCCTTCCAAAATTATTAATAAAAGAATATTTTTTTTATTAAACATGCATACAAATAATATGTATTTTAAAATTCTTAACAAAAACGAATTATTTAAATACATTAATTAATAATTTTTTTTTGATTCAATCATTTTCTTTCGTGCATATATTTTTAATTCTTTTATTTAAAATCAATGGTTTCCTTTTCTGGACTTTAGAATTTGAAAGATTTATTTTGTAAAATGTTTATAGTTAAATATATTAATTTTTAATTTTAATAAGTATGTAGTCTGGATTCAAATATTTTTATTTTACTTCTTAAATGTGAATGTGCCTTGAAAATGAGCTTTGGGGATGCTGCTTTCTTTATTTTGACATTTCAGACATGAACATAACTTCATGGCTTCATTTCTCCGATAAGTTTTTTATGCGGCAAATTTCAATTGCGAAACAATTTGGACTATTTTTCTCACTGTTCCTCCTTCTCAACTCGTTCAAAGTCCCGCTAGAGTCGCTAGTCGTGCCGATCTAGATCAAGAAGTTCACCTTTTGGATCTTTAAGAAGGAGAACTAAGAAATTACAGTTCGAAATACACATCGTGAAAAAATATGTGGTTTCAATTGATTGCCTGTTTGGGGCTGCTACCATTGTTTGGTGAACTGAAGTTTTAATGTAAGTTCAGTGATCAATAGAATAATCTTCTAGTCATGTTAGTTGCAAAAATAAATACCATGGTTCAAACAAGCTCTTTGACAGCTGCTTTTGGCTTTGTTCCTTGAAATCTGAAAATTTGTAAACGAAATTGTAATATTATTTAACTTGCCTCCTCTTAATTAAAAATTGGTATAAATTCTGCAGCAGGGCTCTTAAATTTGTATGACAGCTACCTAAAAATAACGGCCTAATATTTTGAAGCTTCACAAAAGTACTTGTTCTATTGTAATTTTTATCCGGTTTACTTTTCCATTTTCCAGTATTGTTAGTACCATGGATATTTAAATTTTTTCTAAAAATTTGTGTAGCAGCTACTCGATGCCGTGGTCCTAATATTAACAGTTTTTGATTAAGGAACCTTAATAGTGTCTTAAAAAACACTTTCAGTGAATTCTGAAACTCTATTCCTTTAGTTTTTGAGTTTGTGCTGACTGACAGAGGTACGGACGATCGGACACATATAGCTAAATCGTTTTACATTTCAATGCTGACTCGTTCCGCGCTAAAGATTCAAAATTATTTTGATTAAACAGCGCCTCCCAATAGTTTTCTCTATGCTATGAGAGGATTAAATACTCCCCACCATTATGCAATAATATCTTTAATTGGCAACTCAAACAACATCTAAATAATTTGTACCAGTAACATAAAACCAAATATGTTATATTTCTTATCAAATAAAAAATTAACGTGTATTTGTTTAGAAATTAAAAAGAAAAATTGAAAATAACGGTATTTCCTCAATTTTTAAACAAGCTTTTATCAATCCTTATCAACACGATAAATAAATTTTAATTATCAAATTGAACAGATAATTAAACGTGAAGGATAATTCTTATTGATAATATTGACAGTTGTTAATTTGAACATTTGGCTTTTTAATTTTGTACAATTTGAAGACCTTATCAATTTATAAATTTATTTATTATTATAGTTTTTAGATAAACATAAACTAATTCTTACTAATGGCTAATTTAATTATTTGTTGTTCGTTTTATTTTATCAGAAATTCAAACATGTTTTATATTTAATAAATAAATTTAATTTTTTTTGCTCAATATCACATAAACAACTTTACAACTACAACAACCTTATCAGACATTGTGAACATTACAACATTAAAGCTTGTGAGACAATGTTAAAAAGAGTTTCTCTCAATAAGTGTAAACATAAAAGTATCTTTCGTATGGGTATCAGTGCATAGCAATATGGAATGCAACGAAGGAGCAGATAAATTCGTAAAGAAAGGGTCACTCTGAAAACCGACTCTCCTGTGAGGGAACTCCAACGAGACACTGTACAATTGGTTCCGTGAAGGAATGGGCTCGTTCTTTGTATAATGCAAGATTACAACAAAGATGGAAAAATCTAAAAAAAATTACACCACATCTAGAACTTTGTGGCCTCCCTACAAAAAAAATTATATCAAATGCATAGATTCCGAATCCCTTCCGAAAGTTAAAATATCGAACATTTTCTTTTCAGATGTCCTGCCCAAATTTAGACTTCTCTCACTCGGTCAATTGTTTTTCCGCAACCTTAACGAACTTTCTAGACATAAAATCAAAGAACTGATTTCTTATTTGAACATTACGGGATGGATATAAAACCGAAATTAAAACGCAGATTATATAAGTGCAGTGGGATAAGAATGTCGTAATCTAGTGCTAATTAAGGTCTTCACGCAAATTCTTAAAGATCAACAACTTACCTATATCTACACATATGTTACTTTCATTTCTTCGGCCTTATAATATGATTTTTTTTATTCTCTCCTAATCCTCTAATATTCTTCAAGCGCTCTAATATTTTTAACGCAATTTTAACATTATGACGCAATATTGACTCCAGGGTTGTAGTAATAGTAACTAAGGAACTACTAAAACAATTCTCTGAATAAAATCCTGTATACCAAAATATCTATTAAAAAACAAAAAAAAAATATTTAGACTACTTACATTTGCTTATGATGAACATTTTTAAAGGTTGAGGGCAATGTTACTAGATGTACTGTTGAGTCGAAAGTTGGTGAAAATATTGGCTGGTAAGGTAGCAGAATTTGTTGAGTTAGAAGAATCCGCTTTTGCTAATTTATGATGTAATGAAATATCCTTCACACCATTAGCGGATGAGCTCGACATTGTTTCGACAACTGATACCATAGATGCCGGTTTCAAATACTAAGGTTCCAGAGTGGTAGCATCAGTATCGAGAGAAGAAGATTTATTTGTCACATTACAGCCGGCTTCGATTTTTTCATTTAGTTTATATTAATAATATAAACTTTGATTAAAAGAAGACTAAGAATTTAAAATACAAAAAATCAATATTGTATGATTAATTGAAAATATATCTTCCTACTTTAATTTTTATTTTACAGAATGGATAAAACGACAATATATCCGACCTAATAAGAGAGTATCAAATTTTAATAGCATACTTGGCACGTTCAATTTCACATCCTTGAAACTGTAAAAGATAAAAGAAGAATAAATTATTTCAATGGATTAGTCTCAATATAAAAATTTTAAATAAAAAATAATGTACGCAGGGATTAATATACAAAAAAGATCTATAGATTGTATCCATATCAATAGATTTCAAGAAGGAAAGATTTTCAATCTTTTCCAATATATTTTACTTTGAAAAAAAAAAAAAAAATCACTGAAAATTTTTATTATAAAAAATTATTAAGTATTCAATTGAAATTTAAAATGAATGAATCATATTTTTTTTCATGTCTCTTTTAATTGAAAATAAGAAAATAGTACAATTTTTTTTTGGTTTTTATGTAAATTATCTATAAGATAAAATAAAATTCACAATGCCATCAAATATAAACTGATTGTATTGTTTCGGAATGATTTCTATGTCTGTCTGTATTTTGATATTAATTGTATAAGTCATTTGAGTTTAATTATAATAGGATACCCAGGAAAAGCTCGAATTATTGGGTTAGAGTTGTCGACGGTTTTTGGATACCGTTAGTTTATTCCAGAAATTGGATATTTCGTTTGAGTTACTGTTCGCGATTTGGTTTAAGTTACTTAAAATTTTTATATAATTATTTTATTGATTAAGCTTTTATTAATTATTTTCTGAAGCTCTAATTTGATATTAATTAACAATTTTAATTCATGCTTTATAACTCACATTAGAGAAATATTTTTATACAAGTAAAAGTACTTGAATTTTTATTTGACGACGGTCATGGAAACATCGAAAGGTCATGGAAGGTAATGGAACCAACTTTGAAACTGTACCCAGTTCTTTTGGATAGACTGTGACTTTATCACACTGAAACCACACCCTTTTAAAACCAAATTTCAATGGGACTTTTAATACAAATGTACAGTATAAAAAAAATCGGTACTTTAGCAGAAACTTGAATGTATTTTCTATATATTTTGCAACTGCTCTTCTAGGATACACAAATGAAGCTATTCGTTTCTTTAAAGATAATGATGTCACGAAAAACTTAATATTTTTAGGTCGCCGCTAAAATGCTGGAACCGCTTTCCTGTTATATAAAAATATAGTATATATAGTATTCTAAAATAGGATAACTCTTTCATAAATAGCGCCTCTAAATTTTAGAACATAGTACACCGATAAGTATTTCATAACAAATATTCAAAAAACATGTCAACTTATTCTTTCTGGATTCCCTATTCAACACTTAATAAAAATAATTTATCTCTTCCTATTCTTCTCCTTTTCTTATTATCTTTCTACCCTCCTTGCAACTTCTATTCTTTTTCTTCTATGTGCAGCCAAGATCACTTTGGGTATTCATTCCAGGATTCTAGTTTCCTTCGCAATATTTTTTGTTAATCCAAGCCTCACACTTCCAAGAAGTTTGGAAAAAAAAATATTTCATCAAAATCCTGAATAGAAATGAAATTATGAAAAGTTGAAGTGCAATGCAAAATAAGCTGCAGTTACTATAGGGAAATAAAGCAAATCTTTCTTCGTGATTAAAAACATGTTATAAACGTTGGATTTTTAACACATAATACCAATTTTTTCTCCCAAATCATTCAAATAGCGGGTTTCTTATTTTTATTTTAAAGAAAATCTCATAACAAGTATCTTAGTCATCAAAATTTATTGTACGCGCTACAACCAACACATGCTTTGAATTGAAAACAGAACGGAACAAAACATAATACAAAAAACAAATAAAAAATCCATTGAAATTTCATTTTTTGTAAACCGTGTAAATACAATTGTTACAGAATAACCAATATATATTATTAGACTATATATTAAAGTATTCTATAGCATATCATACAGTACAAGTAAATATAAAGGTAATATTGCTTTCAAATAATATGAGTGATATTCTTATAATGAAGTGATAATATTAAAGAGTTCAGATGTTCAGATTTTAAAAAGGACAAAATGGGTTATCTATTAAGGTTAAAAAATTATTTTCGACCCTTATAATCCTACTCATTCAAACATTGGCTAAATAAAGGAATCTGCTTTTGCTGCAAAAAAGGAGTCAGTAGGTCGACTTACCAACGTCTGTTCGTCGGCCGGTTCGCCCGCAAACTCATTAAATAATAAAGCTTTATTAGAGAACTTACATTATTGAAGCTTTTAAACGATCCCAAGATATCGACGAAACCTAACTTTCGGGCATACGAAGACAATAACAAAACCAACGAAGCTTCCGAGCTGGCAAAGATAATAACGGAACCAATAATAATAATAGAATTTTTGAATTTGAAACAGGGGTGTTCTGTTTTGTTTCCTTAATATACCTCAAAATTTTGTAATAAATTGGAGTATTGGTGGAGATACCACATGCCTTAAAAACCTTACAATCTTTTCTGCACACACCTTCCAATTACAAAAATATACATATCTAACATATTAATTTGAAATTTAGCGCAAGGGTATTCTTTAAAATTAAATTACTCAAAGGTAATAATGCTCTAGTTCTTTAATTTCTATTAAATATCTTAATAAGCCGTGTTTGTGGAAACTCGTTTGTTATAAGCATTTCGAGGCTATGGATCAATATTAATTTTATAAGATTATTTGGTTGAATCATTTTAACTTTGTAAAAGACCTTCGAAGAAGCTATCATCAATTATTTGTCTATGACTTTTCTACAAAATATTTTTGAAAAAAAATCGCCCAGAGGATGCCCTATAGCACATGAGCTTTAAAAATTCAGATATTTCCACACATCTGTGAACTTTACAAATTAACTTAAAATTGAATTACTTTCATACTAGACATAAGAACGAATTTAGAACAAAATTTTAAGATTATTTTTTCAAAATAATAATATTAATTTTATATAAATGTATACATTTGTATATATATATTAAAATACTAACAGTCGCACATAAAATATATAATTATTATACATTTATATAACAAATATGAGCATAAAAGAGGCGCTTCTATTATTGAAAAAATTTTTATGATGATGAAATCAGCTATCATCACATTTTAAAGAATGGAACATATTCAATTCCTCCTACCTTGTCAATCCTTTGACAAAATGAAATATAAAAATTTATCTTAAAACAATTTTTTTTTAATATCATTTTATTAACAACTTTTAAAGGTTTTTAAAAAATTTATTTTTAAAAATAATTGTTTTTAAGTATAATTTTTATCTGGGAATTTAATATAAGTAAAAGTTAAAAATTTGTAGGTCCGTCTCACTATCAAATAGATGTTATAAAACCCAAACTGTAATTATACTTCAAACTTAATATATATCATGCATAATAAATGTATTAAACCCTCGATTTACGTCGTTCAATGAAAATAAAATAAATCATGACGTTTTCAAAACGGATATGGCATCTTCCCACAATCATAAAGGAGTACTTCTAAACTTTAGACTAAGTCACAATCAATTGTAGCACATAGAATTTAATGGAGAATTGAATAACTTTAAATAAGCCTGTTGAATGGCACCCTAACAATCCAGTAAAATTCTTTTTTACTTTTATTAAAACACATGTTCCTAAACCGTATCACAAAACCTAAAATCAATCTGGTTAATCAAGGGTTAAATAATTTAAATATTCAAGAAGTTTTATAAGATTTTCTATTATACTTTCTCTAAATCTGTCCCGTCTTAAGGCAAAAAAAAAGCACACGAAAAAACTTAGCATAAAATGAATCTAAGCTGTTTTCAAAATCTATTCTGTGAGTAGATTTAGTATTTTGTTAGAAAGCAGTAGATAGTAAAACTCTGAACTAGTTCTCCTACATCTCAAGGCCTCTTTAGAATCAAATAATCTAAGAGTAAATAATTAAATTTAATCTCAACCATTATCATGTATTTTTTTTTATTTTTGTTTTTTTTTCCTGTTACTCCTCGTGGGAGCATAGGGCATCCACTTGCCTCTTCCATAGAACTCGATCGTTCGCCAACAACTTGATCTTCTACCAAGTTTGCACGTTTCTCGCTAATTCAGCCGTAGCTGTTCGACGCTAGGCATTGTTGGGTCGGCTGCGCTGTCTACTACCTTCAAGTTTCCATTCTATCGCTTTTCTTGTTATGTTAGTTGGTAAATTTCTCAGAGTGTGATCTATACACTTCCATTTTCTGCACTTGATTTGGCTCATTACCGGTGCTTCGCCTTAGCTACCATAAGTCCCTATTACTGAAGGTGTTGGGCCAGAATATTCTACATATGATTCTTAAGCACTTATTCGCGAATACTTTGGAACTTTTGTCTGATGTTGTTTGTAGTCAGTCAAGTTTCACTACCATGGAGAAGTGTTGAAATTACCCATGCTTTGAATATTCTAAGCTTAGTTTTCCTTGTTATTTGGCCGCTCTTCTATATTGGGCTTAATTCAGCAAAGACGGCTCTGCCCGTAAACTCTTTCGGGCCGCATGTATACTTTATGAAAAATATGAAATCCTTTGAAAATTCTTTAACATTAGTTACGTACAATATAATGGGATTTAATCTAAGAAGGTTTATTTAGTTCTGTAGGTTCATTCAATTTCGACAGATATGGATACCTCGGAGGATCCTCTTTACTTTAAAAACAATGGACTAGACCTGAATTTCATTTCCTGTTACACATATTTAATCTAAAATCAAGCCAATTTTGTTTTTGCCTTAACTGGCGAAGTGTAAGTACTTAATTGCGGAAGTGAAAGTGTTAAACAATTTTTACTTTAGTGATAGAAAATGACAGTTCTTTCTGTCATATATTTAGGAAAAATTATTACATTGCAATTAAATATTAACCACAATTCAGCCTACGTCCAATTAAATTAAACATGCCGTTACATAATAAAAGGTATAAAAATCTAAAATACCACATAAATAAAAATATTTATTATTGATAATTCCGCGTTTTCTTAAACTTTTTTTTTTTAATTTTTGATTTGGTTTTGATTGGCAGCTTTTCATTTTTTATTTCAATTTAATAAAAATCTTTATATTTCAATTATTGATTTGAAGATAAATATTACTTTTAAATAATAATTTTTTTTTTTTTTTTTTTTTTTTTTTTTATTTTGTTGCATGAAAATGACCATGCAATGTTGCATTCCTTGTTATGATTTTTAAATAATTTTTAATGTTGTGGTTTAATAAACGGATTCATTTTAAAGATAATAAATGAATGATTTGAAAGATTTTTATAATATTTTTTAATTTTAAAATTTTTTTTTTCAATAAATTAATAATAGTAATATTAAGAGTAATAAAATAATGAGAATAACAAGGTTAATAACTGGTTTCAGTTTTTTTTTTTTATAAAATGTTAGTTAAGTTTCATTTCTTCTGCCTATTTAATTTTTTGATTTTTTTTTTATGTATATTATATTGTGAGTAGTAACCAATATTTGATAATCTTTTGTTCGTAACTTTTTTGTTTATTATAATAATAAAGAATTGTTTGAATTATTATGAATGTTACAATTAAATTTTAAAAATAGTAATAATTATTCTTTTATTAGAATTTTAAAAGTTTTTGATTTTTGTTTTATCGAAAGAATTTTTTTTTTTCTTTCAGAGGTAGGAGAAAAGCTTTAAAAATCACTTGAAAAACCAAACCTCCCGGGAGTGGAGCTCCATTCTAGCCAAAATAATGGGACACCCGAACTGCTCTTTTCGAACTGTTCCCGAACTGCTTGTGCAGTAAATAACCATCTTCTTTCCTGCTAACAGTAAATTTTTTATTTTAAAGTTGTTAAAGCCCTTCAATGGGGAAGGTTGCCAAATTTCTCAAGGATCTAACTTCATCTAAATCAAATTTTGTTAACTGACTCCTACTATTTTTTTAGGATCTAACTTCTCCCAAAATTTCTAGATCCTAGCTTGAACCGTTTAGAAGATATGTGGGGCCAAAAATTTTGCAAAAATTGAGTTTTATATAATGGTAAATTTTAGTACCGTATGGCAACCCTATACATTTGAGCGACATATTTTTGTAAAGCCTATAAAAGCAGCTCTCTAATACCGTTTTTCTATTGAAAATAAACCTAACAGAACTCTTGTTATATCAATTTAAATATAGGGCTTTTTTGGAATTTTCAGGGGCTGTAACTTCGTCACCCTTCAAAATTAAGAAAAACCTTTGACACATATTGAAATATAATTATAGAGCTTTGAATTTTGTCTATCACTAAAAAAAAATTTGGACAGGTATTCAAGTTACAGGTGTTTAAAAATAGCAAAATTTCAATTTTCGAGCCCTAATAGCTCCTAAATAGGGGGCTTGACAAAAAAATTTTGTTAACCGACTCCTTCTAATTTCTGAGTATCTAACTTCTCCCGATTTCAAGACCCTACCTTGAACCGTTCAGAAGATATGTGTGGCCAAAAATTTTGCAAAAACTGAGTTTTGTGTAATGTTAAATTTTTGGTACCGTATGGCAACCCTAAACATTTGCCTTGTAAAAATTTATAAAGTTTATGAAACCAGCTATCATATATGAAACCAGCTTGTTATAACAACTTAAATATAGGGCTTTTTTTGGGGGGCTGTAGCCCCGTAACAGATGGGGTTACAGAAAAAAATTCTTCTACGAAATAAATTTTTTTCCAAAAACTACCCATGGTTAAAATTTCTTTACTCTATTTCAAACGGTGTAAAAGTTTTTGTAAACATACGGACGGACCGAGTGAAGCTATATAGGCACATTTTTACAAAATTTTTTGAAAATGTGCTAAAAATTATGTTAAAAAATATCGAACAGGTCTAGAAAAGTACGTAAAAGTTTGAAGCGTCTCAATTTTCAAAAATAAATTTACTACTATATGACTTTTAAGAACAAGGCTTTTAGATTTAGCATAAAATATTGATTTTCTTAATTACAATCAACCGAATAATCCAAATCATTATTATTGAAATTTGACCGTAATGGTTTGCACTCAGTATTTGTGTGACAGTGGATGAGAGTAGGTTGTTATACACTGACCATTGGTATCATTCTGAACATTTTTCAAGGAAATTTAATAAAAATATAAAAATAGGCAATACTGCAATTAATTTTTGAAATTTTTCTGAAATTATAAATTTATGTAAACTGCACTTCTTCTTCTTTTGTTGCCTATCCATAATTGGATGTCAGCGGTCATATGATATTAGCAACGATGCCCTGAAAGATGTTTCGATCTGTTGCTGAATGGATTAAATCACCAATGTTTCTGATGCCTGTCCAGTTTCTAATGTTACGCAACCATGATAATTGCTTCCTTCCTATACCTCTTTTTCCTTCAATTTTCCCTTGAACTATTAACTGAAGTAGCTCGTATTTGTTTCCACGCATAATATGCCCAAAGTAAGAGATTTTTTGTTTCTTCAACCTTATAAGTAGTTCTCTTTCCGCGTTTGCTCTACGTAGAACTTCTTCGTTTGTAATGTGATCCATCCACGATATTTTTAGCATTTTGCGGTAGATCCACATTTCGAACGCTTCAAGTTTGTTGATTTCTCTCACTTTCAAGGTCCACGTTTCTACACCGTATAGGAGTATAGACCAAACATAGCATTTAACGAATCGTAAGCGAAGGCCCAAGTTCATTTCGCGACAACAGAAAACTTTTTTGTGTTTAAGAAATGCATTTCTTGCTATTTCGATTCGGCATCTAATTTCTTTTTCGCAGCTCCAATCCTCGTGTAACCAGCATCCGAGATATTTGTATGTGGAGACTTTTTCAATTGAGCGGTTATTTATTTTAATTGTTGCTGCAGTGTAAGGTGTTCTTTTTCTGCTTACGATCATTAATTTAGTTTTTGATATATTTATTTTTAAGTTGAACAATTCGCTATGCTGGTTGACTTTATCGACTATATGTTGTAAATCCCTTAGATTGTCTGTTATGAGAACTGTATCATCTGCATATCTGATGTTATTTATATATGTGCCATTTACTTTTATACCAACATCTAAATCGTTCACTGCTTCCTGAAAAATGGCTTCAGCATAGATGTTAAACAGTAAAGGGGAGAGAATACAGCCTTGTCGAACTCCTTTTTGAATATCAATGCTTTGTGTCAGCACATTATTTATCTTTACACAGGCTGTTTGTTGCCAATATAAGCTATTTATACACATTATGATATTATTATCTATGCCAATTCTATTTAATACCTCCATAAGTTTTTGATGGTTGACCTTATCAAACGCCTTTTCATAATCCACAAAACATAAGAAAACATCTTTATGAACATCACGACAATTCTGTACAAGTACTTGAATATTAAAAAGTGCTTCTCTGGTTCCAGTTCCTTGTTTGAATCCAAATTGCGTTCTGCCCATGTGTAACTCACAATTTGTGTAAATACGATTATGCAGCACTCTCAAGAAGATTTTGAGTGCATGGCTCATTAAACTTATTAATCGGTGGTCGTCGCATTTTTTGGCATTAGCTTTTTTCGGAAGGGCGACAAAATGTAAACTGCACAACAGATTTGTTTATTTTAATAATTTTAAGTTATTTATTTCCTTTTAATATTATTATTTATACTATGTACATTGACGTATGTTGAACGCCACCAACTTTACAAATTAGATAGTCAACCTTATTTTTCAACGTTGTGATTCTGACACATTTCTATTTGGAGCACTCTGGTTCTATTTCTTATTTCATTCAGATTAATTTTAGGTTATCTTATAAATCGATATTCTAAACTCTAGACTTCAATTACAAAATTTATTAATAATAATAAAATTTGTATTTCCATTTTGATTACGTTTTATAAATCGTAAAAATATTGTTTTGTTATTACAACTTTTTTATTGTATTTAAATAACAATAATAATGTAGGCACCTTTTTTTACTCATAATATTGAACTTCAATAAAATCAATAAAATATTTATTACTAATGAACAATTGGTTTAAAGTCAAGGTCATACAATTGTTAATCAAAATTTAATGAATTTAAAATTATTAAAATTGAATTAAAAAAAAAAAAAGTAATAAAACGAATTTTACTATTAAATCATCAATAATTAAATTTTGCAAAATTAATTAAAATCAAAAAAATTTCCAACTCCGGTTTAAATAATGTCATTTGTCAATAGGTTTTGCGGTATATTAAATTCAGAATCAGCTTAAAAGTTTTGGAATAAAGGCAATGTCATTTATTTTTAGCACATTTTCAAAAAAGTTTGTAAAAATGTGCCTATATAGCTTCACTCTGTCCGTCCGTCCCTCCGTATGTATACAAAAATTTTTACATCGTTTGAAATAGAGTAAAGAAATTTTAACCATGGGTAGTTTTGCAAAAAAAAAAATTAATTTCGTAGAAGAACTTTTTTCTGTAGCCCACCTGTTACGGGGCTACAGCCCCCCAAAATTGGAAAAAGCCCTATATTTAAATTGTTATAACAAGAGTATTGTTATATATATTTTCAATCTGAATACGGCAAACGATAGCTGGTTTCATAAACTTTATAAATTTTTAAAAGGCAAATGTTTAGGGTTGCCATACGGTACTAAAATTTAACATTACACAAAACTCAATTTTTGCAAAATTTTTGATCACACATATCTTCTGAACCGTTCAAGTTAGGATCTTGCAATTTTGGGAGAAGTGTTTAGGAGCTATAAGGGCTCGAAAATTAAAGATCCAACATTATATTTTAACATATGTTAAAGGTTTTTCTTAAATTTAAAAGCGGTTCCTTAAATTGAAGAAAGTGTCTCTCAGTTTTACCTATTTTTGCTTAGATTGTATAATTCTAAGTAAAATTCCAAATTTTTGTGGAATTCACAATTTAATTCCTAGAGCTTAAAAAAATGGTGGAGAACGGGGGGGGGGGTTAGATGAAGTTAGATCCTTGAGAAACTTGGCAACCTTCTCCATTGAAGGGCTAAAACAGTTTTAAAATAAAAATTTTACTGCTAGCAGTAAATTTTATAAGTAAGCAGTAACTATTTCCAAGTAAATATTTCCAAAGTTAAACTCAGTATATAATACAATATAATTTTGAAAATGTGCTTTTTAAAAACCCTTGGTTTTCTTTTATCACTTGTTTAAATCAAATCTCTGTAATTAAATAAATAAAATTGTTATAAATTTGATCTTTTATAGATTCATCTTGACTCTTAATTAATGAAGCAATACTAAATCAATCACTAAGTATATTTGTTTGAATTGCTATCTCTCCAATATTTGTTTTTATATTTGGGGATAGCGTAGAATATGTCAACTAAGGGATACCTACACTAACATAGCATTAACTATTGCTAATATAAAAAAAAATGAGGAAGAGTGTAATAGAGTAGACTGGATCGACTCTGGGATACCCGTATGACCGTAACTTAACCATTAGTTACGGTCATACGGGATGATAATCCGGTTAAGTACTTTTGGCAAAATTTGAAACATTCAGCTTTATTAGGTGTAGAGTAATGCTCATATAAAAGAAGGAGTTGTATGGCAGCTACTCGAACCCACTGCGGTAGACCAACCAAATTTTGCAGAATCTTTGGCCATTACACTAAACTATTTTTGGCAAAATTTCAGACACCCAGCTTCATAAGGTGCAGAGTAATGCTTATATAAAAGAAGAAGTAAAGAAATGGCAGGTACTCGAACCCACTGCAGTAGAACAACCAAATTTTGCAAAAACTTTGGCCATAAAACTAAACTATTTCTGGAAAAATTTCAGACACCCAGCTTCATTAGGAATAGAGTAATGCTCATTTAAAAAAAGAAGTTGTATGGCAGGTACTAGAAGCCGTGGACCAAAATCGCTGGATTTCAATAGCGATAGCGGCTATTGCATAAAAACGAATTTTTAAAAATTTCAAAATACTAGTTCTTTTAATTTTTGAGTTATCATGGTGACGGACGGACGGACATTCATAGACTTGAGTCTATATCTACGATCCATACACTTGAGTCTATATCTACCTCCCTTTCTTCTCTGCGTCACAAACGTAAAGGAAAATTTATTATACCTTTTGACCTATAGTCATATGGGTAAAAAATCATTTTTTCTGCTTGTAATCTCTAACTCTTGTATACAAATAAATGTATAGGAAGCTCCAAAGTTTCAGAACTCTCACAACATTAGTTTCTTAGTAATCATGGGAAAAAATAGCAAACGGATATACGGACGAGCGAACAAAACTAAGTTGACACACCTTTCAATTCTGATTGGACTGATACTCTTCTCATTTAAAGAGTGACAAACTTAATGGCATATTTAGTATATCATTTTGTACTAAATAAAAGGTTTTCCGATAGGAAAATAAAAGGTTTTAATTACTAATGAAAAAGCTTAAAATATTTTCATAATAAGAGTTCTAATTACCTTGATTCATAATACACCAATTGTTAAATTTAAGGCAAACCTATAGAACTCATTGATTATTTATTTACTTATTTAGTAAGTATTTCCAAGTGAATACAATGCCTTTGCAAATTAACGGACCCTGTTTCTTTCGGATGTTGGCCAACAATATTATTTTATAAGTAATATTATTTAATTTGTTTATATCATATATTTTATATTATACAGGGTTTTTCCTAATTAGGTACACCGCTGTATACCACTGCATAGATAATTATGAGTAGATAAATTTTGTGTCTGGAAGCTAAGATAGGCCTCTTATAGTTTCAAAGATATGGGGGCTTAAATGAAATTTAAATATTTATTTTAGTTTTTATAATTTTACTCTTAACTCTGTTTCTAGACTACTTTTGAAAATTTTGTAAAATGTAGTCAAAAGCTTAAGATGTCCTCTTTTAATCTTCTATCGTTTTCTATATCTTTTAAACTTTCAAAACTTGAAAGCAAGCTTTTAAATTTAAAAAACCACATTTTTTTTTGGTTTTAGTTCACTTATTTAATCTTATTTAGTTCACTTATTTAAGAAACACCCTGTATATATTTGGTCACCCTGGGGATTTGTAAAGAAAAATTATTTTCAAAATTTGTTTTTAATTAAGATCAGTATGACCTGACCTGTTCGATTAGGGAATCGAATCCGATTCTACTCGGTGAATAAGCCAAATGCATTGTCCACTACACCATCGAGGCTCTTGATTACAATCCTCAAATTTTTACGCAAGATTTCTATGTACTTATAAATAAGTGTAGATTTAAAAAATTTCTTCAACCTTTTAAAACTTCCCATATTTTTGATTCAAACTTCTTAAATTTGTTTCGATATTCTTTAAAATATTCAGAAATTAATTGTTGGGTGGCCAGATGAAAAAAAAATAAATGTAGATCTTAAATAACAAATAATAACGGTACCATTATAATTTGGGAATATTTATCAAATCCTTTAATGTAACGGTATTTATTAAAAATTTTAAAAATAAAATAATATCAAATTGCATGTTCTTAGCTACCATTATACACATATACGAATAGTTTTCTATAGTGTACATCGGAATATAACAGTAAAGATTCTAATGAAATTTGTTTCTTCTTCTTCTTTTTTTTTTTTTAATAATTGGGAAGAATTGCTCAAATCAATCTGGTAAATCAGACAACAAGTATTTATAAATTCAATGTGAAATTTCCTTAAAGAATTTTTATTATATTTTATTATTTTTAAATTAAAGTTTCAAATTTATTAAAAAAATATCAAATAACTGTATATATATAGTTATTTTTGTCTTTTGTTGTTGTATCAACATTTTTTTTCTCTTATTAGACCTCCTAAAGCTAAATAAAAAGGATCAACATTGGCATATTTTGTTTTACAGTTCTAGAATTACATTGTTGATTATATTGAAAACAAAAATTAAATTAAAGTTTTCAATTTATAGGATATTCAAATGACTAAATATTATTCGTCTGTTTTACATAGTCCTCTTTATTTTAATAAGAAAGAAGTCTTCATGAAAAAGCCCCTTAAGATATAATACCAAAAACGAACAATTACTGATTAAGTTAGACATCAAAACACCTAAGAAAAATCTAGTTTTTTAAGGCTGGATCGGGTTCTTTTCCCTAAGAAATTTTTTAACAGATATCCTGAAATAATAATCCTGTGGTATTTTGAGGCTTCCACTCCCTAAAACTACATACACCCTTAGCCAGAATACTAGAACAAACATCCTCGAAACAATAATCTTCTGGTAGTGTGAGACTTCCACTCTATCTGGTCCGGTTAGGCTTCACATTTAACTATTTGACTATACACTCAATTATAATCTGAAGATTCCTAAAGATCTAGTAGATAGTTGAAGACAAATGATCTATTATAACTTCATTATCATTGATATTTTGAATATCTCTTTTTGCACCTTATACGAAAATAGAAGAGCCGGGACTAGATACTCCCAACAAATATATGAAAATTGTAAGCCTAGACAGAATATAGCTTCTGCTTAAGATCACTAGCCAATTCGCAGTATCTTTTGCCAAGAGAGTTTTTTCCATAGAAGGTGAATGTAAGAACTGCAGACAAAAGCCAGGACATGAATTATATCGCAGGATTTTTGATGACTATTCAAAATACTGTTTGCGTTCAAAAAATTTGACAAAAATCCAATTTATATTTATACCCGTGCATATATATATGACATCGGGTATATTAGATTTGCTCCTCCGTTTGTAACGCATCGATCTAGACGAGCTAGATATAGTGTCAAGGGTACGTATCGGCTCAGAATCGAAAAATTAGTCGATCTAGCTATGTGTGTCTGTCCGTCCGTCCGTCCGTCCGTCCGTCCGTCCGTCCGTCCGTCCGTCTGTGTGTCAGCACGATAACTCAAAAACTAAAAGAGCTACAGTTTTGAAATTTTCACAAAATATTTTTCAATCAATTTCTAGGTTCCCTATTTTTTTTGGTTAAGATCGGACCAAAACTTCGGGTAGCTCTCGAACAGCTAACTTTTTTAACTCCAATATTTTCATACAAAAATTTGAAATATAGCTATGCACCTTGTAACATGAAATTATATGAATTTTGTTTGTTTTTGTTTTTTTTTGTTTATTTTTGTTTTTTGTATTTTTTTTTGTACGATTTCGAGTTAGAATTTCATATAATTTAAATGATGCGTAGTTTATTTAAGATAAGCAAAAAAGAGACAAAGATTTTTTTTAAGTAAATGGCTTCATAAATAATTTATATATGTATATTCATATAATATGTATATGTGTAATATTTTGAATGAATCATTTTATCAATATGGTTATATGATGCTTTGCTTAGGTTTAATATATTCGTGAATTAAAAATTAATTATAAGAGATAGAATTGAAAAATTAGAGCAAGAGTTTTGAAAATCACACAAAACATTTTTTGGACATTTTTAAGGTTCCCTATTCTTTTTGGTTAAGACCAGACCAAGGTTTCGGGGAGCTGTCACACAACTTATTTAAACCAATATAAATTTCTTCAAAAGTAATTATACTAGAAAGACGAAAATTACACACGGTTAGTTTTATAATGAATCAAGCACTTATATGAAGTTTCAAAATTTTACGGCTTCATTTGCGGGGGGCTGCCATACAACTTCTTTGCACCAATATGAATTTCTTGGAAACTGAGTATACTACGAGGATGAAAATTACACACTGTTAGTTATATAATGAATCGAGCACTAATATGGAGTTTCAAAATGTTGCGACCCCATTTTCGGGCAGCTGCCATACAAAGTTGTCAATTCGATAACTGTGAATCTAATGAAGCTACGAGGTTAAAATTAAAACTGGGCAGGTAAAGTAATAGGGCAAGTTAGTTGGCAAAGTTGGACATCGCTCGGGCCAACTTTTGGGGTGGGCTATTTTTTTTTATGGTTTTTTTTTTTGTTTTTAAGCAAAAATTATGGTATAATGAATTAAAAATTTAATATTTTTTTTTTTTTATTTAATTTTTTTTAAGCAAAAATTATGGGATAATAAGCTAAATTTTTTTTTAACTATTTTACTTTCTTATATTTTTTTTGTAATATTTATAATAGCATGTGGAAAATAAATAACGGTTAGTGGGTAAGCACGGGTATCTAAAAGTTGACAAGGGCAACTATAATCTTCCTCGTTTTTTAATATAATTGAAAACATATTGAAGTAAATCTTTAAATGATTGATAAGCTAAAAATGATAAGAAATCACTTTAGTTTTACATGTTCACAATCATTAATTACAATTCAATAATATTTTTTATCAAAACAAAATGAATATGCATATATACATATATACATATAATCAATTGATTAATAAAAATGTTTACAGGTGTTAAAATACTCACCTTATTAATTTTATCACTATACCTAATGGTATTTATTTTGTTATTTTTTGTTGTCACTTTATATTTGTTTAATATTTAATATTTGTGTTAAATCACTAAATTTCCCCAGTTAGAATTAATAAAAATATAATTGTAATTAAATAATTATAATAAAAAAAAAAACATATTTATATTTTTTAATGTTATCAAATTAGTAAAATATTAATTTTAATCAATATTACTAATAAAGATTAGAATTGATTGTGTATTTTAGTTTAAGTCCTTAAATATGTAGATAAATATTGTTTTTGAATTTAATGTTGATACTTGCAAATTTGGCATTGAAAATTTATATAACAATTTGGGAAGGACTTTTTTAAATTAATTTCACATAAAAAAACTGAAATGGAATTATTTTTTATTAGTGGTGAGCTATTATAAGGCTGGATCTAGTAGAATGTTAGAGGGTAATTGAAAGATAAAGCTTAATAGTTAATTCTGTTTCGGAATCGAGCTAAATCACAAATTGACTTGGTAAAATAATATTTTTGTAGTTAGCTTGATATGCTTCTAAGTGTTTAGGTTTTTTGTGTCGCTGCAAAGCAACTTCTCTGAATCTGATCTTCTAAAAATCTATAAAACGTTTATTAAACCAAAAATTGACTATATAATGCACATAGTTGGGCATAAACCCCCAAAACGGCCCTGAGATATCTCTATAAAGATTCAAATAATGATATTCGTTTCATAAAAAATCACTCAGGGTCACTTACTTCACTACGTTGTCGTTGGACAGGTGGATAACTAACCCGGTTCCACAGATACCTTGTATAGCCATTAACATCTTTTCTAAAGAAATGAAACATTTAGTACTTCCACTCACAGTTCCAAATAACAAACAAGGAGGACAACAGATGCTCTTCCTTGTAAAGTTGAACTAACCAGATAAGGCAAAACGAATTAAGGAAATTAGTTTGTTTCACGACCCTCCAGTTTATCGAAGCACATTCCACCAAATGTGTTCCCCAAAAATATCAAGTCTCACTCTCAAGTTTGGCTAAAAGAGAATCGTGATTTTGGTGTGTTGGATTTATACACTAAGCACAGTTCCAATAGGTTGCTTTCAAAGCTTTCCACTGTTCTTTGTAAAAAAAAATAAAAGTGGAACTAAATTTACTCCTAACTAGACCTCAAAAAACACAATAAAAGAGATTAATTTTAAATATCTTTGAAGTTTAAAATTAATTCAGCTAAAATCTAGAAGAAATAAAAAGATGGGCATCGACTTAAAACAAAAATTGGTCGAATCATATTTGATTGGAGTGTCTCAAACAGTATTGATATATTTCGATAGAGTGAAGAACCGCCTTATTCGCCCTGCAACCTCAATTAATTTTCTCTACCCGCAGCCGTCGTCGTACATTGGCGTTACTGACCTTGTTTTACTAATGTTAATAACATAGGATTTAAAAAAATAAAAAATACTCTGGTTCCTAAAACAAACTAAGTTCACGAAAGGAAACTAATAGTGCGAAAATTAACGAAAGTGGAGCAAAAACACAAACACCTTTCAATTAATGATTAAAAACATAGGCCATTGAACTTGATGTACCTATCATCGATTTTTCTTTATAAGACTGTATACGACAACTACCAAGTTAGTAATTCTGCGCTTTGATATTTCCAAACTCCCGATCCTCACTTTAAAAGCTTCTTTTCCTAATCCCAAAATCGATTTAAATCTATTAACTTTTCAAAGGATCTGTCGGCAATATTAAGAAGAAGCTTTCCACTATCCTTTGTAAAATCAGCATCTGCTCCAAATGAATATTGATGTCTTCAACTGACTCCACTAGGGAGTTGTTCCATAATTTTCAAATATTCAATTCAAATTAATCATAACAACAGCTTAAAAAATAAAACTGACAACTTATCTAACTATAATATTTTTTACTCCCTAATTTAATTTTATACCTATACTAATTCTATTTATACTCCCCCTATATCAACTAAAATAAAATCAAATAAAAACTAATATTCAATTTAAAAAAAAAAATAATTTTTTACTTAATCTATACACTAATCGATAAGATTATTGTTTTACTTTATTTATTTTTTTCTATTTTCCTCAAAATCTTTTAAAATAATCCAAATTTTTTTAATAAAATTTCATACAAATAGTACCTATATACAAGTAGTATATTACATAATTACTATATACATGTTAGAACATGTAAGTACCTACCTAAATAATATCTATATGAACATTACTTTACTTTACTTTACCTAGGTATGTATTAAAAATTTTATTTGTTTCTATTAATTCATTCTTTTATTTTTTATTTTTTGCTATTCCTCTCCTCTTCTCCCTCACTCAATAAATAATTCCATATAAAGTTTTTTAATTTAAAATTTTAAATTTTTTTAAACAAAAAAAAAAAAAAAAAAAAAAAAAAAATGCTTAAGAAAATTGCGAAATAAATTTCCTATTTTATTGATATTGCCCTTTCACCCTCTTTCCCCATTCAATATATGCAGTACAGATTTTCTTACGTGTCTTTTTCTCAATTCCCGAATACTCATATATTACAGGTACAACAAATTCTTAAATAAAAAAACCACCTACATATAATTATATATATACATATAACCTCATTCATATATATATATATATATATACATTTATATATAAGATGCCTAAAAAAGAAGTAATGAAAATTCCAATTTCAAAAGCAATTAAAAAGAATAAAAAAAAAACAAAAAAAAAAAAAAAAAAACAATTAAAAATTAAAAAAATAAAAAAGAAACGCGAAAATAAAAAATTAAAATACTAAATGATGACGATAGCGTAAGCGACAACGAACAAACTGCAAAGGAGCTGTACAACAACGACAAGCAGAAGAAGAAGACGAAATAGAAGAAAAAGAAATAAGTACAATGAAAAACGATAAAATTGCACAACTAATTTTTCTTTTCGATTTCTTTTTTTGTTTTTTTTTGTTTTTTTTTTTTTTTAACTTATTTTATTTATTTCTTTTTGTTTTTGTTTTTTTTTTTATTCAATTTCTTTTCAACAGAAACGCCCATTTTCAACATTTTCAACATAAGCGAAATATACAAAAACAATAATATACAAAACCTTTTCTTATTATTTTTTTTGTATTTTTGCTTTATTTTACGATTACGAATTTTTTTCAACTATCGTTGGAATTTAAAAAAAAAACAACAACAAAAACAATAATAATAATAATAAAATAAATACTCTAAATCAGATACATATCTTTATACACTTATCCATACTTATTGTGTATAACTGTATCTATACACATCTATTTAACTAACTTATATTTTATATCATTTCTATTAATGTGATCAAATAAATAGTACAATTACACACATACACAAACACACCAATTATATCAATAGATCTGTTTTAGAATAAAAAAAAAAAAACAAAAATTTTAAAAAATGAAACAAAACAATATCAAAAGCAAAATTTAAAATTGATTCAAATTTTTTTTTTCCATTTTTTTTTATTTATTTATTTTTTTTTTTGGCGCATACAACAAAATCGATTTTAATGTCAAAAAATTTTTAAATAACTGTAAAATACATTATAGTTTGTAGTTTGAGCTTAAAATGCATATAATAATTTATTTATAAATTTATACATACATATGTAGTTATGTATATACATTTTCATTCAAAATTTTTCTTTAGAGTTTACTGTTATTTTAAGTTTAAATATTTTAACCTCTATATACATGCTGTTAATTAATTTAAAATTTTAGTTTAACCCTTTGACTGACTAATGGCAATGTGTTTTTTTTTTTTTCAATAATATAAAAATGTTTTAAGTTTTAGTCCTGGGTCACCACGGTATGGCCCTTTGTTTGAAAAACAATGTTTCAATTATTTTCAAAAAATGAAACTCAAAAAATCTCTCTCTTGCTGTCTTCGTATAGCCAAGGATACCAACGGTTCTAAGGATACTTCTAAAAGCCAAAGTCATATAATTCACAAATATCTTTATGATAAAGTAATTATTTTACTTAATGAGATTGGGAAATTTAAGTATATAGTGTCTGAGTACATAGAAAAATCTAACAAAATAAAACCATTAAATAACTAAATATAATAGGATATTTCAAACTCATTGAAACTTAAAACGTGTCGAATGACATATGTAATATCATATCAGCTAAAAATTGTCTCTCTCTCTTCGATGCCTTTCCACTACTGGATGTCAGCGGTCATATGTCTTGAAAGTTGAATTAAAATCTAGATAAAATGCTTCTGTATTCATTTCGATCCATCGCTATGTGTACCAAATCATCAATATTTGATATACCTGTTCCTGTTCCTGATGTTGCATAACCACGACATTTGTTTTCGGCCAACACCTCTTTTACCTTCAATAATAATTGTCTATATATCGTGAATTCAATATAGAATTTGAACTGAAAACTACATATTATTGGATTCGGACTACCTTTATGTGCCCTTAAACATATAATCAAGCATCTGAAGACAGAAAGATGAAAATTAAAATCCCAACCGAATAATGTTGAATAAATAATGATAACCAAGTGTTATTTTTGAAATTAACTATCGCACGTTAAATAACGTAGGCACCCTGTCTTATGTACATAATAGGTTTGACAGCGCACAATTGAATGAGCTTTGCGTGCAAAGTAATAGCATTTAAATTAGGCGACTATAGACAACTTAGTCAATAATAGGGTTAAAAAATTGCTCAAAATTCATTCAAAAAGATTAAAATATTTATAGATTAAAAAAAAAAAAAAATTACCAAAAACGGTATCGTAAGTCCGATTTACAATATAGAAATATTCGATCTATAACTCCAAATTATTTCAGTATTACTTTCATTATAAATATTTTGTGGCTCATTCTTCGACTTCAGTCTTCTGGTTCATTAAGAGGTTAAAAAGAGATAGCTAGCTAGATAATGGTGTAATTTTAATAGCTAAAAGTTAAAACAATTTTTTTGAGTACTAACTATTTAACTTATAGGCAAAAAAGACTGCCTATACCTTGTAGCTAACTGCATTATTGTTCATGTCGGAACCGGAGAAAGGATATTCCTATAATTGAAATTGGTCCAAATGATTTAACAGACAAAAATTAATGCAAGAGATTATACAAGGTTGTAATTGAGTTGTATTTCTGATATTTACATATCTGTGAGTTATATCTGTGAGTCAATTAAATTATTTGTTTATATTTTGTATTTATTTATATTATTATATTAATTTAATTTATTATTAAACCAAGTTTATGGTTATTTCTAGAACCAACACATTCAACAGCGCAACATTAACCATAAATGGCACCATAATTGAACGAGTTTCAAGTTTTAAATATCTAGGATGTTGGCTCAATGAAAACTGGAACTCAGATATGGAAATAAAATGCCGAAATGAATATGCTCGTAGCAGTTTTATAAAATATAAAAAAGTCTTATGCAACCGTGATATCAATCTCGAAACAAAAATCCGGTTTGTTAAATGCTACGTGTGGTCCATACTCCTCTATGGTATGGTAGCGTGGACTCTAAAAATAACGACCATCAATAAGCTTGAAGCATTTGAAATGTGGATATACCGTAGAATATTGAAAATATCATGGATAGATCGAGTGAGCAATAGTGAGGTTCTAAGTAGAATAAATAGAGACCGTGAGTTGTTATTAACAATTAAGCGTAGAAAAACATCTTATCTAGGTCATATAATGCGCAATGACAAATATTATATTCTACAACTGATTCTGCAAGGTAAAATTGAAGGCAGAAGACCTGTCGGCAGAAAGCAAATGTCGTGGCTTAGAAACATCAGACAATGGACGGGCCTCCAAACAGTGGGAGAATTAATGCACAAGATAGAGAGAGCTTCAGAAATGTGATCGCAGACATCCAGTAGTGGATAAGCAGCTAAAGAAGAATTAATTTAAGAATCTATTTTAGAATCTGTTTCCCTTATCCTACAAATTTACTACTATATTTAAATTTATTTCTCCATTATTAAGGACTCTGACACTTATATACCCACCAATCTATTCATTTTTATTTATACATATTTATTTATACATGACAATACATATTTATTTATATAAGTTTTTATTTTTAAAATCCCAAATCCCAAATCGCTAAAAAAAATTTTATTTGGCAATAGTTAAATAACATGTAGAGGAATTTTTTCCATAGAAATTATATAAATTTTCAAAAATATCAAAAAATTTCTATAATTTTCTAATGTATTTAAAATATACTATTAATTTGTATATAATATAAAGCTATATATATTTTTAGTATTTAATATATTTAAATAACATATACATAATAGAAATAATCAAAATTATATTATTCTTTACTAATGTTCCGAATTTCAAATTCGGATTTTATTATCATTACATATTGTAGCATGTACTTGCGCAGAAGTTAAATTACCGTCGGTAAAACGAATTTTTTTTTTTTTTTTTTTTTTTAAACCACAAAATTTTAATTTATAATCAGAAATTTGTTTTTTTTTTTACATAACTGCCACCATATTGAATTTTTATTCTATATTGTATATGGTTTTTCTTATTTTCAATTCAGTTTGTCGTCCTTTTGCTTTTTATTCAAAATTCAAAGAAATAAAATTAGAGAAAAATTTGACAAACAAAAAACGTTTAACAGACAACCAAAAAATAAAAATAAAAAAAAAAAAACAAAAATAAGTTCTCAACTATATTGACGTTATCTTTACATTCGTATATTTTAAAACTTATCAATATTATAAATAAAAACCAAAAAAAAAAAAAAAAAAAAAAAAAAAATAAAAAAACAAAAATAAAAATGATAATCAAAATCAAAGAAGTTTTAATACAATTATATGGCCCCTCCTTAATAGATTTTTATCATTACAATTTCTATAACATAAGCTTTATATTATATTCATTAGGTACATGCTGTTCAAAAAATATATGTATACCTATACATAATAAAAAAGCATAAACCTATTTTGAATAAAATATTTTATACGTATCTGTTTAGCAGAAGAGAGAAAAAGCTTTTTTTTTAAAAAAATTTCAAAAATTAATGCGCAAGTTCCCTTAAAATAAATTTTGTTTTTATATTTAAGCACCTAACTATGTACGTATATAACTAGTATGTAATAAAATGTTGTGCAGATCTGAATATTTATTTCCTGAAAATTTTTGAAACTTTTTAGAAAATTTTTTAAAAAGAAAATGGACACTTATGGAAATATTTGAATTTGAAATTAGTTGAATTCAAATCAATAATGTCTCTTCTTCGGGAGGCTTCAATTGCTCATTGCTGCAATGGTAAAATTCCAAAGTACAATAATTTGTGAAATAAAACCACTAATAATTTTGTAGAAAGGAATTAATTCCTATAGTTTGGATAGTGTGTAAAAAAAAAAAAAATATTTAAAATGTCTGAAGTTATCCCTTGAACTCTGGCTTTGTTACTTTTCGTTTTAAATGTTTAGTGTTACCTATTGATTTATATTAGAAATTAATTCAAATTCAAGATGAATTGTATAAACTTTTCTTTTTGCATAATTTGGTTTATATTGTTAAGGTCTGTTATTATTTGTAAAGTTTTATATGGGAGCCCTCTGATTTCGTAGTCCAATTTGGCCCATCTGCAACGTATTTCTTGCATTTGGCAAAAAAGCATTTATACCAAATTTCTTTAAAATCAGTTTGGATCTTGATAAATTATTAGAGCTTGATATTCCCGAAACTTCTAATAGAATCTGTTTGGGATAAATACATTTTATGGATACACATCAATAGTATTGTACCAAATTTAAGCTCATTCCGACAATTAAAACTCAAAAATTCTCAAAAAGTTTGGGCTTTTTTTCGTATGGCAGCCTCCCGATCACGGAGTCAACTTGGAATCATTTAAGAACTTACCTTAAACTTAACTATTGACGAAGAAAGCATTTATCCATATTTGATTAAAATTTATCCATATTTGAGTTGTTGTGTTACAGATAAATGACTTTAGTCACACGAAGAAACTTGATTCATAAAACTCCATAAATGAATTAACCCAACTTTTCGATTAGGATTTTTAATGTTTCTTCTAAATTCTCCTATAAAGTTTAAAGTAAAGTTCCATCTTTGGTCATCATATCGCTGCAGTTGAGAACTACACTCCCGTTTCAATTTATCACTAAAACGATAATGTGCATTACTAAGTATAATGATAATTTTGGAATAACTATAGTATTGAATATATTATATAGTAAGTTGTACACGTATTGGCTAGTTTTGTAAGATATCCACATGTTATACCTCAGGTTATGTTTAATACATATTTATCTTTTTTAATTATTTTAAAAAAACATCTACATTGTACAAATCAGATTTCTTATGTAAAATATTTATTAAATATTTTAATTGCAATTCAACTATATACAATTTATTTTAATATTACATGCCATCTAACAATATTTCTTCTATTTATAAAATAAATATGAATTTTATATGTATAAACCTTTATACATTCAATCAAAATTAAATTCAAACTACACTATAGCACATAATAAAGAGAACAATTTAAAAACAAAAAAAAAAAAATACGCATAATATAACAATTAAAGTGTGTTGTTCACTTATTTTTTGATTTATTCACAATTCAACAATATAATGTTTCTTTAACATATCACAGTTTTAATTTTTGCTTTTTTTTTTTTGTATACATTTTACATATATATATACATATATATATATATATATATATATAGAATAATTAAATGGATACTTAATAACAAAAAATATAGACTTTTATAATAATAAATCTATGATATAATTTAAATTCTATAATTAAAACGGATTCTTATAGAACCTATAAATTATCTTTTAAAAAAAAAAAAAAAAAAAAAACTTTCTCTTACAATAGATAATTCTGTTATATCTTTAGTATATCTATCTAGCTGTCATAACCTGGAAAAAATTAAACAAGATATAAATTATAGACTTTTAAAATTCAATCATTTTATCTCTACTAAACTAGACTTTTGAAAAAAAAAAAAACAATTGTTTAAAATAATTTTTTTTTTTTTTTTTTTTTTTTTTTTTTTTTTATATGTACATCTGTTCTACTGATGATAATTAACTAAGAGTTCTTCCTAAAAGTCATGAGAATTACTTTCAATCTATCTAGAATCTATTTAATATTACTTATTATCTATTTAAAATATTTAAAACCTGTAGGGGGGCATCAACAAATATATAATATTGCGTGAAAAATATCACTAAATTAAAATGCAAAAATTAACCCTAAAGCAAAATTTTATGTTAAAAAAAAAAAAAAAAAAAAAAAAAAAAACAGAAATAATTACTTTAAATTGAATTTAAAGCTTTGTTTAATTTAACAATTTTTTTTTCTAAGCTAATGCAAAACGCGATACAAAAAATGCAAGTCACTTTTAAAATTAGTATATTGTTTGATATACGCATAGATTTTTAGAAAAAAATTTAGTGAAATTGTTATACGGTTTTTTTTTTTTTGTTATACGGTCCGGGTCATAATGTCGACTGAGAAAATATTCACTGAAAAAATGTTGCCTAAGAAAATGTTGATTGAGAAAATACTGCGCACATTTTTTCAACATTTTTTCAGTATAATAGTTACTTGATTATAAAAAATAGATTTTAGTATAACTTCATGTTCCTCGCTAAAAAACATAAATATTCAAATTTAGAAAACCTCTTCTTGTTTGCATAGAATAGAAATATTATTCTTAGACGTTCCTTCTTTTTGATAAGTTTAGCTTTCACAACAACTATGTTTCCCATAGCTGCCTTTACAATTTTATGTTCCACAGTTATAGTCTCTTCACCTAATAATTTAATTAATTCATACGTTCCAAAATGAGATCTTCCAGCTAAAACTTTTATTCTCCTATGCCAGCTCTCTTGGCCATTAATAGTTTTTGGTGATAGACAATCTATAAGCGGCCACACTGACCAAAATTTTGGATCATAAGAAGCCAAATGATTTTTTCCATTTATGTAATTTTTAACCATAAATTTGTATATTTATGTATTTTGTTTCTAGAATAAATATATTGTTATAATTTGTTTTTTATATTTTTAATTACGTCAACATTTTTTGTTAATATTTTCAGTTGTAGGCAAATTATCAGTCGGCATTTTTTTTGTCGACAATTTCTCAGTCGGTTTTTTTTTTTACAGTCGATATTTTCACCCTCAGTCGACATTTTCTCAGTCGGCATTTTTTTTGTCGACATTTTCTCAGTCGGTATTTTTTTTACAGTCGATATTTTCACCCATTCGACATTTTCTAAATTGACATTTACAACGTTACCGTTTTTTTCTACATCTGAAATTTGTTGGAAAATTTTTACTTTATGTTTTAAGCTCACAGATAATATTTATATTTTGAAATATAATTCTTCTTAATTACTAAAATGAGCACTATAATGTCTCAGATTCAACTACTTTTAACCGTATAAAATGAAGGTCTTGTAAATTTTTAGATTATGTGAGCGCAAAGAACTTAACTCATGAGTACTCCGAAAGTTCTTAGAATTGGAAGGATGGAGCGCCCTTTAAATAGTACAGAACAATCTACCGAGGCTTAGCTATGTTTAAACAATCTGTTGACTTTAGTAAAAATCTGTAATAAATGGCGTGGTAATGTAGATATGATAGAGGTGTCAAATGGAAGCTCAATGCTCCTAAGAGAAGTAAAGAACAAAATAAAAATATTTGTGAAGTTGTATTGAAACTTTAAATATCTGATACTTCGTTTAAGAAGGTTGTCGATGACAGTTATTAAGGTTTTTAATAACAGCTGTAGAAACCATATTGTTTGGCGAATCTATTGATATTTATTGTTGAAGATTTTTTACTCACTATTACATTGGTATTAATATTTTTTTTAAATAATGGAATATAAATAAAGCTACGTGGTAATGATTATTTAATGCAATTTAAATTCGGCCCATTATTCAATTATCCAGCTATAATTCCTTAGTGGAGAATCGAGTCCTTGTAAGCACCATTTCTTATGAGAATTAAATTGTTAAATCCGTAAAAGAACTCATTTTTTTAACTACCCTCTTTATATAATTTGATTCCTCGTGTGCACAATGCAAAATAACTGCCCTTTTTTTCGCAATAATCAAAATTTAATTTAATTCATTAGATCTAAACAGCATATCTTCGAAATTAATGAAGATAGAAACTTTAAATTGGTACAAAGTAGATTTGTCATTTTTCATTAATGCTTCTGAAATTCGAGAATTATTGAATTCGTAGAGCTACCACAATCTTTCCATACCCAAACACCCAACCAACAAATGCTTTAAAATATATTAAATTATACAATTATGTGTTATAATACATTTGGACTTTAAATATAAAATTAAATTTTTTGGTTGTAAGGTATTACTACTTATTATTGTTTCATTAGGTACTTGTTTTTTAGCACCCCGCGCAAATGCGACGTCATGCGGGATGCGTTTTGCGGGATACAATTTTATTGTATTTCAAATGTTAAAACAAATGATAAAAAATAATTATATTAAAAAAGATATGAATTAGAAAATAATTAGTATAGTAATTGGTTAAAATATTTACATAGTACATAAATGTAAATTTTGTTTGGGAAAATTTCATTCAAATTACAGTTATATTCAATTGTGAATTTGAATTAAAAATTGTGAATAAGATATGTAATATTATTTAAAAATATGAAAAGATACAGGAAACAAATAAAACGTGTCTGGAAGAATTGGTATATGAATCAATGTAATAATTACAAATATTTTTTAAATATAGGTTTATAGAATTTGAAGAATTGTAGGTTACACGAGAAATTTTTTTGCAGAACTTTTATCTGTTTAATAAATTTTTATCTTTGCGTTTATTTAAATTGTTTACAATATAGTAGAAAGTTGTTTTGATTTGTTTTAATTAATTAATAATTAATTTTAATCAACTCAAATTATTTATTAATTATAATTTTCATTCGCACGGTCTAAATTTAGTTTGTGTCGGCTTTTAAAATTCGAAGAATGTTTGTATGTATGTTTCGAAATTGAGCTGATAAGGTATCGGAATCTTCAAAACACGTGTCACAGCTCCACACCATGAAAACCTGCTTTAACAATTACAGACCATGATAATCGTGTCACAGCTACAGGTCATTATAATCGTGAAAACAAGCTTTGAAAAAATTTTAAAATTTTGCTTTGGAGAAGCATTAATGTTTCCTAAAAAAAAACTCGAAAAGTGAAGGGTACGGATCCCCAAAAAAGTACAGGTAGCACATTGAAGTATATGTTCATCATATAACTCACCACTATTATAACTCACTACTATTTTTATTATACTTTTACTATCATTGATAAATTTGTATTTCTGAAAATAGTCGTTTAATTGCTGGAAAGATTTATGTTCCATACCACAGAAGTCCAAAAATTTATACCCTCAAATACGTTACTTTACTTTATCGGAATAACATTTATTATTTTTGAGCTGAGTCCAAAGTCTTCCTCCATTGGCTTCTGTCTTGCGCAGATTCTCTTCAACTTCCAATAATATTCACCATTCTTACGTCTCACTGAACATCGCCTTTCCATCGAAGTTGTGGTTAACCTCTTCTGCATCATCTTTCATTCATCCTTACTACGTGACCTAATTGGCGTAATCGTTGGATTTTAATCCAGGTTACAACATCAGCGTCGTCGTACAACTCATACAACTCGCAATTTTGTAGCTGTCTAAGAACTCCATTGATATTAATCGGACCACAAAAATTTTAATGAGGATCTTCCCTTCAAAAGACCCTATCAGATTTTCATCGTATTTAGATATGGTTCTATAGTAGGTATACACTCAAATACCTTCAAAAATATTGGTAATAAACTTTTATTATTTCCAAAAAACAATTTACACTTCTCAGAAGGTAGAAAGGTAGAGGTGATCTCAAGTTACCCCAAAAAAATTTTTCTAGATTCTTTTGGATATTGAGTTGGACTTAAACTAATGTCGCTCCTTTTTAGAATAAAATTTTGGAATAAACCTAATAAATTTCAAAAAGAATGCTTAATGAATGGGCCTTAGGAAATATGGGTTGCATGAAAATAAATTTGAGGTAATTTACTGTTGTTTTTTATTGTGAATGGTATATTATACGCTAGCACCTGAGTCTTTTGATCCGTTGTTTATCCCATTGCTAATATTTACTATAAAATTACTAAGAAAAGTTATTAAGCAGTGAGAATGCACATTACACCAACAAAACATCTTACTAGAACTTTAAACGTCAATTTTTCTATAATATATTATAATCCTTTCAATCGGCAACAAACAGCATATCCAACGTAGCTTACATATATACTTCTGACTACTTTCGGTAAAAAGTTTTATGTCTCTTGATAATTTCCTCTTGCGGTTCCTCCTCTTGATGAGTTTTATGTCTCTTGATTTCCTATTATTAAAAATACCTCACAAAATCTATTTCTGACGAACGTTAAGGAATTACAAGGATAATTGTCTAATCTTCTTGTATAATCCTTTACTTAATCCTTTAACTAAATACTAAAATATTATTTGAAGCATTTGAAAGAAACACCTAATTATATTTAACTTATAATCTGATCTGACAAAAATTGAATGAATCCTTACATAAAAATTACTTTTACCCTATTATATACATTTCATTATAATTTTTATTTAAATTTGACCGGGCTCTTCTTTATCTTCATTGTTTTGCTTAGTTTTTTTTTTTTTTGAATTATCACATAATAAAATCAGTTAACAGTTAACTTAAGACAAAAATTGCAACAGATTTACTTGTTTTGGTTTTTTTTTTTTTTTTGTCCTGCTAAAAACTTTTCTTCTGTCTTTTTATACCCGTATGACAATATAGTCAAAGGGTATAATAAATTTGCCTTTACGTTTGTAACGCAGAGAAGGAGGGGAGGTAGATATAGACTCAAGTGTATGCATCGGATCAGAATCGAAAAAAAAATCGATTTAGCTATGTATGTCCGTCCGTCCGTCCGCACGATAACTCAAAAACTAAAGGAGCTAGGATCTTGAAATTTTCGCAAATTCGTTTTTTTGCAATAGCCGTCATCGCTATTTAAATCCAGTCATTTTGGTCCCTGGGTTTCGGGTGGCTGCCATACAACTTTTTTTTTTTTCATGAGTATTTCTTTGTACCTATTACAGCTACGTGTCTGAAATTTTGGCAAAAGTAGTTTAGTGTAATGGCCAAAGTTATTGCAAAATTTTGTTGGTTTACTGCAGAGGGTTCGAGTAGCTGCGATACAACTTCTTATTTTATATGAGCATTAATCTATACCTATTGAAGTTGGGTGTCTGAAATTTTGCCAAAAATAGTTTGGTGTAATGGCCAAAGTTACTGCAAAATTTGGTTGGTCTACTGCAGAGGGTTCGAGTAGCTGCCATACAACTCCTTCTTTTATATGAGCATTATATTTCACCTAATAAAGCTGTTATGTTTGAAATTTTGCCAAAAGTAATTAATGTTTATAATAATAATGATATAATGTTTATATAACGGTCATACGGGTATCCCAGAGTTGACACAGTCTACTCTACTACACTCTTCCTCGTTTTTTTAGTAATTTGATATGTCATAATAATAATTTGGATGTCTATACGTTAAGTACAATATATATACATATATATATATATATATAAATAAAAATATATATATGCTGAACAATAAATTTTCTCCCCTTTTTAAATAAGGAAAAGTGGTTGAAAAAAAAAAAAAAATTCTTAAACATGAAATCAGGAAATTTTGTTAACCACAAAATCCTTTCTGCTCCAATCCCATTTGTATGTATATATAGATACATTGTATAGCATAAGGAATTTGTTCATAACATTTTACGGATAATGTTCCATTTATGCTTCTGATTATTTTTTGCAAAAAAATTTAATGCCATTTCGACGTTGTTGGTCAAAAAAACAAAAAAAAAGTAAGAAAAAAAAAAAAAAAAATTCAGAAATATTTGCCAACAAGTCAGGGTCATATTCGCACAAAGATTAGTATTACTTACTTACTATACTATATTATGGTATTTTGGCGCACTCTTTGGTTGGTGGCATTAAAACTGATATTTTTTTTTTTTTATTTTGTTATTGTTTTAATTAAAAAAAAAAAAAAAAAAAAAAAAAAAAACCTTTATTTAAAGGATGAAATTAATACAAATACTAAATACAAAAAAAAAACAAACTAAAACGAATTATAAGAGTTGAGAATATACTGCATAGGTTATATTATGGATGGCGCCAGTAAGTGGTTTTTTTGTTTACTGGGTGGTAAATATTCAGTATAGGCTTAAATAATGTACCTACATTATGTAATGTAATTTCATTAACTATTTCTGTTCTTTAATTTTAATAAAAGCCACATATTCTTTATATAATTTTTTTTTTTAAATTATTTCAACAAAATGCAGGTAATACTGTTATATTTTTTTTTTGTTTTTTGTAAGTTAATTTTTTTAAAAAAATTATTCGTATATATTTTATTTAAGGAGTACTTTTATTTAATTCTAAAGACTCTACGAGGTCTATTAGATCTACGAGGACTATTCCATAAATAAGTGCAAACTTTATTCTACAAATCATGACTATTCTATAAGTCGGAAGCATATCCCATTTATGTCTACATACAGATATAGTTCTTCCAACAACCGGTATCCTTCAAGGAACATAATCCTAATAGACTCCTTTTGTCACTCCTTTTTATGAAATTCGTATTTATTTTATTTAAGGAGTACTTTTATTTAATTCTAAAAACTCTACGAGGTCTACTAGATTTACGAGGATTATTTTATAAGTCCGAAGCATATTCCATTTATGTCTACAGATATAGTTCTTCCAAACACCGGTACCCTTCAAAGAACTTAATCTTCATAGACTCCTTTTGTCACTCCTTTTTATGAAATTCGTATTTATTTTATTCAAAGAGTACTTTTATTTTTTTCTAAAGACTCTACGAATTTTACTAGGTCTACGAGGACTATTCCATAAATAGGTGTAAACTTTATGCTATAAGTTAAGACTATTCTATCCGAAGTCCGAAGCATATGCTCTTTATGTCAACAAATATAATTTCAAACAACCGATATCTTTCAAAGAATTTCATATTAAATTTCAAGTCGAAAAAATTATTACCATCACTAGTTAATCTGCTCCGTTTTTTTTAGAATATGCTTACAATAATCTTCATGGACTCCTTCTGCCACGATGACAAGCTATAATATGACATTCCTTTGTTACTTTTAGAATTTTTTGTAAAATTTCCAATAAATTATAAAAATCAATCAAAGTTTAATTATAGTGTTTGCCTAGACAATGTAATACTACAAGCCTACTGATGAATCAACAATTTTTTGGCCCGTAATACTTTTGGACTAAAAACTATAATATAAAATAGTTTACCGTAATACTAAAAGATTTATAATATAAACCACAATAAACGAAAAAAAAAGTAACACTTTATCACCATGACAATTCTCCAGTTCCCAAGTTTTGAATATCAGAAGTAAAACTATCCGAATTATGTCACATGCATTGTTCTCCAAATTTGGCGCCCCTAGACTTATTTTTGTTTCTCTACCTGAAAAAAGGAGTTACAATGATTGAAATTGAAGCATATTTTGAAGGCCTCGAATTATATGGTTTGGGAATTGAAAGGGATAAAGAAAGTGGAATGTCATTTGAAATAATTGTTTGGAAAAGCCAAAAGGTGAAAGTGAACAGGAGAGACTACGATGAAAATAAGCTCATTTCGATAAAAAAGTGTCCTTTGTTTTAGTTTTCACTAACTTATGAAACAGTTCTCGTATATATTGAAATTTAATTATTTAATTATTTTTATTTAATAATAAACTTCATAATAAGATGATGCTTAATAATTAGTTACGCTAGTAAGTATTAGTATAGAAAACTAAAATAAAAATTATTTTCATCCAATTACAAATAAAATAGAGGTAATTAGCCATGGAGAATAGAGCCATGGAGATTCTACTTCCTAATGTTTCTTAATTATAATCTAAGTTTTATACTTAATAAAAAAAATGCTTCAAATTAAAGAACATATCAACTTCAAAAATCTATCCGTGTCGACGCGCAAATAGTTACGTTAGATTAAAATACTATTTGATTATAAAAATGGTTTCTAAATTCCTACCAAGAGCAATGCGGAGTTGTAATCAAAAAGATGATAAAGGCGACCTTGACCGTGTCAATGAAAAATAACTTGAGGATATTAGGCATATAATCATAATATAAATCTCTGTACAAATTATAAAACGTTTAAGGAAATTTTCGGAACATACAAAATTCCATTACCACTTTTTTGCATTAGAGGTATTAAATCCTTTGACCCAATGTGGTTTATGAAAAACAGGGCTCTTTTGCAAAAACTGAACACTTAAACCAAGTTTCTTCTTCCTACTTCCTAATTATAATTTCAAACACTTTTGAGGAAAGTAATATTCTATATAATATTTTTTTTAATTTGCTATAATTAATTAGAAGACTCACTAATTTGTAACTGATGGCTTTACAGCTAAATCATATATATTTAAAGAATATACTTCTCAAAAGAGTTCAAATGTGTCTGAGACTTCAATCATCAATACAATACAATTTTAAATACTCAGAATTTAAAATAATCTTCTTTTTGTGAATTCAATAGATGAAGATATACAATATCCGTTGAAAGTACCACGTTGTCTTATTGTCTAAGAGAATTTATTCCTGAAATTTATATACCATCATATTGATTATTGTATAACAATGTCGGCTACCATCAGAGAAGTATCAAAATTTTCATAAACAAGGATCCTTTCTATTATCCTTATTTTTAATTTGGAATTAAATCAGATTTCCTTTGTTCCTTACATATATATAAATAATATTGGTTTAAACTTAAATAAGGATTAAAAAAAATACTTTTTTATTTTTAATTTGTCTTTTTCAAGTATTTTACTTTAAATGCCAAAATAAATGTCTTTGTGTAATAATAATGTCGGTCTTTATAAAATGTTTATATTAAAATGTGGGAAAGAACAATAATGATGTCAAGATGGTTTATTTTATAAAAATGATTTTAAACAATACATTATAAAATCAATGACATATATTTAATAGTTAAAATACATACCAGAAAAAAAATAGCTTATTATAAATAAAATACAATTATTTGTAAAGATTGTTTCAATATTAAACAATTGAGATTAGATGTAATTACTTTATTTTTAAAAAGGTGGGATTTTACAGTTCGATGATGGACAAACGTTGCATCAAAATTCCAACAATAATTTTATGAGGAATTTTTTTTTGCTAATATGATTTATTCTAAGATTTTTTTAAATAATAAGAATTAGTTGAATCATATTCACCTAGTTTTATAGAATGTAGTTGTGTGTAGTACATACAGTACAAAAGTAATAATGCCGAGAAAAAAAAATCATTTAACTATTTTCTTTAGTTGCATTGGATTGTCACACCTAAATTTATATACTTTGAATGGTATGTATACTTAAAATCCAGCTGAAATGATTTAAGGGAACCTTTGATCCTATCGAATTCGTTTATATTTATTAAACTTTGTCAAAAATTGGTTTATTCACTTGAAAAATTAAGTTAAGGAAATACCGTTATTTTTGAAGAACTTTTTTTACTGAGCATCACACAATTAAATTAATCCGTAGAATTGTTTTAAAGAAAGGCTTGCAACATTCACAAAAAAAAAATTTCATACTTTCAATAGTATTTTAACGTTGAAGTAGTCTGCGCCAATTAAATTTTGGAACAGGGAGTGACGAGAGTTGGCATTTTTTAGTTTGTATATTTGTGTATGGTATTTGTACTATTGCAGGCTTACAAAATGTTTAATATTAAGTAAAATATAATAAATATTTAGTTGTCGTTTAATTTCATTTCTAAATCTTGGGCAAGGCAGTGAAATTCTTTCTATGGCTCTTTCTTAAATACATAGTTGGGAGGTTCTTTCTTCAACTCATAAGCTCAACTCTAGAAATCTTCTCAGGTTCTCTTCTTTTTTAGTTACATGCATGAATTTTAAACTAACGTTGAAGGATGAAATTCTTTTCTTGAACCAAATATGAAAAATAATAATAGATTATTTGGTATACTTACATTTTGCCACTTCATTGCTAATTTTCCTGTAATTTTTTTGCTTTACCATTAAAAAAACACCAGTATTTTAATATTTTCAATGAATAATTTATTAATTCAGTTTATAATTTTCATTTTTTTTTTCTTTTTTTTTAAATTTTTTTTTATTTTATTTAATTTTTTTTTTTTTAATTTTTGTTTTTTTCTTTCTTACTTAAATTTTGTTATTTAAACTTATTTTAAATAAGTTTTCATTTATTTTTTTTTTTTTTTAATTTTAAATTTAATTTTAATTATATTTGATTATATTAAAATTTATTGTAGATTAAATTATATTATAATATATATTTTAGCATTATTATCATTGTTTATTATACATATATATATATATATATATTTTTTTAATAATAATAAATTTTATTTTAATATTAATTTTAATAATTCTTTTTAAAGTACCTAATTACATTATATTGTTTATATATATATAATAATAACTATTAATTATATATATATATAGATATATTCAATAATTTTTTTTATATTATATATAACTTAATTAATATATTGAAAAGTATAATATATATTTATTTAATATATATAATTTAATTACTATATTATAATATTAAAATGAAATTAACTCTTAAAAATTACAATTAGCATCATAAATTATTTAATTTTTACTTAAAATTTAATTTTTGTTTTTTTGTTTTTAACTAGTATATGTTTATGTCAAACATGTTTGAAATGGTTTTAATGTTTGAAATGGACATGTTTGAAATGATTAATTTCAAGATATTATGCTTACAGTTATAAATTTATTATAATATTCATAATCAAATATTTTTCGGAATTGAGTTTAATTTGAAATTTTTATCTGGCGCTTGTTACACACACATTATACTTTGTTCATACAGTTTTTAGCAATTTAACATGGTTCATACTACAGATTTAAATTAGTTAAATATTGTTCATATTACTCAGATTTAAATATGTTTAAACAATTCAATTCTTTTCTAAAAAAAACAAATATATTCAACTAAAAAATTTGACATTTCTGAACTAGTTTATTTTTTTTAAACCAGTTCATTTTTGAGGTTGTCAAATAAAATTTTTGACATAAACGATTTATTTTATATGGAACAAATTTTTTTTTATCCCTTTCACGATTTCTTTTATTTTGTATTGCAAAAAGTTAAAACATGACAACTGAATATTGAGACAAAATATTTAATTTAATTTAATTTACTGTCAAAATTTAATCAGTTGTATAGTATGAACATTATTTTTAAAACCAGCTTAACTCTAGTTAAAGAGCCATAGTATGAACATGGTATTATATGCATTATAATTTATAGAATTGTTTTATAATAATTAAAAAATTTTCATTGCATCATCATTTAAGTTACTTAAACCTCAAAGTTATTCGTCTAATTTAAAACATTATATAGTTTCCAAGTGGATACAAAATATATAGAAATATAAGTTAACCGTCAACTAAATTTGAAGATAATAAATTTAATGAAAAATTGGATTTATATAACGAAACGATAACTAAACTGCAACAAACATGCCTGACCTTTGTAAATGATGAATTGTGTTGTATTTATTCGGTTTAAAAGCATGTTTCCAGAGTTAAACAAAATTCCAAAATAAATTTTCGGTACAGAATATATTGAAAAATATAATTATAATAACTTTTATAGAACCTTTCTTAGAATTTTATTGTATAACCAAAAATGTAAGATCGAAGAGACACTTTTAAAGCAAACCTTTGTATTAGTAATAACACGTTGTTAAAATATAACGTTGGAGCTTTAAATTTTGATATGGGGGATATCACGTGCCAACCTAAACCGGAGGCGTTGCGACGCGTTGCTCATCCACTTTCAACACTCTTTATCAATTTATAAGTAATATAACTTTTTTTGTTTGTATTATATATTTGTATATTTTAAATTATATTTGGTAACCATGAGGATTTGTATAGAGAAATCATTTTTCAATAATTTTTTGAATTAAAAAATGCATGACCCGTACGGGAATCGAACCAGCACCCCTTCAATTAGTAAGCCAAATGCTTACTCACTAACCCACCGAGGATTTATATTAGATTTTACTTCATAAACATTTTGACAGATATTTAAATGCAAGTGTTAAAAAATGGCGTAGTTAAGGTTTCTGACTACCCGCTATAGCTCCCAAACGGGGCACCAATAAATTTTCTTAAATGATTCTTACTAAAACCTTAAACTCAAACTCCCAAAGTTTCGATTTTCTTTCGAACTTAAACCATTTGAATCATATACTGAATAAAAATTGTTCGGGAAAACATAACGGTAAATTAAAATACTGTCTGACAACTCTATATATTTATTTTTTATATATATATATAAAGCTATTATTGAATCAGCTGTTTTTTGACGTTTCGAAATTGAAAATTCACTTATGTGTTATAATGATTTAATTTAGCGCTATTTCAAGTATTGGAAGGCTATACCTCCATAACAGGAGGGGCTAAAGAAAGAGGTGTTTTAAAGAAACAATTTTTTCGCAAAACTTATCTGGAGTTAAAATTTAACTGTTTAATATCGAACGGTGTAAAACATTTTCGAAATATTGCGATAGGCAGAAGAATTCGAAAAAACCATTTAAACTATTTTTAATAAAAATTTTTAGAACTCCCATTGATTTTATAAAATCGTACAGACAGATGAATATTAAATTAAATGAAAAACAATTAATTTTGGAAATGAAATTTTTTAAAGTTCACATTGGAATAAACTTTGTTGTAAAAATTTTTCTATTTAAATATTTGTATTTAATATTGTAATATAGCATTTAATCATGGTTTTCTATTGTTGAATTTCTTATACTATAATTATATAATTTTTGATTTTTAATTATTATAATTTACTATTTTTGTTTTTTTTTTTTAATTTTCATTCTTCAATTAAAAATTATTTATTTAATTCATGTTTATTTTTTTTTTTGTGTGTCTGATTTTCAATTAAATTAATTTATTTTTCATTTTTGCTTATTATTTTTTTTGTGTGATGCTCGATAAATTTTATTATTTACAATAAAGTCAATAACGCAATTATTTTTAATTTACTTATTTTTAAGTATTGTAGTGGTGAATATAAAATGATTTATTTCTGTTTTTTTTTTCTTTTTTTTTTTTGGTTTTTTTTTTTATTTTATTTATTTTTATTTTAATTTAACAGTTTTTTTTTTTTTTTTTAAATAAAGGACAGACTTAATTAAATTGTGGTTTTGATTTATTAATATATATTTTAATTTTTTTTTTTTTTCATTTTAAATTAAATATTTAATTTTTTTTTTTTCAAAGATAATGAAATTTACAAAGTCATGAGGTTTTACATTTAAAAAAAAAAAATAAATTAATAATATATAATTAAATTAAATTTTAAACACAAAGAGAAGAGTGTTAAAAAATAAAATTGGAAAAAAAAATAAACTAATTGTCATAAATAAAATAAATAATAATTAAAAAAAAAATAAATGAATTAAATTTAAAAATAAAAATGTCATGTATATACAAATTATTTTTCTTTTAATAAATTTTAAAATTTAGTTAACGGGCCTTTAAACAGTTTTTATGTAATTTGTGAAACTTTTTTTTAAAATATCAATTATGTCTAAAATTGTCAAAGTGTCTGCAATATACTTTTAAAGGTTGTAATGTCAATTTTTTGTAATCAATTAAACACCTATAAGTAGTATTGGGCATTCACCAAGTTATTAAGTTAAGCTTCAGTTGTTGCTTACTAGGCTGTAGCTATTGCAAAGAATTAAAAATCTAACTTTTGTGGACATCTTTTATCTTACAAAAGATCTTGTCTTATATTACGATATTAACTTTTACGATAAACTTATACAATTTTTACGATATATTTTTTTATTAGATGTTATCTGACGCGGGTTGAAATTTTCTACTAACAAGTCAGAGTGCTAACAACTAAACCATGTTCAAATCTAATATCAATTGAAACTTGAATATTTCTTGGGGAAAAAGTTATCGAAAATAAAAAACTAATCCAAAGCAAGTCATATAATTTTGTAAGCACCCTGTATATGCAGATGCATACATCTGTCAATCAAAAAAAATCTTTGAAGTCAACTTGTTCAGTGTTTCTAGGATTATTATCGAATTAAAACTAATTAAATAATTTTGTAATCACCCTGTATATTACATATTTGACCCATACATCTGCACTAATCTTACGAACTTTGTTTTTTAAAGTGTCCCATTTAGAAAAAGATATATATAAAATGTGTAGACTAGTCACAAAACTTTGAAGTCACCCTGTACATACATTTAAAAGTCTGGAGAGAGAACGTCTGGTAGAAGCCACAGTTTATTAATTGGTGCAAAACATTTTAATTACGTAGTTTTATATTAATCATATTAAACAATTAGTATTAATTAATTGTAAATAAGTTTGAAGAGGTCAAATTAAAATTAAAAATTAATTTTAAAAATAAATAGACATTGTATATTCATCACAAACTAAATAAAAGTTAATATTTAAAATTTAAAAATAAATTCTGTTGACAACATTAATATATATTTATTTAATTAAAAACTTTAAGTTATATTTTAAATATGGCAATTTTTATTTTCTAAGTATGATGTGGCCTTTCGTTTATAAAATCTATAATATTTTCTAATAAATTGTTGTTTTATTATATATACAAATAAGTATATTTTAATTTAAATGATATATAATTAAATATAAATAATAATTAATTAATTAATAAATTATATAATTTTTTTAATTTAAAAATTTAAAATTTAATTTTAAAATTAAATACATGTATAAGAAAATTTAGTAAATATATTTTGCTATACAAAATTATTGTAAGTTTATTTTTTTTTTATAAATAATATTTAGTTAAATTTTAATATTAATTAATGATAATTAAATAATATAATTATTAATAAAATAATTACTATACTATACTATAATTAAATAAAAAATAAATAATAATATATAATAAATTAATGAATTAATAACTCGAGGACGTATTTAATGAATTTTTTCTTAATTTAATTATATTATTAATTAATGTATACATATATAATAATATAAATTATTAATTTATTAATATATATTAATTTATATTAATCATTTATCTTAAAAACTGTTATTTAATTAATAATATATAGTTAGGTTTAAAATATTTTTAATAGTACTTACATTATACAAGATCCGTAAAAACCAGATTTTTCTTAAAATTTTAAAATTTATAAATATATGCGCTACGTTTATAAATTATATTAATTTTAATTTTTTAATTATTTTTTTTTTTTTTAAATTGTTTATTTTTTTTTAATATTTTGCTCATTAAATTCTTTTGTGTTTTTTTTTTTTTTAGCATAACCATTTATAAACTATATATGTATATAATCGGATTGCACTTGAGATCATCGCAGAATAGCCATTTTTTTAATTTATTAATTATTTTAATTAACTTATATAATATGTGTAAGTATATATATTAATATATATTATTTTATTAGTTATTTATTTTACATAAATTAAATTTTATTTAAATGATTGTATAACAGTTATATTTGCAAAATTTTGTTATACACATTGGTATTATATATTATTAAATTTATATTTAATTATTATATATTTATATTCGTATATAATTTTAAAATTTTTAAAAATTAAGTAGCACTACCAAATAATACTGGATTTTTATAATAACCTTGTTGACGATCCTGTAATGGACTTTTAACATCACGTTCAGAATTTTGTTGTCTAGCTTTTCTTTCCATTTCAATTTCTTGAGCTAATGATTCTGTAGGGAAAATAATTAATAAAAAAAAAAAAACAATTCTTAATATTACAGAAAGTAATGGTGATTTTTTTAAATTTTTATAATATATAATGGTGGTATGAAATAAAGTCGAATGCAAAAAGGTCAAATAGAATTTATTTCTATTAAGCATGAGTAATGAAACAACAGCTAGTCGATTCATCCAACTTAGTAATATCCTACACCTCAACAGAGCCACTACTCCAATTTGTCCTAAATCTTGGAGACATGCTACAAAGCCGACAAAACACCCTTATACCAAATATTTAGTTATATTATTTTTTTTTTTAAATTTAAAGATATGCTTTAAAGTCTTGGAACGTGTGTGAGTGATACACAAACCAATATCAATCCCAAATACACACGGAAAGTAGGAAGGAAAACCCCTGTACCAAATTGTATTTTCTATCTTTTTTGGTGTCGGATATATGCTTTTTTGCCCTTAACTCGATCAGAAGCTTTCAGAATTCGAAACCATATTCGGATTTCAAATATTTTTACTATATTATTACTTCCAATCCCCGTCTTTCTTTTGCCGTTAGTAATCTGTATAAATCTATCTATAGAGTATAAATCTCATCAAGATCATTATTTCATCGCATCATTATTTTTTGAGTAATTCAAAACGGACGGACAACATTTATATACGGACCAGACGACTATTTCCATATCAAGCTTGCTTCTTTTTGCAGGTTTCAAGTACCGTACCAAAGTTAATATACACCAATATTTTAAGTGCAGGGGTAAAACAAGATAAACAAACTCTTCTATTCTATTTCCATATGGTGTGAAATAAAAATTTAAACAATTTTATTTAATTCGATATGCCGTTTCAGCCCACCCTATTTATTATATAATTTTTATTTAATTAAAGTAACATATGTACCAATAGTATATATATACAAAAAAAATCTCCCCAAATGTGTTAACTAAAATTTCTTACCTGAATAATTTTGCCAAAATGCACCTGTTGTCATTAAATCAATACCAGGATAATTCCATGTTTTACCATTATTATTGGTATTATTATTTGTGTTACTATTACCCATACTACTACTACCAATTGGAACAGTATTACCACTATTAATACCATTATTACTACCAATTGTATTTGTATCATGTGAACCAATACCACCAGTTGATGACGGACGATGATTATTATTAATTCCATCACGATCTGAATTATTACCAGTTGTATTAGAATTATTACGTTCATCACGTTCTGCTCCTCTTCGATGTTCTCGATTTTCACGATCATTTGAATTTCTATCAGATAAATTTTCTCTTTGATAATTAAGACTAAGATTGGAAGGACTTTCAGATAATCTTCTTTGTTGATTTTTATGATCATGATTATTTGATGATAAAGATGATGAAGATTGACTTACTTTTTCAGATTTTTCTGTATTATTTTTGTTAACGTCTGAATCTAGTTAGTTAAAAAAAATTTAAAATAGTTTGTTATAATAGAATTAAATAAATTTTGAAATTTAAGTATAGCTAGAAGAAGTAAAATTAATTTTATAACCTCACCTTGACTGCTTTTATTTTGATCAGATGATCCCTCGTTATTTCCTTTTCTTTTACCTTCAATTCTTTGTTGTAACCGAATTCGTAATTTTCTTTCTCTTCTATAACGTTTTTGATATAAAACTGTAATTTAAATCAATAAAATAATTAATTTTTAAGATATAATTTATAATTTGTCTAAGTAATTTATAAATTTACTATCAGTAAATAACCAAATGATTCAATGGAAGTTTCATGTAAGATATAATTTTCAGTAAAACCAAATTCAATATAATTTTTGTCTTTCAAAACTTTAAACTCGTTTCTGAAGCCTTTAGAAGCGTTTTAGAGCAATTCTAGCTTTAATTCGTGATCACCACTAAAAACCATAATTTCCTCTAAAACCAAATTTTTTATAATTTTTGTCCTTCAAAACTTTAAATTCGTTTTTGAAGCAATTCAAGCTTTCATTCGTGATCACTAAGTTCATAATTATCAGTAAAACCAAATTCATTATAATTTTTGTCTTTCAAAACTTTAAACTCGTTTCTGAAGCCTTTAGAAGCGTTTTAGAGCAATTCTAGCTTTAATTCATGATCACCACTAAAAACCATAATTTCCTCAAAAACCAAATTTTTTATAATTTTGTCTTTCAAAACTTTAAACTCGTTTTTGAAGCCCTAAGCGTTTTAGAGCAATTCTAGCTTTCATTCGTGATCACTAAGTTTATAATTATCAGTAAAACCAAATATTTTATAAATTTTGTTTTTCAAAACTTCAAACTCGTTTTTGAAGCCTTTAGAAGGTTTAAACCAACTCTATCTTTACTAAAAACTCAGCACTACTAAAAATTCATAGATTCATCTCAATTGAAAGTTAAACAAAAGATAAGATCTCTACTGAATAAAAAAACATCGCCCAGTTGCTCACATAATAAGATAAGCACCCAACCAGCTTTCATCACAGATTAAATTGGGAACCCGGAATGTATAAGTTGACTTCTTTCTTAATTTTTTCCAAATCATAAGTATATGCAGGGGAAATATGTTCCGACTTTTAAATACGTCTAGCAATTTCAGACTATTCTTTTTTTTTTAAAGGACCTCAGTACTTCTCTTTAAAATATGATATTATGTACAAATATAGCAATTTGTTGGCAGAATTGGAAATTAATCTGAACTTGAAGCCCTAATTAGAAAAAAGCAATTTAGGTAACAATGGAAGTTTTTTCAAAGATTAAAATTTTTCTTAAAAAAAACCTTAAAACACCTTCCATAAAAATTTCACAAAACCAGATTTGAATGACAATCCATACATCTATATAGTTCACCTATATAATATTCTATCTTATAAAATTTACGATCAATCTTTATCATGTTTCGCAAAAATTTAATGATTAGTTTTAAAATGGCGCCAATTTTATTATTTATTTTTATATCATTAAATTCAACACATAATTTTAAAATTTAAATTAAACTACCGAAGTATAAAAAAGAAAATCGCATTTAAAAGAGGTTTGAAACTGTCTTATAACTTAAGATTTTAGTACTTTTGTCATTTCTATAATTTACTATATATGTATATCATTTGAAGTCCTTCTTAATGTATTGACGACATCTCAGGAAATCCATTTATATATATATAATATTATAATATCTTATCTATATAGGTATATGCAAAATATAGATAAGATATTATAATATTATAAAAAATTTTGTAAAAATGTGCCTATATAGCTTCACTCTGTCCGTCCGTCCGTCCGTATGTTTACAAAAACTTTTACACCGTTTGAAATAGAGAAATGAAATTTTAACCATGGGTAGTTTTTGCAAAAAAAATAATTTCGTAGAAGAATTTTTTTCTGTAGCTCCACCTGTTACGGGGCTACAGCCCCCCAAAGTTGGAAAAAGCCCTATATTTAAATTGTTATAACAAGAGTTCTGTTACATATCGTCGGGTTACCGCCATAGTCACGAAACTGCTTTTTTCGCTTTTTTGACTTATTAATGCAAAAATATAGAAAATAATGAGATCTATATTATGCCAAAGACACGAATCTCTTAATCTTATTTATTGCTTTGTAATTCAATTTCCTTATTTTCATAAACTAACGAAAAATCATTTATTTCATATTTTCTAGGTGCCAAAGTCGCGCAAATTAAGTTCTACTATTTTTCAGTTTCGTGACTTTGGCGGTAACCCGACGATATATTTTCAATCTGAAAACGGCAAATGATAGCTGGTTTCATAAACTTTATAAATTTTTACAAGGCAAATGTTTAGGGTTGCCATACGGTACTAAAATTTAACATTACACAAAACTCAATTTTCGCAAAATTTTTGGCCACACATATCTTCTAAACGGTTCAATCTAGGATGTTGAAATTTTGGGAGAAGTTAGATACTCAGAAATTAGTAGGAGTCAGTTAACAAAATTTTTTTGTCAAGCCCCCTGTTTAGGAGCTATAAGGGCCCGAAAATTGAAATTATTCTATTTTTAAGCACCTGTAACTTGAATACCCGTCCAATTTTTTTTTTATTAATATACAAAATTTAAAGGTCCAACATTATATTTTAACATATGTTAAAGGTTTTTCTTAAATTTAAAAGGGGTTCCTTAAATTGAAGAAAGTGTCTCTTAGTTTTACCCATTTTTGCTTAGATAATAAAATTCTAAGTAAAATTCCAAATTTTTGTGTAATTCACAATTTAATTCCTAGAACTTAAAAAACTAGAGGATGAGGAGGGGGGGGGGGAAGTTGAAGTTAGACACTTGAGAAATTTGGCAACCTTCCCCATTGAAGGGCTATAACAACTTTTATATAAAAAATTTACTGTTAGCAGTAAATTTTACAAGTCAGGAGTAACTATTTCCAAAGTTAAACTCAGTATGTAATACAATATAATTTTGAAAATGTGCTTTTTTAAAAACCCTTGGTTTTTTTTCATCACTTGTTTTTGTTTTAATTTCATGATATTTTTACAAATAATATGAAATTTGATATTATGTATATTTTTTTTTTTTTTTTTTTTATTAATTTTCATTTCAATAAACTGGAAACCAACATATAAATTATAATATTAATTTTTATTATTATTATTATTATTAAAAATAAAAGTAATGTCTTTTTAAAAAAAAACAAAAAAAAAAATGTTTTTCTTAATAATAATCATAATCTGTTTCTAAAGATACATTTATACATACATATGATGATATATATATCGTCATTATAAGGATTACTTAATATTATGAAAAAAAATAAAATAAAAAAATCATTGAACTGAGATTCCTTTCTGCGGGTGGGCATACGAATCACACATTTACTTAATAATTTATTATTATAAGTATATAATATACATATATTTATTATGTTTGTTTGTCGACCCTGATTTTTCATCAAAAAAAAAATATCAATAATAATAACTGCAAAAAAAATATTAATGAAAAAAAAACAAAAAAAAAAAAAACATACATAATATAATCAATAAGATTTCATCGATCTACATAGATTGTATATCTCTTAGATATTAAATTATTAAAAATATCTTCTTTCATTTCAAAAAAAAAAAAACAAGTGATGAAAAAAAACCAAGGGTTTTTAAAAAAGCACATTTTCAAATTTATATTGTATTACATACTGAGTTTAACTTTGGAAATATTTACTTGGAAATAGTTACTGCTTACTTATAAAATTTACTGCTAACAGTAAAGTTTTTATTTAAAAGTTGTTATAGCCCTTCAATGGGGAAGGTTGCCAAGTTTCTCAAGGATCTAACTTCATCTAAAATATTTGAAGATCTAACTTCTCCCAAAATTTCAAGACCCTAGCTTGAACCGTTCAGAAGATATGTGTGGCCAAAAATTTTGCAAAAATTGAGTTTTGTGTAATGTTAAATTTTAGTACCGTATGGCAACCCTAAACATTTGCCTTTTAAATATTTATAAATTTTATGAAACCAGCTATCGTTTTCCGTTTTCAGATTGAAAATATATCTAACAGAACTCTTGTTATAACAATTTAAATATAGAGCTTTTTCCAACTTTGGGGGGCTGTAGCCTCGTAACAGGTGGGGCTACAGAAAAAAATTCTTCTACGAAATTAGTTTTTTGCTAAAACTACCCATGGTTAAAATTTCTATTTCAAACTATTATTTTTTTCTATTTCAAACGGTGTAAAAGTTTTTGTAAACATACGGACGGACGGACGGACGGACGGACAGAGTGAAGCTATATAGGCACATTTTTACAAAATTTTTTGTAAATGTGCTAAAAAACTACACAAAAAAAACAAAACATAAACAACAACAATAAAGAAAAAACTATACAACTGCTGTCATTACTATGCTGCTGCTGCTGCTGCTGTTGTTATTAATATTTATTTCATTTAATATTTATAATTTTTTTTTTGTTTTTTTTTTTACTTTTTTGATTTCTTCAAATTTTTTTTTTATTGTGCAAAAAACAAAAAATCATTCAGTGTTCATCGAAGTGAATCAATAAAAATTGAAAATGAAAAATAAAACTTTAATTTTTTTTTTATTCAAAATTCACCTTAATTTGTTAAAATTAAAACAAACAAAAAAAAAACGAACGAAAAACAAACAAATAAATAACTGCTGGACACGAATTCAACACGAAAACTGTTGAGCATAAAATATATTAAAAAAAAAATAAGAAAAAAAAAAAATAAAACAAGTAGCCAAAAAATAAAAAAAAAAAACAAATTTTAAAACGAAATCAAGGAAGAAAATCTAGAAATCAAAAAAACGACGATTTAATAAAAAAAAAAATAAAATATAAATAAAAAATGAAATTTAATTCACAATTCAATAAATAATCGGTATTAATCAAGATTGATTTTGTTTTTGTTTTTTTTGACTTTTGTTTTCTTAAATTTTTATAAAAATTATCATTTAAAAAACTACTGCATAAAGGACAATCCTAAATTCTAAAGGAAAATCAAACGGTCTAGAAAAAAATTCATTTAATTCAATCGACAAGTGTATTTCATATTATTATTTGACAGACTGACAAAAATCCAAAAAAAGTCAAAAGACTTATATAACCCAAAATAAAAGCGATAAGTTTCAGAGCAATTGTTATTCCAGATTAATGGGCCAAAAGTCGGCCCCAGAAGACTTTTTACGGCTTTGTTTGCTTTTCAATTTCAGCAGAAGCCGCAGGGCCAAAGCTTACCCCGGAACAAAAAACTTTCTTCGTATCCTAGGTTTCGAAGAGAACACATGAGCAAATTTTCAGGACCCACTGTATCTCCAATGCAAACGGATACAATCTCCCTAAAAGGTCAAATAGTTTAATCCTTGCATATTACCAGAGCATATACGAAAAGAAATTTGGAATTTTGCACAAATGTCATAGAAGGATTCTTTAAGCTCCTTTAAAAGTCTTTCAAGAATTATGTAATTGGAGTATACCTACGTGGCTCGTGGAATATAGGTGCTGTAAAAGTTTCGTGGTTCATGGTTCATAATGGTTCATAAACTGCAGATAGTAATATAATATAATTATCTTGAAGAACAGTAATTTAACTAATTTGATTAAAAAATGTTATTTGGTTTGACTGTACGGGTCAAAGTTTTGTATCCCAGTTCTTCAACAAAGCTGCAAGTCTTCACCATTTATAACTTATCGTTGGTGGTTTCCTGAATTGAATTTTTCTACAGCATCTTCATCCTAAATAAATTTGACCGAAAAATAAGTTCGTTAGACCACTGTTGTTTTGTCATATTGAAGAGTTGCCATATTGAAGACAATATGATATCCCCAAAAGAAGAAGCACGAGCGATGATAGATTGCATAAAAATAGCTGAATTAATGTACTATTATATAAGAGACTAAAGAACTCATGGAATTCATAAGTGGTTAAATGAATGTAGTCTAAAAATTATCTCATCTCTATAAAAAAATATAATGAATCCGTTTGATTTAATTAAAAAGTAAAACTGTTTCTCAAACCTTAATAAAAAATCATTCTAATCTTTTCTTCTAAAGATCCTTCTATTCAAATATTTGTTATCGATTTATAAAACTATGATTTTGATTTTTAACTCCAGAAAGAATTGTTTTCAACGTAATTCAGTATTATTCTTGAGTGATTTATAAGTATCACAAGTTTTATAAGTTAAATAAATATTTTGGCCAAATTTCATTAGCAGCAAGACCTCTGCCAATTTAACAATAGAACCCGCTGCTCGTAAAATTCATTGGACAAAAAATCGAAAATGAAAACCAATTGCATTGTGACAAAAACACTGAAGTGGAAGAGTTTGCTGGTAGGCGATTCTGTCCCAACAATCCCTGAAGAATGACGATTTTACTAGAGCTATCCACTTCTTAAATAAAGGTTCAGGTGCCATTACATCGAATACCTACAGTCGTAAATGTTTTAAAACCTAAAAATCTTAAATTAAAAATGCAATATCGAATACAAATTTCACAGAATTTTCCCTAAATTATAATTACTTAAATTTTAATTTTAAATCAAAAGTAATAATAACTAAGGCTTTCAGACATCATTTGGATTTCACAAGGTATTTAGCAGTTAATCTTTCTGTCCCATATTATTTTTTATTTTTTTCTTTTGTTAAAATTTTGGAAACATTTGAAGAAAATGACAGTTGCAAAATAAATCAGTCCAAGTGAACATAAATTTTGTAATTCGATATTCTTCTTTTTATTTCTTTAAATATATGTATATACACATAAAATTGACTTTGCATGTTTTGGACAATATGTGTACAGGTACAGGTAAATTGTTGTACCTTTTTCTTAATATTTTGCAAAATAACTGCTTTAATTTTTTTTTTATCTACCAGTTTTAGTTTTAAGTTCCAATTTCAATTGAAAAGAACTTGATACTGACATAAAAATGTTCGATTCATTCAAGTTGATTAGATTTGATATAAATTGGTAGGATTTCAGGAGAAGGACATTAATAACAAACATATAAAATAAAACAAAAATAAAACGGATATTTAAATTTAAAAATTTGAGTTTAAATTTCAAAAATTCAAATGAAGTCATTGTGACAGCCTAAAAAATTTTAAATTGTTACAATAAAATGTCATTTGAATTTGAAGATATCAGTAGACAATACTAGTGGCATTATTAGAAAAGTAAGTATTGTAAGTTCTACTGTGAGGGCAATTCCCCAGTGGTCGAAAAATTTATTTTGTAAAAAAATGAATGAATGAATAATTTTACTCTTACGAACTAAGCTTGGTGATCGAATATATAACGCGCCTTCATAGCTTTCTTTATAGCCATCTGTCAATTTATCTACACATCTTTCTGTCGTTCCGTTCATCCATCTGGATGTTTGCAGTACTCAACTCCGTTTAAAATTGCACAATGTAATTTTAGCTACTGATAGAAATTGCAAAATATTCACGCACGGAACAACTGAAAAATCAAAAGTCCATTAAAATAAATATACAGAATTGCCAGATGATATTTTAATAATCTAACTTTTTTTTTTTGTTTTCTTATACTCTGGTCAAACTCTAGGAACGAATTGCTATATACATAACAGTGAATAGATATGTAAACTGAGCTTTAAGGCTAAGGGATATGAAGGAACATGGAATAGAAGTGGAGTGTTGGGGGTTAGGTTAGAAACGAACCCATATAGGAAGCTATATTTGCAATTTGCATAATTTTGTATTTCTATCAGAGTGGAACACAGTGGTTCGAAGTATTTTCCCAACAGTTCTCTTTATGCGAAACTCAATTTTTACAATATTGTTTACGCCTTATATCTTCCTTACACGGTCGAAATGAGCAACCAGAAATTTCGAGAATAGTTAGAGTTTTATATCATAATAATTATGAATCATTTAAGAAAATATTTTTGTGTTATTTAGAAGCTGTAAGAAATCAAAACCGAAAGTAAACAAATCAAAATAATTCAAACTTCTACAGAAATGTATGAAGATAAGCTAAATTAAAAGCAAGTGGTAAAATGGAAACAAATCGTAATATTTCTGAATACGTAGCGTATATGGTTTTAAGAAAACTTCTCAATGTTATGATCGGGGGTTGGCTCATTGATTCATCACATTCCCCAGAAAACCGTAATTGAATCCAGGTACGCAAATAGGATAAGACAGAATACACTTTTCAGACACTACTTTGTAGTACATCGATACTTAACGAATAATGCACAATCATCTTCGGAAGATTCTGAGAGTGTCTTAATACAAAATGGTAACAAAACTGTTGGTGAAGTTTCTTATGGCAATCCGTAGGAAGCTATGGTGAGTTCATTCCTGATAAAAATATTGATATTCATACTAATCATCAAATAATCATAAGAATTATTTAATGGAATTTTACCATTTCTCTTAAAATTAATTAGCTTCTAACTTTATCTTGGAAATTGTAACTCTATTATTAAATGAATTTTATATTTTTTTTTTTAATTTGACGACATCTTAAACTTATTAAAATCTACGATAAAATTAAAAGCATATTATTTAAATAGCACTAAACACTTCATTAAATTTAATAATCTGAGACATATACTCGTATATCTATGAAATATCTTTAAGATAATTATTAAATAATGATTTTAAGAAATAATATTAAAAATTTTAGAAAAAAGTGACTGCAAAAACTATTAGTAACTGAATTATAATTCAAGAGTATCTGTAAACTATTATACAAAATAATTTAAATTATAGTTTTGCTAACATTCTATTCTATTATATTTGTGAATATTCATTAAATTCAAAATGCCATTAGCTATTTCGCAAACAGTTTTTATATTCAATTATAAAAAATTATCTTAACTTCCGTATTTTAAACCATTCTTTTAAGGAATTAATTTTATTATAATAAAAAATAAATAGGCATTTTAACACTTACCTCGTAATTTACGTTCTTCAACTAACTGCCTTTCAAGAGAATCTTTAACTTCTCTTTCCCTTAAAACGTCCATTTTAAGTTCGGCTATATGAGAAAGTTGTAATTGTTGTAAATGAGAAAATATGAGAAAGTAAGAAAAATTATTGAAAGAAAAAATTTGCATTAATTTTTTTAATAAACCAACAATTCAAAAAATCTTTAGATACATTATTGCAACAATATTAATATTTACCTTTTTCATAACTTATTTGACGCTCTTGTTGTCTTGCATTATCAGCAGCAACTTTTAACAAACTTTGAATATTTCTTAATAATGTTTCTGTTGACGAAGCACCCTGTTCATTTGAATGATCAATATCATTTGATAATGGCAGATTATTATTAGTTGTATTTGCAACGGCAGCAACAGCACTAGCAGCCGCTAAATTTGAATAATTAATTGCACGTTGATGAGCCGCTGCCGCTAATGCTGCTTGTTCTACTGATGATGTTACTGATACCGGTGGTAATGTTGGTATTGTTGGAGGTGGTTGATTTAAATCATGTTCTTCCGTATCACTTAAATCTATACGTAAATTTTCAAGTAAATTTTGAAATATATAAGTTAAAAGTTTCAATATTTAGAATAAAAATAATTTACCTTCATCTTTACATGTTCTAGCCTCATCATCACTGACATTATCATCTGTTAAATTATCACCTTCATCACCTTCGTCACCTTCTCGCAATGACGGCGGTGGCAATGGTGAATGTTGGGTTTCACTTCTATCACTATGATCATCTGTTCTATCACTGTGACGATCAATATTATCATCAGGATCTGGTCCAGTTTTTGATAAATTCAAAACAGGACTTTGTCTACTTGGTGATCCTATTAAAATGAAAAAAAATTTCATGTGCACTTATTAAAAAATTGAAACTTTAAATAAATATTAACTTTTACATACCATTTCTAGAACTTAAATCTCTTGGTTTTTGATCATTAACTGATGCTGGTCTACCATCATCGGTTCTTTCTTCTCTCAGTCTATAATTTCTAAATTAAATAGAACAAAAAATTTATAATATTGTAAATTATAGTTTTGAACATATGACAGTTGAAATTATTTTCAAAATCGAAGTGATTTGAATGGCATGTACATACCTTTCTAAGTGTTTAACTATATCTTCATAAGCAGCACGACAATTCTCCCAAATACCAGAACGTGCAATTGCATCCATACCAGCTGCTGACATACCAGCAGCACCAGCTGCTTTCATCATTGAACTATCTGGTCTGTGTAAACCATGCGGTGGTAAACCAGGATTCATTAGCGCTGAACCAGGATGATGATTCATTTGCATAAATGCCATATGATTAATTGGTGGTGGATTATAACCATTAGCCAATAATGGTGATTTATCCATTCTTGAAATATCTTTAAATTGCAAAATATATTAATCAGTAAAACGGTAGCAGTAAAACGGTAATTTGTTTTTAAATTTATAATTTTAAATTTAATGTTTATTATCAGGTTATTGTATCTTAAGATTTTAATAGTTTTCATTGTATCTTGCACAGTTTTTGCTCAAAAAAAAATCTTAAGTTTTTTAAACTCATAAATTAACTTTAGATTTTAATTTTGATAAAAATTTTTTTTTTTTTTTCCTTTTTTTTTTAAGATTAAAATTACAGAATGTAAAGCTCAACACTGGTATTTATAAATATATATATATATGTATGTATAAGATTAAATATTAATAATTATCTTCCAATTACCCAATTTAAGATAAATTTATAAAAAAATTTTAATAAAAAACAGAGATATTAAAAAAAAAAACCTACGTTCATTTAAAGCATGACTTGAAGTTAAGAAACTGTTAAGCTTGTAACTCGTTTAAGTATCTCGATATATATATACATCTAATAACAAATTAATTGCTTGTTGATTTGTTCTGCTACTTTTTATATTAAAAAAATATTATCACTGTAAGGCAATTTAATAAATTATATATATTATATAAAAACAAAATTATGTTGAATAGAGTTGGTAGCATGAATTAAAATAATTTAGCTGGGAAATATACAGAGAAGTTAGGTAATATATAAAAATAATTTAAGTTGTATCTATGTCTTTCCATTTAATTTTTTTGGTTATAATTACAATTATCTTGTTAGACACACCACTATACTTTAAGTATTCTTAAAAACTATTAGATATTAATTTGAAAAATTACTTCACCTGGGTTTTAAATAGAAAAATCAAAAGAAGCGGTAGTCTCCAGATGTTTCAATTCTTATAATTTAAAAAAAAAACATAGAAGTTTTTATTAGTTTTATAACACATTGAACACCATAATATCATCTAAAACACCAATTTGGATTTAGAAAGAAGAATTCAACGTACAAAAGAACTCGTTCTATAGTTTATCGTATAACTGACATTATAGAAAATGCTTTAGAACAAAAAAAGAAAATAAACAGTAGTCTTCCACGATATTTCACACGCTTTCGACTAGGTATGAACACGAATGCCTTCTCTATAAACTACATCGGCTGCTTCCAAAAAACTTGGTAGTTATTTAAAAGTCGTATTTAACTTTAGCAGCATTTTTCATAAAAAGCAAGGACAAGAATATTTCACGCATAAATAAGTGTCCTATGGAAGCATTTTAAGCTTCATATTGTACCACCTTTATACTAGCGACCTACCAATTCCAAAGCAAGCAGGAATCACAACAATAGTTACGTTTGCTAATGAAACTAGTGATAGAAACTGGAAATTTAAATTTAAGTAAATATCCCAATTAAAATAGAAATAAAACCTCAGGAAAGAGAAGCAAGAATTTGTAACCAAATAGACAGTTTTAATATTGTGCTTTAGTTGCTCTATAGTTTCAGGCTTGTTCACATATATTCGTTCTTCGAGATAACCTCATAGGAAATATTCTGGCGCACTTAAAATTGAATCCGATATTTCTTGACACAATTGGTCATCAAAAACTCACGCAGAGGAGTAATTATGGCACGGACCGTATGTTGTGTTGCCCCATAAAGTTGGAACCAATTGTACGAAGTTACAAGGCGCTTAAATTATTAATAATAGAACGATACCTTTGCCATTTACTGTCAGAGCATTATCAACTTTATTCCGAAAGAATATGGGGCTCTATAACTCATTTTGATACCATGCCGCCCACACAATCCTGAACATTTGAGCTACTGTAATTGTCGCTTGTACACAACTCTGGGATTTTCAGCACCCCAAAATCGCATTTTTTGGTTATTCACATTCATTAAGATGGAAATATACTTCATTACTCATAATTAAATTTTTCAATAATTTTTTTAAAAAAAATGAGTTAAATTGAATGGCCATTGGGAAAGTATTTTTTTGTCAGTTGCACGTTGATGTAACAAGCTTCGATTAATAAATTCTGGAAAAAAAATATATAAACGATAAAGTTATAAAATTTTTAAACCCCATGGTAACTTTTGGCTCGCATTGTACAATCAAATATCAAATGCTGCCTGAACATACACTGTTCGAGAATCGGGTTGTGCTAAACAACATCATATTCATTAAAAAAATCTAATCATTCCAAAATAAAGTATTGCGTAGTGCAGTCGGGGCAAAATATATCTTCGGACGTTCTTATTACTAAACATTTACTCTTCCTCGAATTATTATTATTTTATTATTATTATTATTATTATTAAATGTGTTTTATTGAATGTGTTTAATTATAAAAAAATAAAATATTAATGTTTTGTTGAATGTTTTTTATTTTAGAAAATAAAATATCCAAAATTATCATAAGCAGGCCAAAAAAAATTTTATTTATTTTTAATAAAAAAAAAAAAAATTTTGATGAAATAAAATTTATTTATTAGTTTATGAATTAATTCATTTCAGCTTTAAAAATCACAGACGATTTTCTGGAAATTTTAAATAAATAGTAAAACATTTTGTAAATAAAAATTAAGAAAACTATGCTTCACATTTGTAGAGTAAGTCTTAATTATTCGCTTTGATGCATTGCTTGCATTGCTTAAGCAAGTAAGCCAAGCAATGTGTCAAAGTAATTTCAAAGTTTCCCTCATCTCTCCCACATCTCGCTCTTAACTCTCCTTCTTTTATCCCCCATCTCTGCATCTGCAAAATGGTATTAAGTTTGAGCAAGTGGCTTTGAGTATACAAATACAATAGCTGAGCTCAATGCACTATAGAAGCCAAACAAAATACATTTTTTTTTAAAGTAAATTAGGTATATTAAAAAAATTCCAAATAAAATTTATAATTTGTATTTGATAATGCAAAATTCAATTCAAAAATCAACATTTATTTAATACAATTTTACGTAAATATAAATAATAGATACATTATTTAGCAAGGTTGAGTACATTATAGAATGTTAGCAACAAACAAGTATTACGATTTGAATCTAAACAAAGGAAACAATATAGAATGTATAGCAACATTTTTTAAAAATACATATACAAAACATTAATAAATGAAGAAATAAATCATACAAAATAAACCTATAAAAAAATTTAAAATCTTTTATTAATTTATTTAAGCAAAAACGCACTTAAATAAAAAAAAATATTAATTGAAATTAAAAAAAAATTATACCAAGAAGGGATTTGAACTAACGACACCAACATTTTATAAAATACGAAATATATAAAAATTAAACTAACTAACTTATTCATCTTCAAGTTTTTAAGATACAACAAGAAATTATATGAGTCATTTTTTTATTTTTTATGTATCTATTAACGGTTGTAACGATTGCAATTTTATTTAACATACTTTTAAGATAATGTACATAATGAAATTACAAATAGTTTTTAATTAGAAAAAGTTCTTCTTTCAATTGACCTTCCGTCATTCTGTGACGGGCCAACAGCTAGTATTCTTATATTCTTAAAACTTAACTTAATATCGTTTTCAACTTTCTTTTCGAATTCCCAATTCAATAATGAATTGGCAGTATAATTCTTAATTCAGATTAGAACAATTTTTTTTTTTACAATATTTAATTAAGTTATACTTATTAAAGTTTAAACTCTTTCTTTTAATTCCTCTGTTGTCTGTTGTACAAATCAATTGTTTTCCAAAGAAATAAAATTTTGAAAAACGTAAAAAAAAAAAAAAAAAAAAAAAACAAATTGTACATTTGCAAAAATTTACCATACCATAATACTTAATTTCGAATTGTTATTTTTGTATTCAACCATTGAATGTCAGTAATAATATAATAAAAACTGAAAATGTTAAAAGAAATATTTTGAAACCAATAATTTTCTTATAATAAATTTTAAATTTATAATGACATGTTAATATTATTATTCATTTCTTTTATTCACAATTTTGGTTTTTTTTTAATAAATTATTACGCAAAGTTACAAACATATTGTGAGGGATATCTACTTTTATTTGTATATATACAATTATTGTTTTTTTTTTATTTTTTGAAGGAAGAGGGCTTACAATATGAAAGCAAGAGAATTATATTTAATTTAAGTTTCAGAATTGATCTGAAACGAATTTAGTTTGTCCCAGATGATTCTCTCAATTCATAAATTCTCATTCCGTTTAAGTCTTTAAATTTTTTGTGTGTAAAGTTATAATAAAAATTATGTCACTGTCATCGAAAAGTACATGTATTCCGATAATTTGTACTTAGTTATCAATTTATTTAAGTTTATAATTTTCAAACTAAACTGAATTTAAAGTCCCCTATTCAAGAAAAAAAAAAAAAAAAAATTACTTCGCACGTGTAGAGGGTGAAAAACGACAGTTACAAAAATTTAATAATTTTCTTTTATATTTGATTACCTTTTATATTCCATTAAACAGTATATAATTATATTTTTATATAAAAATAACCATATTATAATTTTAATAACATTTTATAAAATGCAAATAAAACATTTTATATTATTTGTGTACTGCGAAATAATTATAAGGAATATTTATCTGGTATTCTTTAAATTTTATACTACGTTTACATCGAGGTTTGTTTAGTAATGTGCGTAAGCAATTGTAAGTCATAGGTGATATTCTACGTTTTAGGTGTGTTTAGTAATGTGTGTAAGCAATTGTGAGCCATAGGTGATACGCTCCAATTCAGATTGTTCACTTGATATTGTACTGTCTCAATGCGAATCTCTAGCACAGTTAAAGGCGTTACCTACTTTTCATCTTTTTGATACGAAAAGAGTGAGTGAATAGGTTAAACATTTGTAAAGATAAGTTTTGAAACTTGAAGCGTACCTTTACTTGGCTTTAGCTTCATTATATTCTCGAAGGAAAAGTTTTTTTTATAAAGTTAGATTTAATTGTCCGATAGAGATTTAAAATTTGAAAAAGAAGATCCGGGTTTTTAAGGATTCCAAAGAGGTTAAAGGGGACCTTAATCTTCAGTAACATGTTTCTTTTGTGACCACCTCGCGTAAAACTTGCGGTTTCTGCTGAAAGAAGTTCAAGGCAACAGTGTTCTTTTACTAGGTGATCTAACGTACTCGGCTTTCATAATCACATTCAACAACCTTCAACCTATAGGCGTTTGTAAAAGATTTCTTGGAGGCTGCAGAAACAAAGATAATTACTTTTAATAAGCAAAAAACGAAAAGTAACTAATTTTAGATATATATTCTGAGAAACAATATTTGAATTACTACAACTTGCTGTCGAAAGCAGAATGAAGACGATAAGTTGGAAAAAGGCAACTATCATGGCTTAGAAATATTAGGGAGTGAACAGGTTTGCGCACAATTGGAAACTTTGTTCAGACAGCCACAAATGGAATGAAATAAGCCAACATTGCAGCTACTTTAACATAAAATTAACACGCTGATATCTAGAAATGGATAGACATCAGAAGGGAGAACAACATTTAAAAATGTATTGCACTCAGTTACTAGATAAAAATATGGTTTTATTTTATAACAGCAAATAACAGTTTTGTCAGACTATTCTACATTTTTTTAATTCCAATTATAAATAGTTTGTTTGTTCATCATTTCTCTCATTATAACTAACAACTATGCCGACCCCAAACAACAAAACTTAATCACCCCAATTAGTTACCAATTTTACGACAATTGTATTATATAATATAATCTTCAACAATTTAAATGTTAAAAACCACAACATATAAATTCAACGTATTTTGTAGGAAAGGTAAGAACGAACAAAAAAAAATAAACCGTAGTTGCTGGGTTAAAGAAATGTACACTTACAGTTTTTCTATTCAATTTAACACAAATTGCAAAACAACAGAAATATATTTAAAATTGAACACCTTTAGTTACAATTTTTTTTTTTAATGTACACTAAGTGTATAAAGAATACCAATATACAGGGTGGCGCAAAACGACCGATATGGTTTGAAAGTTTAATAATTTTTTAAATTTATTTATATTTTTTATTTTTATTTCAGAATTTTGTGAAGAAAACTTGGGGAATTGGAAATGGAACAGTGCACAACAGAACAACGATCAAAAATTACGAAAAGTTATGGAAAATGTACTGGAAAGAGCACGATTGTACGAAGTCGCAAATGGTCACCACTTGCGGGATATAATTTTTCTACTTATGCTAAAAATATTATCCATTAATATACTGTATAACAAAAAAATAATAATAATAATTAACCATTAAATAAAAAAGTTATTAAACATTCAAACCATAACAGTCGTTTTGCGCCACTCTGTATGTATGTACCAATATATGTATAGATTTAACTGATATTCTAAACTATAATAAACATAGTAACTATAAGCTGGTTAAAACAGAGAAAATAAAAATTGTTTAACTTTTTAACAAAATTCTGAACAAAAATTAAATTAATAAAAGAAAAAGAAGGAAAGTACCAAGTGGTCAAGTGGTCAAGAAAGAATTAATAAAAAAAGAAATAAAGAAAACAAAATTAAAATCTTATAAAAATTTCGTGTTTACAGTCGATTAAAAATTATTTAATACCTACATGTATGCATGTAAAGGTGAATGTATGAATGTCCATTATAATGTTTATAATATGTTAAGGATTAGTTACTTCTTAGGCAAACTTGTGACAATATAAGAAACAAAATATTTCACTTCATAAATTCTCCATAAGTACTGCATAAGTTCTGCTTTAATTCTGCAATGCATTTCTAACAAAAATATTATTTGCTTGTTGTAAATTTTAGGGGGGATTAATAGTTTGTAGGAAATATTAAGGGAAACGGCTATTTTTTCTAATTCCAAGATCAAACCAGATTTTGTACGAATGTTCGCCATTAAGACAGGGTTAGAGGATAATTATTAACAATTCTTGAATCTCGGAAAAAGCTTACTGGATTTAAATTCTTAAGTCATCTATTGCTGCATGCTCTATCGAATTTCGTTTGAAATTTTGTGTATACAAATTGCTTACAACACACAATGTTGTTCAAACTTCTGTGATGACATAAAAAATTTCGAAAATGTGAATATAGTTCAATCTGTGCGTCTGTCAGGCCAGCCCGTCCACTGAGATGTGTTTCAAAGAAATTAATTTTATTAAAAAAACTATGTTTACATTAAAGAGGGTTTCTTATGATTTTTTTAAGAAAATAACATTGTAAAAAAGTTTAAGATTTTTACAATTCACAAATTTAATTCTTAGAATATCGACATTTTGAAAAATAATGAATCTTTGAAAATCTGGATAAGTTTCCTCAGAAAATTCTGAACACCAAAATCTATTAGATACTATAGAGCTTTAAAGTAAATGATTTCTTAATTTTAAACACAAGTACCTCAGCCATCTATGTATATTTTTCGAAAGTTAAACACATAAGTATTGAATTTTTAACATTGTATTTTGACATACCAACAGCAACAGCTCTTCTTAATTGCGAAGAATTTTTCTTATGAACTTATTATGGAATATTGTTTAATTTTGAAAATATGCTTTTTTAAAAAACCTTTATTTATTACATTACTTGTTTATAATGCAAATTAAATTAGCACATACTTAATATTAATATTGCAATATGATTGCAATTAATTAATACTTAAGACTCCAAAATTTAACAAACAATTAAATAATCAATAATATTTAATAAACAAAAATACATAAAAGGAAATATAACAGAGATGTCAATAAAATGTCAAATTTAACAGTCAAAAAATTTGACTTTGAATATGATACAATAAAAACGTCTTAAAACACAATGAAAGCGATAAGTGATCAAATTCAATTTTCAAGTTATCATATTTACTACGAATTTTCTTATTTATATATTAGTAATATTATATATTTAAATAAAATTAAAGTAATAGCAGTTTTAAATGTCAAATAACAGTGTAAATTATTAAATTTATTGAATATTTGAAATATTAAATTGATTTTCTTTTTTTCAACTTACCACTAATATGTCCATTTTCATAAGCATAATCACCATTATCTAATCGATGTTTTTTTAATTGTGGATGACCAGATAAATGTGTTGGTGGTAATGATAATCCAACAGGTCCACGTTTTGGTGGTCTACCAGGCCTATAATACGAAAGTTCTTTTTTAAAATAAATGTTGAGGAAATAAATTAAATAAATAAAATTTCTTAATTACAAGAAATTGAATGATAACTTTTTTTTTAAATCTAAAGATAATATAATTCGAACACAAATTTAAATACGTAATTTTTACACACGACAGGGAAGACTTTTCGCTGTAAGCGGACAATGTATAAGAATAGCGTAACAAGCGTCACGAAGTAATCCTAGGAAAGAATCATATCATTCACACTTTACAAAGATTTTAAATCAAACTTTAAAAAAATAGTTAGATTTCTCTAAAAATACGACATTTTGGGATTAAGTGCAAATAAAACCGGCCGCAATTTTCAATGTAAAGACAAGTTTAGTTAAATATATTTTACTGAAGGTATTGCTATGTGAATGGTTGCATCTGCAATATTCTACAAAACCAATGTTTGCGTTCCTTTATGAAGAGTAAACTAGTCTTATCTAATCTCAACTAGGCCCAACTACACTAGTTCTTGTAAAAGCATAGATGAGAAGTGTAAATAATTAAAAAAATTCCGGCAGATGGCTTTAATTAAAATTTTTAATATTAGAAGAATTTTCATTTCAATAGGTTATGTTTAATCATATTTTTTATTAGATAACCAATAAGCAATTATTTCTTCCATTTTAAAAAATATTATTTATATATGTATTCGCCACAATATGTTCACTTTATTTGCAATATTTAAATATATTAAAAATAATAAACTTCTCAAATGACAGATAGTTTTATAATGTCAAATATATGTATGACAATTAATCTGACAAGTATCTACTCCTGAAACTAAAACTAGCGTTCCATTTACAAACTATTCCTATCTACTCTTCATCTACTCTTATATTATTTTTGAATTTCATTAGAAATGACGTTTCAAATGTCAAAAATTAAAATTTGGTTAAACTTAAGGAACGCATGCAATATGTTGATTTGGAATTTTATTAGAAATGACGTTTTAAATGTCAAATATTGTAAAGTAAAATATTAAAAGAAATAAATATATGTTACTTAAACTTTATTATACGCATATTTTAAAAATAAGTTCGAAACAATGAATTGAAAAGTTGCTAACGGTATAAATAAATTCAAAATTTCGAGTGTTTAATTAAAACTTTACAAAAAATAAAGAAAAATTAAACGTTTTATCTTTGCTTTACTATTTTGTTCGTATTATGAAATCCGCAGTTATGAAATTTCCGGTCTACTGTTTTAACTTTTTATTTAATAATTCATTAAATAAATATTACAATTTCTTTATATCTGTTTTAATTTTTACTTTGTATATCTTTTCATTATTTGTTTCCTTGTTCAAATTGTTTATTTTTATTCAATACCAGTAGTAGTAGTTTTTAGCTTAATTTTTATTTATTTTATTTTTTTTTTGTTCAAATATTTTTTTGGAATGCCATTCTTACATATATTATTTAAATATTTTTTAATTCTCTTAGTATATATTTTTTTATTTATAGAAAAATAAAAGGTAAATTTTTAATTGTTGTTTAATTAAATTATGATAAGAATTTTTATTTAATTTTACTCTAATAATAATTATTTTTATTTTTTTAAATTAATCAAAAATTAAATACATACTAGAATGCTTCTTTTATTTATGCGGTTTTAATATACTGTCTTATTTATCTTTAGTAAATAATATAATAATTAAAAATAAATACAAATCTATGTTAACTTACTAAATAATTTAACTATACACATACAAGATATTCTCATGAAAAATAAAGTACGAGTACGAGTTTATTTTAGGAAATTGTAAGTAATATTTTATTAACATGCGTTTGTAAATAGTTTTATCTTTTATTTTTCTATTAGATAAATAAATAAACGTGGAAGAATGAGTTGCTCCTGTCAACTCTAAAATTAAAATTTCGAATCTAACCCTAATTTATTTAATCTCATCATTCTACTAATAATGTTACACCTAACCTATTACAACTGTGCCCTGGCAATACTATTTGAGTTGGTAATGCACTATATTAAAACTGTCACAAATTGATTGAAAATATGACTAAAATGTCACCTATATCATCTTTATCATGACTAAGACAAATGTGTCACATATGACCTCATTTTTATCAATTTGTTAATAATATTACACTTAACGTATTGCAATTTTACTTTTGCTCTGGCAATACTAACTTCCATTACAACTGTCACAAATTGATTAAAAATATGACTAAGCTGTCATCTATAGAAATTGTTTATGAGTAGTTTGATTTTGCACATTCATTTTGTAATAAATTTTGAAAATTTTTGTTATTATCAAAATGTCCCACTTACTTGGGATTCAAAATTCAAACTGACATTATTTTACAAACCTAATCCCATTTCTCCTGTCTAAAATAGGAACTAAAAAAGAAAACCAAAAGAAAAGTTTCAAAAAGTGACAGTTTGATAGCTTTTTTTAAGTGCGGAAATTTTTTTAATTGTTCTTGTTATATACTTAAGTTCTGTTGATCTAAAAGTTAACACGAAGATGATATAAAAAGTGTATCCCCAAGTTTCTTAAGCATCGACTGTTATAGTCCGGCTGTTATAGTTTAAGCATTCAGAACCGGCAGTTGGTCTAATCAAGATTTGAAATTATATAATTTGATATCCAGAATATTAACAACTTTGGAGCCAAAACTCCAGAGTAAGCGAGATCCAAAAATTTGTTATAAAAGTAACTCAAAAATATTGACCTGTTAGTTTAAAGCTTCTGTAAATTATTTGTTCAATGTGTTACAAACGGAGTATCAAATTTAATATAACCATTATACTTTTGTTCTAATACGTATTTAAACTTTGTGTTCATTATATTTTCTGTAAAATTAATTGTTTTTTCTTTGAATCGGAAAGTTTTTCTAAATTCTCGTCTACAATTAAATAAACGAGTAATTACCGTTATATATAATAAAAAATATTATACAATTTAAGTATTTAATTAGATAATACATTGTAATACAAATATTACTCTGCTAAAGTGAGAGAAAATAGATTAAATAAAGTGTTATTTAATCCGCAAATAATTTCATGAACTGGATAATAGATGGCGCACAAATACAATTTATGTTTTAAGTTGCTTGAGTAATGTTTTAAAATATATATACAATTATTTAAGCCACTGAATTGATTACTAAAAGTAATGTTTAAAAAAAATTAAAGCTTTTGAAATATGAAAATACTTTTTAGAAAATTTTCAAAAAGTTTTGAGTTTTCGCCTGTTCATATGTCAACCACTTTTTTTGTATAGCTCTATTTGTTACGGAGTTAAAGCCCTCGATAAAGTCTGGAAAAGCTCTATTTTTAAATTGTTATAACCAAAGCTCTTTAAGGTATATTTTTAATCTGGAAGTGCCAAACCACAATTATTTTTATAAGCTTTGAAAGTATGTATAGTGTTACCATATGATATTTTAATTTACAATTTAACCAAATACACATCTGTTCATCATCAAAATGCTACAGCCTAAGGCTAAAGGCTAGAGAAAAAATAGATTCTAAGAAAGAAGTAAGAGTCATTCAATTTGTGTGGCCGGCCGTTTGGCATCCGTTTATTATATGGTATAATAACCTTGGTACTGCGTTTGATATGGAAAAGGATATATGTATATACATACCACGCAAGGAAGGCGGGAATTTTAAAAAGACGAAATCGGACCGTTGGTTAAGATTCTAGAAGACCATGGAAGAAGATGGAACTTCCAAGTTTGGTACAAAGGTGTTCCTATTTTCTTTGCGTCCCTGAAATTTTGGATCAATTGGAGTGGTAGTTCGGATATACCTCTTACACACTTTCAAAGACTTAAAAGCATATCTTTCAAATTAATAAAGATAGAAACTTCTAGTTTAGTACAGATTGTTCCCTTCTGATTTTATTATGATTGTAAAATTTTGTTCTTGAATTTTAAAATAAATTACAGTGGTGTTTTGGATACCAATCGCACTCCTCCCGAAACCTAATATTAAGCATATCTTCGAAATTTATTAATATAGAAATTGGAAATTTGGTACAACAGTGTTCTGTTTTGTTTTCTTTATTTTTCTGAAATATGAGAGAAATTGAAGCAGTGGTTCGATAGTAGAAGGAGTAGTAGCTGCCTCACACCTCCTTAGAACTAACCAACATATCTTCGAAATCAATAAAGTTAGAAAATTTAAATTTGATACAAGACAGCTCTGTCCTTTTTGTTCAATATTCCTAAAATCTGAGATGAGTTAAAGTTCATATAACTGTCAATTGAAATTGTCAGGTATAGAGTATTTCTAAGTCGGTTGCGTCGACTTACTAATGTTTTGTAACATGTTTTTATCATCACCATGGCAGACCGACTTTTTAGTAATGACTCAATCTACCGTTCACTACCTTAGTTTCTCTTGGTTTTATCAGTTTGTTAGAAATGTATTTTAAAGAAAGTTGATTATAGGATCACATTGTAATATGCATTATATTTGCGATCTAATGAAATTTTATCAAACAATGAATCTATTTATATGGCGGTTAATAAATATAGTTTTATATTAAATTTATTTTAACTATTTGATTTCTTGTCTCTATTATTCATCATTATTCTACGAATTTTCTTTTGAACTTAATACTTGAAAAGCAAAACTATAAAAAAGTTTTTCCTTGACTTTTTTCACAAAAAAAAAAAATATGATCGTTAATTTAATTTTCAATTGAATGAATAAAAAAACTACAAACTTTGAAATATCAGCTGTATTTTAATTTTTAATTTAAATTAATAAAAAAAAAAAAAACAAAAATTGTTTTTTATAATATAAAAAACCACAAAAATTGCTTCTGTGTAAAATAATTCTAAAGTTATACGAGTAGTACGAGTATAACCAAAAAAAAATAAAAGAAGTAGTAGATATACAACAGAATATAATGAAGCAGTTGAATAGTGATCTTTTGGCGGCAACAGCAACAACAAACAACAACAGCAACAATAACAATTTTATAAACATAAAATTCTTTTTATTTTCATTTCTTCCTACAATAACTACCGATAGACGGCGTGATGTTAAAACCACAAATTCATCATCAGTTGCCGGTTTTTTTTTTTTTTTTTTTCCTTTATTTTTTTGCAATTTTTGTTCTTTGAATTTAATAGTAATTTTGTTGATAAACCTTTATTTTTGTAAAGTTGGACTCGTTTTTAAATTTTTTAAATTTAGCTGTTGTTGTAGTTCTTGTTGTTGCTATTTTTGTTGTTCTGTTTTTCCTTTTACACCTTAAGCCAAAACCATTTAGGATCTGTTTCAAGATTGTGGTAAAACAAAAATTGGTTTCAATTTTAAGTAATTTTGTTGTTGTTAACAATTTTATGCAAAATCATTCTATAGATGTATTTTGTTTTTTGGGTTAAAAATTCTGGCGGCATCAAAACAAAACAACAAATTCAAAAAAATCAATTCAGATTCCAGTTATTCAACTCTAATATTGTATACTAGAAAGTAAAGTGGAATTTTAAAAGCTATATAAAATGATAAAAGAATTAGGCATATCGCGATTTTTTTTAAAATTTGATAAAACGGGAATTTTATATTTATATTATATTAGAAATAAAATTTTTTAAAACATTTGTTGAAATTACATTTGAAAATCGCGTTAATTGTGTTTAGATGTTATTTTTTTTAATAAAATTTGGATAAATGAACATTTTAAAATAGTTTTTTTATAGTTTAGTTTTTTTATTTTTAGTCAAACTCTAGGAACGAATTCCTTTATACATAGCTAAAAAATAGATATAGAGATATTTAAGCTTGGCTATGGGGCTGAGGAATTAGAAGGAAAATAGGTTAGAAGAAGAGAGTTGGGTGGTAGGCCACAAACGAACTTATTTAACTTCTTTTTAAAAAGTTGCAAATTTTATAAAAGTCTATTTCTATCAGAGGAGAACACATTGGATGGAAGCATGTTCCATATTCTAGCAGTTCTCACAATAAATGAGTTTCCATATTCAGTTTTGAGCCACCTAGGGATTTCCACTTGGGGCCTCCCTGGTGTTGCGTTGGAATTGTTTAAAGGGAGTTTAAATTAAAAAAATAGAAATACCAGTTTTATAATGTCTATAAATATTCTAAACTATTCTAAAATGTTTAGTCTGGCTTCAAAAATACTAAGGCTGGCTCCACAAATACTTAGGCTGGCCCCAAAAATAAAAATTTTTTTGAAGATCTGCTCATTTAATAGGGGATAATGGCTTGTCCGGAAGATTTCATTCGAACCCAGTTTCCGGTTTTGATAATTTGCAATCCTTACTTTCGTCATCAGTAACCCACCGTATAAAATTTATCATTATACCCGTGCATACATATATGAATCGGGTATATTAAAATTGTTCCTCCGTTTGTAACGCATTGAACTAGACGAGCTAGATATAGTGTCAAGGGCACGTATGGGATCAGCATCGAAAAGTAAATCGATCTAGTTATGCGTGTATGTCTGTCCGTCTCTGTGTCAGTACGATAACTCAAAAACTAAAAGGTCTAAGGTTTTGAAATTCAGTCATTTTTAGACAATTTTTAGGTTCTCATTGTTTTTGGTTAAAATCGGACCAAGGCTTCGGAGAGCCTATATACAACTTTCTTGCACCAATCTGAATTTTTTCAAAACTAATTATACTAAAAAGATGAAAATTACACAGGGTTAGTTTATAATGAATCCGGCACTTATATGAAATTTCAAAATATTACGGCTTCATTTTCGGGGGGCTGCCATACAACTTCTTTGCACCAATATGAATTTCTTCAAAACTAATTATACTAAGAGGATGAAAATTACACACGGTTAGTTATATAATCAAGCACTTATATGAAGTTTCGAAATGTTACGGCCCCATTTTGGTTTATTTTATTTTATACATCATAGTGGGTATGCACGGGTATATAAAAGTTGACAAGGGCAACTATGATCGTCCTCGTTTTTTTTAAAGTTATTGTGCATATGGATTGACGGGCATGGATAAATCGACTCAAGAGTCAAAGTTGATCAAGAGTATATATATACCTTTCTATATCAAGCTTACTTCTTTTATTTGGTGGCTATAACTATTTAAGGTGTAGGTTATTACATTTGAGGTATAGATTATATAACAAAATTATAAATAAGAAAAAAAATCTTAAATACATTTATTAAACGTCAAAGTGATTTAAATATGAAACCTCTTAACTACCAAATTAAATTTTTCTATATGTTTGCGTTATTTTTACCAAAAATCAATTTTTTTAAACTTGTTTAAAATATACAGGATTTGAAAAAACTCCGGATATACAACATTGCTACTGTATTAAATTAAAGTTTTCAATTTCGTTTTGTAAATTTTGACACCTTGTTAAGTAATTGAAAAATTTATTGAACAAAACTGTTGAAATATTTAAAGAAATTGTTTTTATTTTGACATTTTGAAAATAATTTTATATTCTAACAAGGAAATTGAAAATTGTTTTTTGAAACTAAAGTTTAAATATAAAAAAATGGTGACAGGTGTTATATTTACTTATGTACATTTGTTAAATTCAATCATGTTATTTTTCAACCATTTCTTCAATATAAAATTTTTTTAATTTTATTTTGTACCAGTGAAATTTTGAATTTGTAAATAGAATTGAACTATTTATTCACACAAATTCACTTGGCCATGACTGTTGATCATTTTTCGGTCTCATTAATATTTCATTTTTCTTGGGTCTCATCCCTAATCTTTTTATGTCGAAGTTCGAAGTATTTGAAACTTGAAATCTGTTGTTTTCATGATAAACGGTTTTCATCATTTAACAATTCTTTAAAATTATACCATTACTTTTAACCCTATTATTGACCCTATTATTTTTTTTGGACTAGCTGTGGTTTCCAAAATTATATGGGTTAGTTTACCAGATACAAAGGCCAATATCAATCTCTTGAATAATTTTGCATCACAATATTATATAACTTTATAAACAAGGGTATAGATGGAAACCCGAAACAACCAAAAAACACTCAAAGGGTTAAAATAAAACTAAATTTTATATAAATTTAACTTCTCAATCGCTAAATAACGAAAAATTGTCAATGGTATATTAATATTGCTCTTCTGTTTTAAAGGTATCGTATGTATCCAAAGTATGTATTGGATCAGTATCGAAAAGTAATTGGTTATGATATGTGAGTCTGTCAGTCCGTCCTTTTGTCTTTTAGCACGTTTATTAAAAAACTAAAAGAGCTATAGTTTTTAGATACACCCAAAGTCTTTTTTAAACAATTTTTAGGTTCCTTACTTTGTTGTAGGTCAAAATCGAACCATGTCCTTGGAGAGATTCCATAAAAATTTTTAGAACCCTGCCACCCATTAGGATATTAATCATAACTATAATTACACTACAAATTTGATATTGGAATTAGACAAGTAAACTATTTGAGCAAGCTCGTTTGAAAATTTTTGGATTTTTGGGGTAAAGCTAAAGATAGATTGCTGGAACCAGTTTAAATATTTTTGCAACTAACAAGACTAGAAGGTTCAAAATTAAAATCCGTGTGTAATATTATATGGCACGCTATTTTGTAAAGTTTTAAAAGAGTTGGATTACATTTTTGGAAAAGCTATCATACAAAGTTCTCAATCCAATTGCTGTGAATCTAATCAGGCTACCAGGTCCTTTTGCAAATTGTTAACTTAAGTTTTATATACAGACCATTCTTACATTTAATCACAGCATTATTAATTGATTATAAATGAATTTTTGTATTATTTTCTAATTTCAATATCTAACATTAAATACTAAATATATTTTATTTATATTAAAACAAATTAAAGGCTTAATATAATATTATTTTATTTACCTTTCAGGTGGCTTGATTGATAAGCATCTGGAATAAAAAAGAAAAAAAAAATCGACCGTTTCGTTTCAATGAATTTTTTTTTTTAAAATTGAGAAAAAAAAAAAAAGTTTTTTTTTAACTTAAATAAATTTAATTTTCGATAGAATTTTAATTTAGAACTTCAAAAAATTTCGAAAGTCAAAAATTCGAATATTTGAAAGTAATCGAGTTTAATATTTTAAGCACATTTTTCATATATTTTATAAAATATAAATTTTTAAATCGACATAATTCTATTTTTTTTTTTCGAAATTTTTGACTTTCGAATTTTTTTTGTTT